>SSNS01000043.1:1135964-1466887 GCA_006937985.1 Aphyosemion australe
AGTCCTACTTCCTGATATTCTGACATCTCGCCTCTGATTGGCTAACAGCAGCACAACTCTACCTTTGATTCTGTTTGTTGATGTTTTATCTCCACTAGTAACACAAGCCTGGAGGAGTTCTGCCGTGTGGTGAAGTTGCTAATGCTAACGGTTAGCTTCTACTAGCTGAGACGTGCTCTGCTCTCTCCTGGACGCTAAACCAACAACAGCCTTCCCCGCCATGAGCCAAGATGGGTGAGTCCATGAACGCTAATTTCAGAGTGTGACGCTCAATCGACTGGCTTCTCTAATCTGAGCGTTTACCATCGATCATCCATTGTGGCTAATGCAGGAGACAGGGGTAGAAGACTACGTTCATGTTAAAGTCAGAGTGACTGATCATATTTGAAAAATAACAAGTAATAAAAGTTTCTCAGTGAACTTGGTCTTTAAGAAAATGCCAGGATGTAACAGTGACAGGGCTTGTGAAGAGTCATGGGCGGTACTGACTTGTGGAGGCCCGTCACATTCTGCCTCTTCTTCTGCTTCCTGAGCTCCTCGGCTTCTAGATGAAGGTGTCTGATCAGCTCCACGGCGGTCATCTCCCTCCGGCCCAGGGGCACAATCTGACCGAGAGACAAACTCAGCGTTAAAACTAAAAAAGATTTCATGTTGTGTGATTCTTGGACGCCTGTGCAGAAGCCCACCTTCAGCTGGGTGGGTGGTTTCACACCGTAAGCCAGCGGGCCTTTGAGGAGCTGTGCATCGTGGGTAGCAATAGTTGCAATGGTTCTTTTACCACACAAATCATCGTGGAGCTTCGTCTGCAAAAACAGATTCATTAGTGACTAGTCCTTATCGGTGAAATTCGACGAACCTTACCAGGTTTTGCTTTTACCTGAGCCATTAGGAAGCGTTTGAGAGCGTTCCCTGACTTCAGGTTCATGCCTCTGACCGTGCAGCACACCAAGTACGGACGAACGTCTTTGACCTCAGCGCTGACTCTGACCGTGAGGGCTGTGGGAGCATCTGAAACGTGGAGCACCTTTACGATCATCTTGTTCAGTTCCTCCTCCTCCTCGTCCTGTTCTTCTGCCTCTCTGCCCTTCTTCTTCCTCTGCTGTTGCTTTTTCTTCTTGTCAGCACCGCGTCCTCTGTCAGCATCAACGCCCTCCTCCCCCTGTCTTCTGCCTTTCCCTCTGAGGTAGTCCAGGATGGACTTGGTTTGGCACCCATTGACCATCTTCTCCAGACGCTTGTCGCTCAGCTTGTTGCCTTTAAAGTTGATCTCCTTTAACTTGGGGCAATTGCTCAGATCAGGGGGGATCTCTCTCACTTTGTTGTTGGACACATCCAGAACCTGTAGAAACAAAGACATGAGTTAAAAAACAAACAGGGAGCACGTTTGTGTTTTTATTTGGATTCAAATGATCTTAAGTTGGAGTTTGCCTACCTTTAGAGCAAGTAGCTTGTGAATTTCTCCACTCAGTTCCTCAATTAAGTTATCAGAAGCCACCAGGGTGCTGAGCAGATCGAGGTCCTCGGAGTAAAGATCAGGAGGAAAACAGGTGATGCGGTTCTTGGAGACGTTGATGGTGGACAGCTTGGTGCACTGGCTCAGTCCATCCGGAAGAACCTCCAGGCAGTTGCAGCTCACATTCAGAGTGTTCAGCTCCTTCAGCTGGGTTATCCCCTCTGGCAAGGCCTTGAGGTTGTTGACGGAAAGATCCAGGACCTTCAGGGACTTCAGGCTGCCGAGGACTCCAGGAATGATGGTGAGCTTGTTTCTGCACAGGATCAGGCTTTGGAGGTTTGTCAGTTGTTGGATGTCCTCGTGGATCTCTGTCAGACTTGGGCACTGGCTAACCTCCAGATAATTCAGCAACTGGAGGGAATAGATTGAGGAGGTGAGTCCGCCGATGGAAGAAATTCTCTTGTCAACAGCATTACCCTGTAAAACCAGCTCACGCCTCTTCTCCGTGGCTGCTTTCTCTATTTCTGGCCATTTCTCCATGTCATCCATGCTGCTTCTGCACAGAACGCGGATAAAAACAACTGAGATGTGCTACTTCCGTTTGAACATTTCAAAATAAGGGACTACTGTTGTGAACGCGTTGTTTCGTGGAAAAACCAAAGTGCTTATACACCTAAATAAACAAATAAATGACCAAAAAGTATGTTAATGTAACAAACTGAATTTTGACGTATTCTGTTGTGCTATGTAACTATATGTCAAGCTCTTATTTTGAAATAGAGATATTCAACTTCCTTTTTGGTAAGGCTTTGTTTACGGCCTAAAAAAAACACAAACACACCTAAATAAATGCTTCCAAATTCTTATTAATATTTAAATTTCTGCTTTTACCAAAGCCCCAAATCCTATAAACTACAGCAAACAATTTGAGAAAAGCGAAAAAGGAGGAAATAAACCAATAAAAAAATAAAACTACATAGACCAGAATTCCTTGAGGCAGTTCCACGAGTGCGCATGTCAGGAATAGATGTTGTCATTGGTGGTTATGGAGATGAGATGGGACTACGAGCTGTCAACTACACGGTGATGTTGCTGGTAAGATATGTTTATGAAACGCACAATAACAGTTTTATCTACCTCATACTGTACAGTTACAAAAGGTAGCGGAATAAAATGTGTAGAAATGAGAACGTTGTTCAATTTCAGACGGTGTTAGCTTCACAATGCAGGTACTGTTAGACGTTGAGGTTAGCTATGTATACTTAAGCTAACGCCCCCTGCCCTATTTAACCCATTCCAGCCTGCTACAAAGAGTTTAATTTAGTTCATGAATGTTGTTTATGCTATATTCGGTCTATCAGTGAAGTCAAAGTAATATGTTTTAAAGTTTGTGTTTGTATTTTGTAGTTTATGAGTTACAGTGTGCAACATGGACTTCTCAAGTTAACAGTCATGCTAATATTAAGCTTCTCTTCTCTCACTTCTCTGTTTTACACTTTTTTTTTTACCACACACACACACAGACTCTTAACACTATGACCTTTGTAGCATTTGTAAATATTAGTTTTGTTTTACTTAAAGGTCCAATAAGTAAGAGTTTTACAGTGAAATAATAATAAAAAAGGCCAAAGAGGGACATAGTCATTGTTTACAATCCGTCCAGCCTCCATACTTCCTGGTTCCAGAGCCAATCATATGTAAGCCCTCAGAAATGCCAAGTCTACGCCGGCAAATGCTGAAG
Organism: Aphyosemion australe; assembly: GCA_006937985.1. NCBI lineage: Eukaryota > Metazoa > Chordata > Actinopteri > Cyprinodontiformes > Nothobranchiidae > Aphyosemion > Aphyosemion australe. The sequence continues at coordinate 1,139,159 of SSNS01000043.1, forward strand.
CGCTGGCATTTGTAATTCAACACCAGCCAGCAAAATGCAGCAGTGTTGTGGACAGAATGTTGGCCAGTGAAAGGAGCGACCCAGAAGTTATTTCATGTACCCCTAAAAAGCCACAGCATCCTTTTTGTTTTACTCTAATATCGGTCAAAGAAGGCTAGAAGCTAACCTTAAGCTTACAATGCTAATGGTGATTTAGTAAAATATAGTAAAATAGCTGGCTCTCAAGCTACTTTTTCAATTACAACTCAATATTACAGTGAAATGTATTTATCTACTTATCAACTTACTGTGTATGACTCGGCTTCATTCGTTATCTAGAATCTTCTGGCGCTGAAAACGGACAAGTCTGTTTTGATGGGCTGCAGTACCCAAATCTGTCCACAGGATGTCATTCTTAGTGACAGCCCAGAGAAAGTTTCTTAATTTTTCTCAATCTGTATTAAAACATTACAGGAGTTTTTTACATAAAAGTGAACTGCTTAGGAAACGTACTAATATACTTTTTGTTTCAGAAAATAAAGTCACGCATACAAACCAAAACACAGATACAAGCTCACTAGTTATAATGAAGTGTACTGTTGATGGGTAGAAGTTTAATCTGAGTTTATAATAATAACAGTGCAGTGGAAAGACTTTCTTATCCCTCATTCCTTTAAAAGACTTGGTGATGGGAACACTTAAAGCAACATTGATTCTCAGGTATGACGCCAGTGTAAAATGTTAGTTTGAATTGCAGAGCAGTGCCAAATTCACTTTTGGAATAGTGTTGAGTATTGTATTTACAGTGTTTATTTTATGGAACATCAACATTATATTATATATTGTGCATACTTTATCACTATTTGTAAAATGAAAGGTTAATTATTGTGTGTTTTTTTGTTAGTTTTCATCAGAGGAATGCCCAGGAAGATAGGATTTATTGTGGTCAGCTCTTCGAGTCATGAGGACAAATTCAGTGCCAAGGAGCTCATGGTCCACGCACCCACAGTCAGTGGCTGGAGATCCAGCAGGTATGTGAAAACAGAGTAGTTTAGTCCTTTTACTTATTCTTACTAGTTCCTACCTTTTCCTTCCCAAACTAACTTTTATTAATGAAATATTCTTCCAGACTGTGCTCCTACCCTCAGCACATTACCATTCAACTGGTGGAGAGGAGCAGGATAAGGAAGCTGCAGCTGCTGGCTCACCAGTACCTGATCCCAACCAAGGTGGAGTTCCATATTGGAGACAACCTCCCTGAGACCAGTCCACCAGGGTTTTCTGGACAACTTCAGAGACTTGGGTGAGTCTGCAGACCTGGTCAGGCTTAGCTTTTACACTATTCTGTGGGCTATAATAGCCCTGAGTTCTATAGAAGATCATTAAGGATTGTTGTAACTCATATTACCGTGGGAGCCTAGAGCTGTTTTTAATGATGCATCAAAAATAAATTGTTTAAATCTTCTATGAATGTGGTAAAGTGAGTTGTTGATTAATGGAAATAATTGGTCTTAAAGCCACCAATCTAAAGGGTAATGATGGATTTTGTCTCGTCACATTTAGCTAAGAGCTGTGATAAAACATCAAGCTTGCTCTCTCACAACCAGGTATGTGTCTCTGGTGGATAACGAGAAGACGGGTTTTAAATCTCGGGAGCTCAAGTCGGTCCACGTGGATGCTGCTGGAGCGTATCTGAGAATAACGCTCCACAGGAACCATCCCAACCCTTACAATCACTACAGCCAGGTACTCCTGCAGCAGCATTAGCCCCACCTCCTGCACTGTGCTAATCCTATCATGTAGCTGTGTTTAACGTTCTAAAATAGATTTTTTTTCTGTGCACAAATCTTTGTCATTGTAAAAAAAAAAAACTAAAGTGTTTTATAGCATTATGTTGTATTTTATAAACAGCAGTTTATTGCTAAACGTCTCTCAGTATTAACTTAGTCGTTTGGTTCCACTTGCTAGATTCTTCCAGGGTTCTTTTTTACAGGAGCTGCTGAATTGTGATGTCATATAAAGGCTCTCAGATAAGATGCCGTTTACATAATCAAACAGAATCATTGCATGATGTTTTTAAACTTTTATATATTAGGCTGCAGTTAATTTTACATAATCAATCAAAGGACATTTCTAAGATGCATCTTTTAACTGTGGATTTCATTTCTTCATTTTTTTTAAATAAGTAGAAAAATCTTTGCCCTTTCTCTGTTCCTCAGACACAGTTTGATTTTAGTTTGTATAATTTACATCATTTATTAAAGATCTGGGCTTTTCCCCCTAACTAAGATAGGAAAAACCCAGATCGTGTACAGAAATATTAAAATAAATAAAAATATGTCAGCAAAATACAGAATAAACTCTTCATCTCTCAGGATTACGGTTGAGTGGCATCACTCTTCTTTTATTAACGTGTTTCTCTGTTTTCAGGTTGGTCTGGTTGCCATAAATGTCCTTGGAGATCCTCTGGATGGCAGCAGCTCTTTAAACACAACAGTGAGTGCTCTCCTCATGTAACTGCTACGTCTCTACAGCACTAGAGGGCGATGTTGAGCTTACATCACTTTTCCATTTGTGATTCTGGGTTAATTGGTTAATTTATACATATATTAGCACAGACTGAACTCTCTATGTAGCCCTATTAAATGCTCATGGTGCTTTATTAAATGTCATTTCTTCTAAATAACACAATTTATTTATGTTATTTAGCTTGAAAATCATGAGTTTTACAGTATATCACAAGTAGTTGATGTAATTTATTGGTGATAATTTAGCCTTTAGCTTTGTAGAGTGTACCTTACAGATATCCTACAGTCACACAGGGGAGCTGATTATACAGAGCTGTATATTTTCACCTGTGTTTACCTGCTGTAAGTGTGTGTAAACGCGTCAGACATGCAGTCATGAGACACAAAGGGAGGGTACTATGTAATCCAACAGGAGGCCTACAGTTAGGGTAACCAGATAGTCCTGCAGATGGACGGCTCGGAGAAGGGAGAGTACCTTAAAATGCACACACACACACGCACGCGCACGCCCGTGCACGCACACACAGAAATACATGCAAAGACATGAACACCCACTTGCACAGATTCCAGTGAACAGGCTGTGCATTGTTGCTCCTTTAATCCAGCGGAGCACCTCCATCGCAGCAGAGATCTGGCCCGTTCAGTCGGCTGGAGCTCCTTCTCCTGTTTCTGCTTCGCTAGTGGAAATTACGTTTGTCTTTCATAAGAAAAATGTTGCTTATATGTGGAGGAAGAGTCATTATTCACTGCCTAAAGGGTTGTTTACCCAAAGCTACACACCCCACATGAGGATGTGCATTACACGTCTTCATTTGCTCTCCATCTAATGTTACACTAAACAGTACCACTTTACAATGAGCCTCCCCTTATAAAAGGCTAATAGACATGTTATTAATGAATCTGTAAGACTTTATCGATCATTAATATGTGTTTATTGTGCGTTAATTAACGGGGAGGAAGAGAGAAACCTGACTGTTCTTGCAAAATAGTGAGCCAAATCTGTTGTCTCTTCCCTTAATTAATGCAAAATAAATCTTATTAATGATCATAACATGTTACAGATTAATTAATAACACATTTATAAACAATAAGTATTGTAAAGTGGTATCCACTAAGCTAATTAGTGCTAGCTTTCTCCTCTTTTGCTACAGCATGTCTGTTTAGTTTATGCTGTGATCTGTTTATAACATAAGAGTGTGTTGAGTCTAAGTCAGAGATGCTCCCAAAAATCAGCTGGTGTTCAGAACACACCGTCTAACAGGTGAATGGCCCATCTGAAACTCAAAACTCAGATTTTTTTTTACAGCTTGATCCATGAGTGCATCATCACCAACTAACACAAAAAAATGATAAATCTGACTTTTTTCTTTGTGAACTTACTGTCGCTAAGAGCTAACTGATGTTAGCAATAGCATCTTTCATACAAATGTTTTTACTTCCAGAAGCAAACGTTTCAAATAAATCACAGGACTTAAAGAATAAAACATTCTGTTATTATATTTTTATAGCCGCCAAAAGTGGAATCAGTGGATCAGAACCATGTCGGCCCTCACAGCCACAATCAGTGCAGTGTAAATATATTGATGTTTTTAAACTTTTATATATTAGGCTGCATTTAATTTTAGAATGATAGAAGTTATTATGAGCATCACACATGAAGTTAAGGTCCATGATATAAACCGGTCCCTGCACGATGCAAAAACACATGAAGTGTTACAGCAAGACAGTAAATCTCACTCCTGTGTGTCCAGAACTCAACCCGCTAACCATCTTTTATTTAAGTAGAAGAAAAAGTGTCTTTGAAATGGATTGAAATGTAATATTTTTAAAGTATTAAACAAAAAGTAAATGTTATTAAAAGAGTTTCTGTGATAACGTTTATGGTTGAGACTCTGTTTATGTAATGAGTCTAACCCACATAATACCAGTATGTTTACCTTTTTTATTAAAAATGAAACTTCCAAAAGGACCTTTTTTACTTTTATTTTCATATTTCTGCTCTTGTTACAAAAGTATCAGGATACGCTGTAATCCTGCACATCACTGCTCACATGAAGCTAAATTTAGATTTAAAAACAAAGCTGTCACTGTTTTTTATACAAATACTTTTTCTAGTTCAGCGCCTGCTTTAGCCACCAGACAACCAGGCTTTACTTGATGGGTGACATGATGTCTGAATTTATAATTTAAATGTTTTAAACACTGACAACATAATTCCCATTGCTTAGTTTGCATTGGATTAAAATCCAATATATCTGCACGGCTAAACTTAGGATTTGCTGCAATTCTTACAGATAAACTGTCAGAAATCTTCACGACCTAATGTAATCGAACAAAAGAATTTGGAAGAGGACGTGGCATTTTACAAACTAACATTCATTTATTTATTTTACATAAAGGAAGTGACTTTATAATGAGTTTCCTTATAGAAGGGATCTAATGATGTGACACAAGGAAATGGGAGAACTTTCACTGCTTTGATAAAATCTTTTCACAGAAAAAGGGTTCATGTTGTTCTTCAGGATTAGTGGACAGTTCCATCTGCTAACAGGGAGTGGTGCTTAACGAGGAAACTTGTCCTTTTTCACGTGAAAAGCTTTTTAGTGCGTGAGAATGATGTCAACAAACACCGTTTTTGTTCCTGTAAATATACGCTTTCAGTAGCTTTCAAGGTGATTTGCAGCATCTATAGGGGATTGTTGATCCCTTGGGGGAATGAGTAATGTGTGTGTGTGTGTGTGTGTGTGGTGAAGTTGTTTTCTGTTTATTACCTAAACCGACAGATTAATTGAACAAGTCTCCTTAAAGCGTTCGACAGCTGTTTATCAGATCTCTGCAGCGCAGTATTGCAAAAGTGTACAGTATATGCACGTGTGTGTAATTTGTCCATCTGTTTGCCCCCAGCCAAGCAGAGAGCAGCTGATTGAACACTACCTCACCAGCACCCAGCAGGAAGCCGCCTTGGACACGACATTCATGGGGTGAGGCTCGGCCGTTGAACCCTGGTTCCTTTGTCTCATGACAACAACACTGTTCAACAAAGCCATTCAGGCTGGAAGACAACCGTTTGAAGACAATGCAGGTGGTGGCCTGTGCAAAGAAAAAAAGCATTTCAAAATACGTATATATTTTTTATTGTATCAACCCCCAAAGATGGTTCACCTCAAGGTCTCGCCCTCTTCAGGGGGAGCAAGGAAGACGAGGGTAGGGGGGAGTCATTAAGTACTTTTTTCCCACAATGGTGAGGAATTGCACAACGGCTAGCCCACTGAACTGATTATTAAAATGTTTTAAAATCTATAAAGACCCTAGCCATAAATAAAAAAAATCACCGATCTTTTTTTAATGAAATGAAATGATCTCTGATCTAAAAAAAAAGAAAATCTAAATCTTCTAATTCAGCAGCCTTCTGTTTGAACCTTGCTGCTCGTCTTTAGATGAGATGAATGTAACTGAATGACTGATTAAATATGGGCTTTTGTGATAATTGTTCAGTCACTCTGAGTTTCACATGCGTGCTAAACGTGAACGTTTTCTTCAACCAATATTTCCTGCATCAGCTGCAGAAAGAAAATAGACGTAGAAACGATCAGATCAGAAAAAGCCAGACTCTTCTATGTCACAGGGACAATTAGTATTCATGGCTCCGCCCACATTGGCTTGCGACCACAGAAACTTGTGTTGATTTTGCTGCCAGGAGAGAGCAGAGTGCGTCTTGGCTAGTAGAAGCTAACTGTTAGCATTAGCAGCTCCACAACATGGTGGAACATGTTCAGGCTTTGGTGATAATGTTGCGTTGCTGTTAGCCAATCAGAGGAGAGACGTTTGCATATCATGAATTTTAATGAGTAAGACTCGTAACCTTATCGTTTAACGCTCCCCACTCCTCCGACAAACTTCTGTCCTCTAAAACAGAAGCACAAGAGTTGTTTTTACACAGAAAACGACTCACTGGGCTAAAAAATGACTAACCCTAACTCACATTCATTCATACAAGAGACCACAACAAATTTATTGGAAACACAAGTGAAGGATACTTTTAAGCAGTACCCAGAATTATAATTGCTGATGATATTCATAAGTTTTTACCTGCAAGGTGAAGTTCAACAATCTCAAATGTTTGTTGTCTTTGTGATTTGGTTCGCTGCAGGAAAATTGAGAGCATCTCCCCGTTTGATGACTTGGCCTTTGATATGTACCAGGACCCAGAGGTCGCTCACATCATTCGCCTCTTGGACCAAAAAAAGCAAGACATGGTCCAACAGGAGAACTTTGAGTTGGCCAAGAATCTCAAACAGGCCATTGCAGATCTGCAGAAGGTAACTGAGCGGCTTTTCTGATTTTAAACAAATTTTAGGTTTTTTTTTTACATCATCTGATGAGTCAGATGTGCAGCTAAAAGATGAGGAAACGCTTTGCCAGCGGTCGGTGACATCAGCTGTTGTCACTGAAACTCCTATAATTTTTACAAGGACCTTGTGCAACAGAAGCAGTTTAAACATTGTTCAGATTCCTGTTACAGACCTTCTTTGTGTGCAGCGTTACCATGCAGACCATGAATTCTTAACCAGCCCAACAGCTGCAGACAGGGTCTCTCCTACTCACAGATGCGAGCTCGTCTGTAACCAGACTGCAAACGGACTGGCGGATGCTAGTAGTTGTTAATGTGACACGTTAGCATCATGACCATGGTAGCTGGCCAAGCTAGTCATGCAGAAAATCCCTCGCAGTAGGCTAGAATTACATGTTTGCATGCTATCTGACAATAACGGACTCATTTGTTTTTTTACAGTCAAGAGTTTGGACATACCAGCCCCTTCATTTTGTCTGGGTAGCTGTGTCCAAACTTTATGTATAGAAGTATGACAAACGTGTGTACTGTAAATGGTAACTGTAGTACTTTCAGCTCAAATATATGAATAATCAGAGCAAATATGTCTTTACTTTTAAGGAAAACGTAAAGATTCAGAGAAAATGGACTTCTTAGACCAAACTTTAAAGGAGCTAGAGGCAGGAAAAAAGAACCGATGCTCACGAGCGACGCGCCCGGCTCTGCGAGTAACTGCAGCCCAGCACGGGAGCGTGCACAGACGGCTATGTTACACAAACACAAAAATACCATTACCTGACCCTCTTCACACGCTCTCACGCCACACCTCCAATATCTCACGCTGAAAAGGCAACTCCCCGCCGCTCTCACGGACAATATTGCGACGAAGCAATCCACGCTGCAGCCCTGATCACAGCTAATGCTACTATCACAGCTAATGCTACTGCACGCTAGCTCTCTCTGAGTCATCGGTGAGGTCAGATCATTGTCATATCATCTCTAAACACAACCTATAATGTTTCTTACCTGCTCACTAGGAAATGAGCCATGGCAGCATCCTTTTTGAGTCCCAGATATAGTTGAAGCAGCCTCCATTCGTCAATCACGTATCCGATATAGATTCAGGTCCCTGCCTGTCTTTTACCATATTTGGTTTTTGACTCACGAGATGCCGCTGAATAAACTTCCTTTGTGCCACGCTTGGTCGTTTGCTGGTTGCAGTAGAATCCATTCCCACAGTTCTTCTTTTGGAGTTTGGCGTTTGGCAAGCAACTTAAGGTGCAATAGCGCCACCTACCGATCTGCAGTGTCGAACACATTTTCTTTCTGTTTTGAAGCTGTCGTGAACGCGCAAGCAGTGTCAATTGACGCCACATCCGTAGGGCAGCGCGGGAAATTCGTGACCGAACTGCAGCGCATTTTGCAGCAAACAGCCTGTTCAAGAAAATGGAACGATACATGGGTGGCCTCATTCTTTTTGGTTTATAACGCTTCATCACCCATTAGCTTTGAAAAAATGAACATACATGTTTAATTTTTTACAGATTTTTTAAAGATCCTGCCCCATGTTCCTTAGGGGTGGGTGCATTTCATCGATGCGGCGATGCATCGCAAAGCTTCACGTGAGGATTCAGAATCGATTAATGAACGTCGATGCTTAAAAAAATAAATAACTAGAAGCTTTGTTGCAAAGCCGGTACTAAAAAAAAAAATACACGTAACCGGAGCCTTAACAAATGTAAGTTATTTGTTTTTGTGTAAGGAAGATGCTTTTTACTGGCGCACAATGTGGTAATCTAGGTGCTGTGGAGGAAAATAGAGGAACCAGCAGAAACGGTCCAAAGTTTGGGATCAAACGCGCAGCTACAGGCAGATTGGCTAATGCTAACTAAGCTAGCGGATAGCAGACTCATGCCGTGGGTTCCAAAAAAACATGATGCTCTTGGAACTAAGAATGACTAAACTCTACAAGCGGAAGAAAAGTCCCACCATCCTGTTTATTCGTAGCTGTCTGCAGCTATGGAGCAGAGCCACAGCAGCTACCGGGACTCACGTTGTTGTTGTTGCTTCGAGATTGCGCAACACACCGCTCCAGGGCTATGGCAAGCCGTTATAGTATGTAATTCACAAACACTTCTATCTGTGAACGTAATTTAAACTGGATTATTGCCAACCCGTACATTATAGACATGCCACCATTACATTGTTACCAGTAGAAATGAAATGTTACTCAATATCTCAAAAGCTGTAAGACAGTTGAGGTGATAACATGTTGTTTTGAATGTTATTGAACTGTTTTCTAATAATGTTCTGTTGTTAAATAAAGTAAAGGAAGGAGAGAAAAAATGTTTCCCTAGCAGGTTTTAAATGTTTAAAGCTTTCCCTGATCGAAGTTAAGTTGTGTAAATATTTGCACTTTGACAAAGTCATACAGTCATAAAATAAGATTTTGTCTTTGGAAAAATAGTTAACTGTAAAAAAAAATGTATTTACTTACTGAGAGTAGTTTTAGAATGAAAAGAAAAAAGCATTAAAAATGTCAATAATCGAAGAATCGTGGCACCAATAATCGAATCGAACCAAAAACCATTATAATCGAAGAATCGAAGCTCCCATAATCGAAATCGAATCGAATCGTGAAGTACCCTTTTTGGAGCACCCCTAATGTTCCTTTAACTGGCTTTGCATTTATGTCTGGTATTGCTCTTTGAGTCAAAGTAGCCTGAGATGCATACTAATTAATAGGGTGAATAATATGCAAATGTTCTCGCTTTGCAAATACATTTGCAAAGCGAGAACATTTGCGTGATTCTTTTACGTGCCTTCTGTTTGAAAAACACAAATATGGTCTGGATGTTTGAATAATTTTGTCTCTTCTGAAGCTCGACTTTGGGTCGAGGAAAGCTGTAAGACTCGTGTAAGAGGCATCAGAGCGTCGGCTGGCATCTCGTCTGGAAGCTGCTAAGTTTCCATCTCGTAAATCTCGATGACTCAATTTATGACTCACTTGGTTCTGTAGAACCGGGGCAGAACTGCCCCATGCTAAGTCTAAGGCAGGCCCCAGGAGAGGAGCTGTAACTGCTAACAGCAACACATTAAACGTGCGTCAGCAGAAACACAAACGGAATCACCCGACAATTAACTTAATGAGACAAAACCTGAAATACAGGCTTGTTTACCGCTGAACGTCCTGGACTTTTCCAGGTTGGAGAGCGTTTGGCTCGCTACGACGTGGAGAAACGATGTGCCATCGAGAAGGAGGACTACGACTTGGCCAAGAAGAAAAAGGAGCTGATGGACGAGTACAGGAGGACTGTTTACCATCAGCTGGAAGTGCACAACCTGCTGGACGTCACGGTGGTCAGCTAACCCTGAGATTAGCTTCATTTTCTTACACGCAGCACGACTTATTTACCCAAGTCTAATTATTTTCTGCCTTTCCGTGACATCACCAGATCACCAGAGCGGCAGGTTCATCCCCGGTCCAGTGTCCCCCCCCACTTCTGCCTTCCCCAGGCCCCCGTCCAGCCCCCCCCAAGCCTCTGGTGTCCACAGACACTTTCAGAAAAGGGAACAAACTAAACTCTCATCAGCATCAGCTGCCAGCCAAAGCAGCTGTTGTGTCCAAACACATCAGCCCACCTGAAGCATCTTTTAACTCCGCAGCTTTACCCAAGATGGATGTACGCTTTCTCCTCTTCATCACACGCATTCACCTGCTTTTGTATTTAACAGCATCAGTTTGATTACCGTTTTCTCATGAGCCATCTAAATGCTCCTGTTCCCATACTGCAGTAAACGTAATCAATCTCTGAAGCACCTTTGGAACTGACTAAACCTGTGTTGTGCCTGAACCCAAAGCACACAGAGAGATTATGGCCGGCAGAGGCTGGTTTTTTCACTACTAACACCAGCCTTACTACAGGTTTGGGTTTCACTATTTAATTAAAAGCGTGGAACAGTTGGCTGACTCTGGTGGCGGCCAGCCCGGCCTCAAGGCAGTGCTTTGAGCCTTGTGCTAGGCAGCAGGGTGCCAGTTGGCCCGCAGGAACAAGAGGCTGAGCTCAGTAAACAATTATTGTTATCCTGATGCTGAATGATCCTCGGGGATAATAATACCGCTGAGAGTTAAAGACAAGTGCAGGAGCTCTTCTAGAAAATGTAGTTTTTTTATCAAGATTTGAAACATTTGAAATGAAATTGGAGACTTATGTTGGGTTTATGTTGGCCTTCTGGTGGTAGGTTAACTCTTTGCTTTATGATGAGAGGCCACTGCCGGCTCTTCAGAGGAAAGATCGGCCAGTGGAGAGCATCCCGAGCCCCCTGAAGTCCGACGCGCAGAGGACTCCACAAGGACCTGAGCCGAATGGAGAACCAGAACCTCTCACAGAGACGGCCCAGAGAGAAGCTGGCCTCTCGGTAGAGGTCTATGGAGAGAGACTGGTACGGAAATATTAGACACAGATGTTTCTAAAACCTTTCCAACCCCACGGCAAATCTTTGTGTCTATCACAGGTTGCCGGGGCGTATTCTAAAGCCTGGTGCCACAGGGAAGATGCTCTTTTGACCGTCCACAACAAACTGCTGGAAGCGTCTTCCACGGCCGCCAAGGAGGAGCTGAGAAACATGATCAGAGCTGCGGTCCTTTTGGTGAAGATGGCACTGCTGGATAAACTTACACCTGTGAGTCATTTCCTCTAAAGATAAACGTCCTGGTGTGAAATCCAGCCCCGTTGGCCCTCAGTACAGCAGATGTCATGCTTATAGAGTTTACTTTACAAACTTATATCCATGTCAGTGAAACGTAAGGAGCCCCCCCCCACCTCCCACCTCTCTAACAGCTGGCTTTTTAAAATAAACATTAAAAATAAATAAACTCAAATACAAAATTCCCTATTCCCTTTAGTTTTTATGCTAATGCTAATGTCTCCCACGTTAGGTTTTCCACGCATCCCTGAAGCTGCTGCGTTTGATGCTGGTCCAGCTGATCCCAGGTCTGGGTCTGGGTCGGGCTGAGGTAGCCCACTGCATCGAGCAGACGTTTCCTAACTTGCTGTCCAGAACCGGAGACCTCACTAACCATCTACGGGCCACAGCCGTCACCTTCATCCAGGTACTCTGAGACGTTAAAGCTCGATCCAAAATGATGATAAATGACCCGCACTTGTATAGTCAGAGGACTCCAAAGCACTTTACACTACAGTGTGTCATTCATCCATTCACACGCACATTCACACGCTGGTGGTGATGAGCTACAGTGTAGCCACAGCTGCCCTGGGGCGCACTGACAGAGGCGAGGCTGAAACAAAACATAGCACAGCTCAGGACAATATTGTCTTCCACACTCATGGGGTGTTTTCATTTGCATAAAGCATTGCTGATTTGTTTGTGTGACGTAGGAAATGTGTTTGCAGAATTCCAAGGATGCAAACGCAAAGGAAGCAATATGAGTCCAAAAGTCTGAACAGCCCAGGAACTCAGAGGCCAGTCCAGTCCACAAGGGTGGAGGGTGGGCCTGCAATTCAAATACAATAATGTGAAGGACTTCCAGAACATTCAAGCTTGATGACGGCAAAGAAATAAAAAAACAACTTGAGTTTTATACGTTAAACGGAAAAATGGAGGCAGCATGGAAAAAGGATCTTAGCTTCCACTTCTTCACTTACTGAGAAGGAACGTTGAAGGACGTGCCTAATTTGTTTGAAAATTCCCAAACATTAGATAAATGCCAATCTCACTGACAGCTCTGTTGCCCAAATATTACAGGGAAAGTAAGGAGGTGATGTCATGCTCTGCCTCTAAACAAACTTTGTGTTCTCGCCCCGACCGCCCACACCCATTTCTTCAAGGACAGCTGGAGCCGAGTCACTAGTGTGTTCACTAGAGAGGAAAAGATGGGGTTTTTTGGTTTTGGTGCTGGTAAGCATGTGCTGAAAACGAGTGAAGTGTTTGCCTCAGCTCTATGTAATCTCTTACAGTGAACTCATGTGGGTGTGTTTGTGGGAACAGGAGTTTGTCCTTTGGCCCAGTTGCTCACAGTCACGAGACTCGTCTAGATTCTCTGATGAGGCTAAAACAAGACAAACAACAAGAGAGGGTTTTCTAGGAACCCTCGACTGTGTAGTAGAGCTGAGATATCTGCTGTGACTTGTCCTCTTACCAGATGTTTGTGTTGAAGGATTAAATGCCGTGCAGCGCTACACAGGTATTTATTAGGGGCTCACATGTCATTCAGCGTAAAAGCATACGTCGGAAAACACATCAAATATGTCCGCCGCTACATTTCACAGTCATTCCTCCGTTTTTGTGTCATGTCATTTAGGAAATTGCAGTTTTGAAGGATGTCCGGGCCCTTCAGATAATCCCTGGTGAACTGGTGAAGCCTTACAAATCCAACTTCCCCTCTCGTCTGGCCCAGAGTCGGGCCGAGCTGGTCAAGAATTTACTCGAGGATCTGGATTTAGAGAACTCGGGCTTCACCCTGGAAAATGTCATCACGGTAAACTAAACACACCTTTTTATGTTTATCGTTTCATTGATCGGGTTTATTTAAACTGGGAAGGGTCGATGACCTAGGAACTTAAGCTGTGACTAATTCAAATGGAAAAAGAGAATCTGACAAAAGAGCAAATAAATAAAGAACCTTTTGCTAAAATGCAACATAAATCAAATTTGCACAAATGTAAATTATTTGTTATTTAAACAGACACAAAAGGGTTGTAAGTACCTACTGAGGATGGTTTTAGAGACCAAAAGGAAACGGAATAGAAAATTCCCACAGTGTGGAAAGTTTAGTCTAACAGCAGCAACGTATGTTCACAACAAGGATAAAAGGCTGGACAGTGAAGGAAAAATATCTACAAATTATTCAAATATTTAAAAGATTGAAATTAATATGAAAACATATTTGCAGTGGGTAGCAGGAAATGCTATGAAAAATCTCTTCAGTTATGAAGTTTGTACCGTATTTAAAGATTTCCTGGGAAATGCCCACTTTTCACGCTCTCTGGGGCTTCTGTGGGAGATTCATACATTGTTTATAGTTTCAGAGGACTGATCTTTATGCGACTGATGCATTTAGTTCATCTGAACAAATTATGCAAGTTACTTTGGCACGTTGAAGATTGTGGTTGGTCTGGAAAATTGCGTGGGTTACATTAGCACGTAATGTGATCTGCTGTGGGTCGTAAGTTGTAGTTCTTTGTATAAAACATTTTCTAAAGAACTACATCATTACCTTTGTAACTGATCTTTGGTCCAATAAATAATCCCAGACTACAGACCATATGTAAATAAAGTGTTTATGTACTCAAATTCATTTCCTCACTCTTATGAAAGGGATTCTTAGGAACCTTGGGCACTGTTCTAAATAACTTTATTGAACAAATAGCAACAACATAAAAACTGGCGTAGTGTGATGTCATTGACAGTCACCGGTCCCCAAGCAGACCAAAGTGTCCTCTTTTTTTGGGAATCAAAATGGTAAATGGCACTTATTTGATATGGCGCCTTCTAGGGTTCTACAGCCCCCGAAGGCGCTTTACAACACAATCAGTCATTCACCCATACATTCACACGGTGAGCTACAGTGTAGCCACAGCTGCTCTGGGGCGCACTGACGGAGACGAGGCTGCTGAACACTGGCGCCAGTAGGCTAGTGGGTTAAGCGTCTTGCTCAAGGACACAACAACTGCAGACAGACTGAGCGGGGCTTGAACCTGCAACCTTCCGATTACGAGGTGGGTCCTTAACTCCTCTGCCACCGTCGCCCTACCATATTTTATACCAAGTAACTGGCTGTTCTCTGACTCCTCGACTGTTTACCTAAACAGACTTCGTGTAGGTTTACTTAGCTAATGTTGTCACTGCTGCCACCCACATCCCCTTGAATCCTTTAGTTCCCAGCAGTGACCTAATACCCTCATGCAGTTTAACCAGCTGTAGACCTAATGGGACAGGCCTAACTGCTGCTCTGTCTCCCTTCTAGTTGAGCTGCCTCCCCTCCCCCCGTTTAGCCCTCCTCCTCACTCTGACTCTCGTCAGTGAGAGCAAATTGTTAGGTTTGTCATCAGAGTTTCTACACCTTTTGAAGCCAAAGGCAAACAAGTGGTAGTGAGCGGGTTGCGTGTTTGGACAGGCTTGCTAATAGCTAGACCCTTTTGTAGTGGCTGCCTCGTGTTTGCTTCGGAAACATTTTCGTCTAAATTGAGACGTGACACAACAGCTGCTTTCTGTCCAGACTGATAAAGAGCCGGAGAACGGGCGTGTTAAATCTACAATTTATCTACTATAAAATAATAGAGATGCTATTATAAACAGTCATGTGATTCAGGCGTCGTCACCATTTTAACTACAAGGTGAAAAAAATGGCTGAAACAAAAACAAACCTGAGAACACTCAAGTTTCATTTTAGGTATACTAATTTATTTACATTGTAAATGTGTGTGTGTGTGCGTGCGTGTGTGTATGTATGTGTGTGTGCGCGTGTGTATGTGTGTGTATATATATGTGTGTGTGCATAAAGTGATGAACGCTGTTATTGTTTGTCTCTAAACGTCCAACAAAGAACTTGGTTTGCAAATTAGCCTCAGGCTAGAAAACCTCTATACAAAACAGTGGTTGTGTTGTTCTTACATGTAACATTGTCCTTGTTCAATAAACCCAAACTTATAAACACTTCACAAGGTTGGGACTCAGAACAAACATCCGCAAGGTTGTTAAAATGTTGTGGAACCTTGGTTTTATTTATTTATTTATTTCCTAGTAACATACTGAAATACTAACTCCTACCTGATTTAGTTAAATGACAACAAGCAGTGTTTTGTAGAATAAAATGATTTATTTTTACTCACATCTTGACCGTCCTCTGGCTGTCATAAACTTACCCCATCATAAATAACTCCCAGTAATGTTCAGTATTTTCTAAAGAAAAATGATCTACCTTTTCCCTGCTTTTTCATTTATTTTTAATTAGAATGTTTACTTAATTTGGCAAACACTGCTCTACAGCAGTCGCTCAGCGATAGTTGAGGCATTTTTCTGTTTTTAGTGATGTTTCCTGGGTGATCTGCTTTGAGGAGTAAAAGGCACAAAAACGGGAGGGGGTGATTAAATTTCCTGTAATAAAATGAGAAGTGGTCGGTGGAGACAACAGAATAATGGTGGGCTCCCCCAGAGTCTCTCGAGCTGAGGTTGGGTGACCTTTGACAATTTACGTCTGCATGTTAATGTTCCTCGCCGGCAGCTTTATCTCTGTCATGTGACTCGCTTCGCTGATATCTATCTGGTAATGGGCTCTTTTCACACCGCAGTGCTTACAGTTCATTTACTAGTTTTGCAGTGGAGCTCAAATACACAGTAGTGCTGTGTGAAGCAATAACATTAAGATTATTAACCAGTAGCCTGTGCATGAATCTAATGAATATTAGAATAAACTCATTCTATTTTTACACAGGAAATGTTTCAAAAACTGACTGAATGCATATTTGCACCTACTTTAAACTGTTATCGGTAGGATACATGATTCTGGAAAAAGCTGGTCAAGCTACATTTTGAAAAAAATATAATTCAAAGGCCCAACCCCCTTTTTAGGCCCCTCCCCCAAGCCACGCCCCAAGAATACAGGAGAATGCCAGACGCAACGAATACTGCCCCATAAAACCATAACGTCTGATATTTTCAACCTGTTGGTGGGACGTTTTCTGCCATAATTTCTAACGTAACACACATACGTATAACAATTTAGTATGTTAGCTATATAGCTAGCTCGGTTCTGGCTTTGCTTCCTGTTCAGCTGCTCCTAGCCGAGAACGTGTGATTCGTGCACAAAGAGGAGATGGACAGTCAGAGGGCAATTTGATGGATCTATTATGATCCAATCATTTAGAACGAAACGTTCACGATTGGATGATGTTAGCATTAGCATGCCCTGTCACAGCTGTGCCTTACTTATCAGTCCCATAATAATGATTTCTTTCAGCTACCTTTTCTGTTTCTCTGTTTAGTTGTTCCATTTAATTAGAATAACAATGAATCGGTTTTGTTTTATGATAGTTCTGTACAGCAGCGTTGGAGCACAGTACTAAAGAGGTCCGGGAGCTGGCGGTAAGCATCATCTTGTCCATGTATCAGCAGCACAGAGGTGCTGTTCTCACTTACCTTCCACCCAACGATGCTCCAACATGGAACAAGTTTCTCTACAAAACCCTCTTGGACGGCTTTGCTAAGATTGATGGCAAGCTGGCCGAGACTCAGGCGAGTAAACATTTCCTTTCTATAAAACATTAGCGTGCTTCAAATGTTTGTACCGTGAAAAGGGCATGAGGTTATCAGGTAAAAGGAAGCATGTTTAAGGTAAACAAATGGCAGCCATCCAAGGGGGAAGCTGATGGATGGACAGACTGAATAAATGAGACCACTTCCTTGTGTTAAAACTTGTAAGACTGGTTTTATGTTTTCATGGATGAGTTTTGTGGGGAAAAATGACATCATTGGGTGAATGTGATCCCCTTTGACCAAAAACATCTGTACATCCTCTTTGATGATTTGTTTAAGGCGATAACATCAGATTTACACCCACATCATTTTATCCAAATATATTTGGTCTCTTGTTAGCGGAGCTGCTCTGGACTCTAGGGATGTAAGAAAATATCGACACACAGAAACATCGCAATATTTTGTGTTAAGATGCTGAACTGAGATTTATAAGCAGTGTATCGATTTTTTTCGTATTGAGAATTTACATGAAAACATTTACTGTATTTCTTTTATGTGGTGCAATTCAAACTCCGACTGCTAGGGGGCAGCAGGAACAACGAGATCTCGCAATAATACGAAGCGCCTAGCTTGAGTTTTCCAATTAAATTCAGTGTTTAAAAATTGCAAATATGCTCTGGCTTCATTATCGCAATATATCACATTGTATTGTGATTTGTGTTTTTATCGTAATGCCAGATTCTTGCCAATACACTCCTAATAATTTCAGCTCGTGAGGAGTTTTAAGCTCATGTATCTAAAAAAACAGCCAAAAAAGCTAAGTACTTGTGTGAAAACGAGTTAGGCACAAAGGGCACGATGGACCTGAATGACTCTAACGGTGTCCTGTCTTCCACGTAGACTATAAAGAAGGGTGGAAAGCAGCAGTGTGGAAAAAAGGAGACGGAGGAAATCCAGATCCTTCAGGAGCAGCTGGCTGTCTTAAAAGACATCACCGTAGGTGGAGCTGTCATTCGTCTGCAGTTGCATCATTTCCCCTCACCATTACTAATTGGTGTTTGTGATTTAATGCAGACTTGGTAGAATTTTCCTCATGTAGGTGGTCACACAAACAGTCACAGACATTTGTTGTATTTTTCTCTCTGATTTTTAGGAAAAGGAGAATGAAAGCACCAAAGGACAAACGCCTAAACGAGAACAACACAACGTTGTTAAAGAGTCTCCAAAAGGAGCCAAAGCAAGTATGTATCTGTTTATATTTGATGTTTCCGTCTCACATAAATACAAACATTTAGTTTTTTAGTCATTTTTACTTTTCTGTTTTCATGCTTGACCTGTTTTGATATGAAGGTTGTAATGTTACCTTCAGTCAAGAGACGATGATGTCAAAGGGGGGGAAACTCCCAGTCATGTTCAACAGGTTATACTAATTACATCATTTTCTGTTTTAGGTGTCACCAAAGAGCCACAGAGCAAGGCAGCTGATGATGGAGACGGTGTTCAACAATCCGTCAAGTATCTGGACAAGTGAGTCAATAAAACTCCACTGCACCAGGACCACCAGGAATAATAAAGTTATTAGCCTCTCTCTCTCTCTGTTTACTAAACTTTCACAAATCAATCACTAGATCTATTAATTAACTTTTTGAGTCAACTCCATTCATGGTGAACATAAATGAGAGCTCCTATTTCATAAGCTGATGTTATTATTACATAAGATTATTAAAACTCTGGTATGACAGGCTGCAGACGGTGGGTGTGCCTTCAAAAATGCTCGGCCTTAATTAAAATAAATGTTGTTGTTTTTGGGTGAATATGTGCCTCTGATAGTCTTTTGTTCACAAGTCTAGTATTTTGTGCTACAGTTGTCCACTCATGGGGTTTTTATAGGAAATGTGTTCATTAAAAGTCTGAAAACATCTTTCCCATCTCATTTCAGCTTATGTATCTTCTGTGGTAAAAAAGACGAGTCATTCACGGAGGACGGATTGGACATCCACTACTGGAAACAGTGTCCGATGCTGCGGCGCTGCGATGAATGTAAACAGGTACATTATCGTATTTCCAACAGAGGTTGGCACCTTTTTAATTGATCTGAAAACTAAATAATTAACTAATCAATTTCTGAGTTTGTTTAATCACCCCATCATTGATTTTCTGTGTTCACAGGTTGTTGAGATAGCCAGTCTCACAGAGCACCTGCTGAGTGAATGTGAAAACAGATCTAGGTTCAGTCAGTGCTCGCGCTGCTCAGAGGCTGTTCCCACAGAGGATCTGACTGCCCACGCCCAGGGTCCGTCCTGCAACCGTAAGTTTTCCTCTCCCTCTTCCATCCTGTTGGGAATGAAATCTCTGATGCTTTAAAGATGTGGAACACTCCTTTAATCAACACATCTGCAGTGGTCTCTAGTAGGGATGAAGGCCTTGTAAGTCGTACTCTGGGGGGTTTCAGCTGGAGGAGAAAGTAGCTTCAGACGACAGGATTTGGTGTCCTATCTCCTGATACTTGGACATCTCTCCTCTGATTGGTTAACAGCAACACGACTCTACCACTGATTCGGTTTGCTTTGCAATGTTGATGTTTTACCTCCACAAATAACACAAGCCTGGAGGAGTTCTGCTGTGTGCTGGAGTTGCTAATGCTAATGGTTAGCTTCTACTACCTGAGATCTGCTCTCTTCTTCCCCTGGGCGGTCACAAGTCCAGGTGGGCGGGGCCATTAATGCAGTTTTTCCCAGTGATGTAGAAGAGGCTGGCTTTTTCTGACCTGATGGTCTTCCTGTCTATTTCCAGTCTGCAGCGATGCATGCGATGGGGGTTGAAGTACATTTTCATGTTCAGCATGCATATGCAACTCAGAGCGACAATCATAGTTCAAAAAGAACAACTTACCCGGTTTCTCAGTGAACGAGACCATTCATGTTTTTCTACATTTGATGTTTAGACCCCTTCAGAGGGATTGCTCTCTTTGACTTTTGAACTTCCAAACCGTACTCCCTACCTCTCGCATCCTGATGTCTGGAGCGTTTAGAATAACCTGCCTCTGTGTAAACAAAAGTGGATGAATGCATCTTTGCTTACTTTGAGTGAGGACAGAGACATCAGAACAGATCTGATCTGAATCTGATCTGATCTGAATCTGTGTGTGTTCTCACCTGTGATCGCATCATCCAGGACACATTTGAGTTCTGGGTTCTATTAACCAGGCTGTAGATTGAGGCGTGTGAATCCTGTCAGGGCCTGGTGTGATCCTGTTCTTCATTTCTGAGATTTTATCTTAGATTCCATCTTTAAATATTTTGGCTACAAAGCCAGCAAATGTACAGATGGCACAATGTTACTGTCTGCTGTAGCGGAGCAGATAAGACACTCCTCTTATCTGTGACTGTTTGCCAACACAGTTTGGAAAGTCCCTCAGCCCACTTTGAAAACTCTTTCTTCCTCGGTGATAAAAGTGTAATTTCCTCAATTAGATTAATTACTGCATTTGTTTCAAAAGACACAGATCTCATTGCAAAATTGTTTTACCGACCTCCGGTGCAAAAGCAGGCTCCAGCTTGTGCAGTTTTCTTTATCACTACTAAATCTCTCTTTTGATGTCTTTGAATTAATTTAGCCTTGACAGTTACATCATTTCTGTGTCTGCAAAGAAACGACATGCAGTTTGTTTTTCTTTTTTGAAAGCTAAACTATAGTTCTCTGTGGGACAGGGAAATGGAAACCTTTAGTCTGAGTTAGTATCGTATTCCCAGTTCGTACTTTCATCCTTCAGTGAGGTCCTTTTATTGTTTTTGTGGAGTTTCAGAAACCTTTTTGGTAATTGTGTTGTGGTTTATTTTAAGGTGTCCCATTTGTGTTTCAGCCCTGGTCTCAGGAAACGGCTCCACCTCCAACCACTGCTCTTTGTGTCATGATAACTTTCCACCTGGAGAGGAGGTGAGATTTTGTTACTTAAAGAGACAATGTGTCGTTTTTACCATTAATCTCTGGAAATATCCATCGATATAATGTTGAAAATGAATAAAATGACGTCCATGCGTTGAAAAATGTTGGCAGTTTTGTAACATATAACCATAAAATTCAGGTCTAAAATACATCAGCGTGTCTAAGTCTCTGGTGGACGCCAGTTTTCTTCTACGTGAGCCGACTCGGGGTCCTGAGCCTGCCGATGACATCACACTAGATGATTGGCTGGACGTACGACTTACAAAAGTTACGTTACCACGTTTGAAAACATTTAGACGGTACGAAACATAAATTTAATAACAAAACTGCTAAACTCTTTCCAAAACCTTTGTGAGAGAACAGAATCAAAAAAGAAATGCAATATATTTTGGCCGAGTGGTATTGCCGTAGTGTGACGTCATCAGCAGGCGCAGGACCCCGAGCAGATCCAGAACCTACCCCACCAGAAAACTAGCATCAGCGTTGCATTCTCTCGATGGAATTAACTATTAAAGTCTGAGGCGTCACACCGAGGTCGCATGCTTTCTGCTACTCAGGTAACATTTACCGTAATGTTTTTTTAAACTAGCGACATGATGTAAAACTACCCTGAAATGTGTTTACTGCCCCCTATCACCAGGAAACTACACACTGTCTCTTTAAGTTATCAACTGATATGGTTAAACTATATGAAACTAAACGTGCATCTTTTCCCACGTGCTACGTGCTGTATGAAACTAGTAATCGAGTACTTCGGGGTTTGGGAACAAACAAGTGTTGAGGTGAAACACGCCTGTTTTCATTAATCAACTTCAAAGAAAGTGCAGCTTTTGTTCATTAGAGTATTTTACTCTCAGGATATTTAAATTTTAATATATTTTGCTTTTGTGCTACATTTTGGTTGAAGTAATAGGAAATAATCTCTGCTGATTCATTTCTGGTCGACCAGTTCCACGACTGGATTTAAACAGTTGTAGGATTTGAAAACAAGCACATGGGAAGGAGTTAGTGATTTTCTTTTATAAGTTTTAGTTTAGCTTGGATGTGCTTTTGTTACTAATCCGTAGTGTTCCAGTGCCGTTTTAAAAGCGCATTGTGAAGAGTTTTAACAATAGTAACTAGTTTTATTATTGTTTTGTTCTGGTTTCCGTCTCAATGGAGCCAAGATAAACTTAGAAAATGTCTTTGAAAACCATTATTAACCATTTAAATACCAGGAAGGCGCGTGCTTAAAGTGACTCATGCTTGGCATGAGATGTATTTCTATTTAACAGGATATGCAGTTGTACATGAGATGCTCTTTACAGGTCTAAAAAAATAAATATTAAGAATATTACATTTTAATCAACAAATAAAGGTCAGTTTGTAATCTAAAGTTATTGATTTTAATAATGTGTATTAGGGATGTCCGATATTGGCTGATATTGGCATTAAATTGTAATATTGGAAATTATTGGTTAAATTTAAGTAGTTGTCATGTTTTGCACAAATAATGTTTAAAGTATAATTATGCATGATAGGAGATATGTGATGTTAGTTACCTAAAATAGTTGAGTTTTTCTTTATTTCTATGGGGATGGAGGTTGCATATATTGGTATCGATTTATAGCGGTATAGAAATTAAGATTTAGACTATATCAGTATATCGGTACATTGGATATCGGCATATCGATGTATCGATATATCAGATATCGGAATATCAGATATTGGCGTATAAGTGTATCAAATACTGGTGTGATGGACATTGGTATGTCAGTTATTGGTATATTAGATATCAGTATCTCGGATATTGGTAAAACCCGATATTGAACATCCCTAATGTTTATAAATGCAATTGAAGCTGTTGGCTTTGAATAACTAAGAAAAAAATTGTAATTAAAGTATGTTATAGCAACATTTTCCAGCCAGTGAGAGGGTCCTCCGTTTCTCTTTGTCTACTTTGATTTCTAAGACTAATGCTAATGAAAATGATCAAATTAAATGATTTTTATGCCTGTTAATAACTACTGCTGTTGTTTGTTGCTGTGTATTACCCAATGAGTGTCCCTCTGTCAACAAGGTTTCTGGTGTTGGAATATTCCAAGAGACACGATTTCTCAATAACAAACTAAGAAAGGTGTGTTACTACAGATTCAACTGGAAAATGCACATTCTTGTCTTACACACCCAAAGAGAAAGGTGAAAAATGTCACAGATTCTTTTTGCTGGAGCTCTGAGCGTAAACCTAATGAAAGCCTGCAGTGTTAAGGGGAGGGTGTGAGGGAGGGGGACCAGTGCGGCCTTGACTGGGCCTACAGTCACCTGTGGTTGTCAGGAAAGCTTCCTGGTGAAGCTGAGAACTGACTGAGCCACTCTTGTCCCCGCTCCAGGCCTGGAAGGCTCACCTCATGGGCAGAGACGGCTGTAAACTAAACTCACGCAGGACTGCGGTGACCCAGAGAACCCAGCCAGCACAAGGTAAAGCATTCATTCACCTCTGGACTTGCAGCTACCTCCCCAAAGCGTGGTGTGTTAGCGAAAGACAGAGCCAACGTAAAACTTTATTGCAGTGTTTCTGCTACAGCACGTGGAACGGACCAAACCGTGATCGACTGAAGCGAAGTGTGAAGTGGCCTTTAGTTTATCTACTTGAATATTTCCCATGAACCCTCTAAATTGCACAGGTTGTGTTGCACCAGAAGCCCAGATGTTTGTTCAGGAGTACGTGTCGTTAGTCTGGCTCAGAGGAACCGTTATTGTTCCACAAATGTGTAAAAAACGGAGGATTTTTTCTATTACTCATGACGAAGTTCCCGTTCCAGTATGTGAACGTAGCACAAGCGTCTCAGCGTGCAGTCCCAACACTTAAACCCTCCTGACATTTAGTCAGATTTCTTCACGGGATGCTGACATCCCAGAATGTTCCTGTTTGTAGTCACATCACAGATGATGCAGGCGGGTTTGTTTTTGGAGAATACATGACTCAAAGATCACAGGAGTTGGTTTTCCTCTTAATATTGAAAGGAAGTTTTCTTGTTATCCTTTTCTTTAAAAGTTGACGCGTTTCTGTGTCCAGGCAGGGCTGTGGCGGGAACAAAGATGAAGCAGGCATGGTCTGTCGGAGCTGGACCCAGACCCAGAGTCAGACCTGTGGGCAGAGGCAGCCGGATCCCAGCTCTCACGCCTTTGATCAAAAGAAACACACCTGGGAAGCGCTGAAGCTGGTTCGTCACAACCTCCGGCACCCTTAGGAGGGACTGACTGACCCCACTCAAGCTGGATCCAGGTCTGAGACGCTGCTGGGTCTCGGAAAGTGTTTTTAAAAGTAAGAATAGACGAACTTGTCCCGTTACATCACACGCCTGTGGGATCAGTAAACATAAGACGTGTAGTTTCACACTCACTGCCATCTGAAGCCTCTGGGAAAAGCGTTAGAGCTCAGAGTCAGAACTGCTCGTGACTAAAGAACATATTTATTTAGATTGTTTCAAAGGAACTGCAGGTTTTAGTCCCTGGTATTAATAGAAAGTCAAACATCACTGATGCTGCGCTTCCCTCAACGCAACCAGGGCAACTTTTGTGTTTCATAACAAAACGAAGCCTCTCTGTTTGGGTTGCCATCTCCAAGCTGAGACAACGCTGACGTCGTTAAGATTTGTTTATCACAGGATGTTCAGTAACTTTCTGAGCATGGAAATCTACTAGAAGTATTTCTACTTTTATTTGTGAGTTTAATTTAGAAAAATAATCATTTTGAGTGTAGAAATCAAGCTAATTTGTTCTCGCTTCTTCCATACTTTATGGTGTTGATGAACGTCCAACCAGCCTCTACAGCTTACCAGAAAAACAGTGAATGTACCTTTAAAAACCCATTTCTACACTGTAAGAAATGAAACGTTGAATTTACTTAACCAAATTAAGTCAACTAATGTAAATGTAGATGTAGAACGATGTACGCCACTCTTTACATTTAAACTACTAGGTTTTCTGGAACCAGTTCACGTAACTTAAAGTAAATTCAACATTCCATTTCTTACAGTGTAGAGGAAACTCGAGGTTGAGGCTCAGTTAGGAGCAGAAATCTTTCCTCCATGGCAACCGTGAAGGCAAATCTTCAGTCCAAAAGCCATTACCAGCCTGGTGAAGCTTTTATTGGCACCATCTGCTCACATGTTTTCATTTTACGGTTCCTCTCGAGCGTATGGAGCAGCGCCTTGCCAAAGGGACGATGGTAAAGAGCAGAAACAATATTTATTTTCCTGATTATTGCCTACTGACAATCTTGAATAGAATTGAGAGCAACGAAATATTTTTTTCTCGGCTCATTAAAGAGAAAACGGATTATAGAAGATGTGTAGAGAACTGAACAAATAGTATGAAGCACTTTAGAGGCTGAAAAGCGATGCTGAGGATGAACAATCTACTCACACACCTGTTTAAAAACGAGACGGAATAAATGTTTCAGCACCTGAAAAGACGTCAGGCTTTTCTGTGTATTAATAATTGTGTAATATTTGCATATATTGTCATTTTTCCTCAAATCTCAGAGATGACTACACTGTAAGAAACGAAATGTTGAATTGACTTAATGTATGTCAATTACTCTTTACATTTAAGCTACTAGTGGACCCAGTTGACCTAACCTGGTTAAGTAAATTCAACATTTCATTTCTTAGTGTTTCAGAAGTCAACACCTGTCGATTTAACACGTATGTGGTTTTAACATTTCCATCCTTTGTGGTAAGTGATAGGAATAGCGGCACAATTGGGTGTTTGATGGTGCTTTGTGTGCACTCTAGTCAGTATTTTCTGTATATTGCTATATTTTTCTTGCGAATGTAATAAAGCTGTATTAAAATGAGCTTTGAGGTTCTTGATTTCAACATGACAAAGGCCAGAATCAACATGGGCTTTGCAATAATTTAATAAAAAGAGCAGTTAATCTGTTTCTTTAGATCGGTAAAATGCTGTAGTTGGGGCATCAAAAGGGTCCCGTACCTTTGCCTTATGGGAGATTTGATGGATTGATTGATTTATAGTTTATTGGTCTTGAAAATACATTTTAGTTTATTATCAGCTGCAGGAAAAGGGCTCTGGGTCACTCTTCAGTCATTTAGTCAAAATTTAGAAGGATTGACACAAGTCGACCAAAAGCTGCTTAATAAAACGCTATTTGACCTAACATTTCACATTTAAATAAGAGATTTTAAATTATCGGAACATAAAAATATAATAATTTTCTATTTGCATTAACAAACTGCTGGAAGACAAAATTTTACATTGTTGAAATGCAGTTGAGGGCCACAGAGAAGCACTTTGAGGGCCGCAAATGGCCCCCGGGCCACACTTTGATAATAAAATGAATATTTCAGCATTAAAATAACATTTAGGCTTAAACGTTTCAGCACAAAATCCTAACATTTCAAATAAAATCAAACAACTTTATGTTAATGAGGCTTCCTGTTTTATTTACATGAATCTGCAGCATCACAGTTTCTTTGGTTTTAGGCCTGATTCTGTTATTCAGAACAGAAAATAAACAAATAATTTAACGCAGATACCCAAATTAGATTTTTTACAATCTCAGAATAAAAACCCAAACAAGAAGCTTATTAATAATCACTTTGTCATCACCAAATCTGTTTATTTGATCCTGAAGTGAGAAAAGTCAGGGAGGAACACCTGGATGTTAAGAGATGTGTAAAAAGTCTTTGTGCATTTGTGAATTTATAGGATCGTGTTTTTAGATTTAGACAACTTTAAATGTCCCAAAGAACTAAACTAATAGAAATCTTCCATGTTTGATTTGTAGTGGCTTTACAAAAAGGCAAAAATCAAAACGACAACAGGCTCCATGTTTCCAGTTTTATCTGTCATGCAGACAAAAATGCAGCATCAGGTTCATCAGTGGAGATCAGTGCTGCTAAACACTGATAAGACTCAGTAGATCGGATTAAGTCTCTGACATTTAACAAAGTTCAAAGTGCGCAATCTGAGAGTCCAAATGGGCAAACGTGGCGCTCAGAGGGAGAATCTTTGTGCGCAAATCAGATTCTCGTCGTTTACAAAGCTCCACATCCTGAGCAGCTCCTGCGCGTTCAGCTTGTGCACCACGATGAGGTTCCTGTAGAAGCAGGGCTCGCCGTTCATGCGGCTCACCTTGTGTCTGGTGATGCCGAAGGTCCTGAAGCCCGCGTGCATCTCCGGGGCCACGCTCAGCTTCTTCAGGCACATCCCCAGAAACACGTCGTCGATCGGGTACAGCTCCACGTCCTCCGAGGCCACGAACAGCCTCCTGGCCAGCTGGGAGGACATCACGAAGCCCCCGCCACCCACGTAGGGCGGGTAGGGCTGGTCGTACAGCTCTTTGGGGATGTAGTATTTGCTCTGCCGGTTCCGGATGGGGATCGCTTTGGAGATGGTGTCCCCCACGAACAAGTCGGCATCCCTGCGCTCCTCCACTTTGTAGTTGACGAGCTCCAGCAGGTTGTGCGGGTTCACAAACACATCATCGTCTCCTTTAAATATGAACTGCACGCGGGGGCAGAAGATGTTGAACCATTTGAGAAAGTTCACCTCTTTCAGGGTCAAGTTAAAGAAGGTATCCATAAAGTCCCACTGCAGGATGTCCTTGTAGATCACGTCCTCGTATTCGATCAGTTTCTGGAGGTTTTTGGTGTCTGACGTCGGAGCTCCGAGCAGAAATAAGGTTTTGATCTTCCTTCCACCCACCGTGAGCTCCTTACCCCAGGTTTTACGCACAGCCTCCCGCCGGTCGTGCTGCTCGATGACGGACTTGATGACCATGAGGAGGTGCACGTCTCCGTCCGCGCACTTCTCCGGGTGGTTGATGAGCATGGGGAAGTACCTGCAATGTCTGTGCAGAACAAACTGGTGAAATCTCGGGTCCAGACGCCGGAACCAGTCCTGGCTCTTCACCGACGCGTCTTCGCTACAGTTGAGAACTTGTGCGTCCCAGGACGCAGCGCTCCCTTTGGTCACCACCGGCTGGGGGACCCGGTCGCTGCTCTGAGCCGTGGCATCTGCGCTCCAGAAACTATTTTTCACGGGGCTCTTCTTAAATACAAAGCAGTCCGAGCCGCACCAGCTCCCGTTCCTCATGTGTCTGAGTCCCGTTGCGTATTTCTCTGACAGCTTCAGCTTCTGGATCATCAGGAACGATCCAAACACCAGAGACAGGCTCAGCAGGGACTTCAGCAAACCGCCCCGCTTCCTCCGAAAAAAGTGATCCATGGCTGTCACCGCGGCTCCCAGGGACCCTCAGAGGTTGGACGCGTCGCCTTCATGGTGCTTCACAATGGTGCGTCCGAGTGGAAGCTGCCTGCGGCCGCCTGTGGGGTTATCGCTCCGGGGACCACTTCAGCCCATGACGGCGCGCACTGGGAGATCCAGACGCATGGCTCCCAGCCTCTCACCCTCTTTATTGTCTCAGCACAGACTGCAGACCCGCTGCAGAATACACCGACTCACCCTCCTCACTCCCCAAATATCCCCTCCTCCATCCGGTGACTCGCAGACCAACTGGTTTCCATCCCACCAGGGAATTTTCTCTTCGTTTAACACTCAATGTGCATGCGTAAAAGGGAGAAAAGTGCTCCTTATTGACATTAAACACTGCACGTTTCCGTTGATCAATTTATGACTTAGAATAATGAGAATAAAACCTGTTTATGGATAAAGTTTAATTCAAATTTTAATGTCCACACCAAGAAAATACGCACAGAAAATCTATTGTATTCACTTGGAGCGTTATGTGAAACTTTACATCAAAGTGTTTAAATTGTGCTTTTATGTCAGCGTACTTGGCTGATATTGTTTTAAGGTGAAATGATCAACTGGCCACAGGATCCCTTCCAAACTGATAACATTTAAACTGTGGAACTCGTTCCTCTGTCTGCGTGTTTGAAGGTTTTGTAGAGCTCTAGAATAGATTTACCAATCAGATGACCTCCTGACCCCAACGTGAGATTAGAATCTGGACCTTTCAGGTGCGGCTTTAGACATGGATATCCTAAAGGAATTCCATCAAAAGTGAATAAAATGGATTATTAGATGTCAAATGGACCCAACATTTTAGAAAACAAAATAAGGAAATCCTGTTTCGGCATGATCACAAATTTGGTTGTTTGTAAAAGGTGTTTTTATATATTTTTATTTTAGATTTATTTTTCTTATTGTTTTATTTCAGAATAATGTTTTGTATCTTTTTTATTTGGCTGATGAAATTTAATTTTAGATTTTTTAAAATAAATGTAATTAAATTTTTCCAGTGAAACATTGCTAGTGTGTGAAACTGTTTTATTGTAGAATGCAAATATGAGTATATTTTCTATAACCAAAATGTTATATGTTAAGCATTAGAAGTATTCTTAGTAACAGTATAAACAGAAACGCGTGTATAAAATGATTTATAATAAACGTACAAACTCCATGCAACCAAAACCATAAATCCTTAATCGTGATTTTGGCGCCCTCTTGTGGACATTTCAGATAATTACATCTTGTTTGCGTGTTCTACTTCCTGTCTGCGACCTCACATGACCCAGTGACTTTTATTATTCCTTTACCAACAGCGATCCTGATGCTAGTTTCACGCATTCATACACAAAAAGTAATCTTCTAATTTTAATATTTTAAAATTTTAATATATATTTTAATATATAATTTATCAATCCCATACACAATAAATGAAAGTGGGAAGCTGTTCTTGGCAGCTTTGATACTTTGCGTAAGTCTAAAGCGGAAGTTCCCTTTCAAAATAAATTCAAAACTAATTTATATGAAGAATCCTTTTAAAAACGTTATTTATTTGAGTGGTTGTTAAATGTGATTACGCTACGACATCCTCACATGTGATTATTTGTTTATTTACTTTTTAACAGAAGTACTTGCAGTGACTAAAAAAAAAAACTCAATTCACAAACGCATTTGCTCTTTTCGCGTAGCGGGTAAACGAACCACGCCGACGTCAGGGCGCTTACGTTCCTGACGTACCGTCGTCAGGTAAAGTGACAGCACAGGGACGCCGTGGCCGCCGAGTGAACCTCGCAGCAGGAAGTACACCCAAGAAGCGGCAGCGGTTCAGCCAGACAAGCAGAGACGTGTTAACAACATCACAGGTCGTAAATTGACTCCATTCATAACTAGCCAAAGTCCGCTGGTTTTAAACAAAAGCTAACTAAGCGAGCTAAACGATCGAGACACCGGCGGCAATAACGATACGCGTGACGGTTGTTGTGTCGCGAGACGATAGCGCAGATGCTAGCTAAGTGATTAAACTGATATCTTTTGGCGACTTGTAGCTTGGAGCTGGTGTTTGTAGCGATTAGGACTCGGCTTTACCAATAAATCCTCCATGTTTGGGTGTTTGTGTTAACAGTATGCCCGGATGCTTCTTTCTGGCGAAGCTCGGTTTATTTATTTATTTATTTTGGGCGAAAGCTAAGCTAGCCACATGACTGGACAAATTAACCATTAGTGAAGTTGGTGTTTGGCGTTCACTGTGAGACTTGAGTCTTTGTTGGTTTGTAATGTGAGCCTAAATCGGCGATAACTGGAGTGGAGTTTGGCCCAGATGACGAGAGGAGAGGAGGAGTTGGAGTATCGAGTAACTCAGGGGGAATGCAGAGTGCTAATGTGGATAAAGGAGGGAAAACTCGCAGCTTTTCTCCTGGATAGGAGCCTGTCTTCCCCTTAAATTCAGTATTTTGAGTGTTTACTTTCAGAATTGTTGTATTTTAATGTGTAAAATTGATCATTCTCAAAATTAAAGCAGGAAAAACTCGCTAATAACAGAGAAAATATGAATTTAAACTATGTTTAGCTTAAGTAAAAGGGGGATAAAATAAGACGAAAACATCACCAGTACTTTTCAGACTCGTTATAGATTGAAGGTCTAATTATAAACTAGAACGTAACCAGTATATTTTATAATTCTGATGGAACAGAACAGCAAAATATGACTTAATGGAGAATAGAAATGTGACCAAATCTTTCAAAGAGAGCGATAACATTACACATTTCTCAGGTATTTACTAAACATCTGGTGTTTCTAGCAGCTGGAAGGGCTTCAATTAGGTATAATTTAGCTGTTATTGATTGTTTTGGACCTGAGATTCAGCTGATATCAAACACCTTCAATACAGAAACTTGAGAAACTGCAATTTTAAATTCTCTAACATTAAGAGCAGCCGCTAGTTTTGCTTTGATCCCAGGAGGACAAGATGAATCTAAAAAATGTAAACACATTCTAAGATGGATATTTGAGAATAGAAACAAGTCTCACCCTCATCCGTCAGTTTGACTTGGTGTTATTATGACAGCGGCTGCTTAGCTGACTGAATCCAGCTCTTTTCACAAACTAGAAGGTGTAATAAAGGATCTCCACATGGTTTTAACAATGGTTTGTTGCTTTTTCAGATGCCTGGGCAACTTGATAACTTGAAGTCCAGAAAGAGGAAGAGCAGTTCTGATGCCAGAAAGGTTTGTGTTGCATGTTCAGAAAAAAACCAAACAGAATCTACGATCTGTTTTTGAACTAGTCTGTTTTGTCATTTCACAGATTTCTACTCGGAGAAGGAGATGTCTAAAAAGTCAGAGGACACGCTCAAAGACAGACGGCAGTTCAGCAGCCAGGTCCAGCGAAACAGCCGATCCTCTGGAGAGATTGTCTCGCATCGCCTGCGAATGCCACGAGCTCGCTGGCGGGAGGAGGTGTTCGGCTTCACCGGAGCTGGAAGGACAGGAGGGCAAAGAGAACGAGCTGAGGACAGAGGAGGAGTTCAACAGCTGCAGAGCAAACGGCGCCTGTGTCAAAACGGAAACGGAGAATATGGACTGTGAAGAAAATTATAAGAACTTTTTCCCAGATGATGACAGTAATCAGATCCTTCCTGTTGAGCAGTTCTTTGGAAACATGGGTATTGTACAGGTGAGGCGCTTCCTCCCTTTTTTTCTAGTCTCTTTATTTCCAGACGGAGAGCTGACTGGCCTTTCCACCGGATGCGTAAGCGGTGTGTAAAATAATAGACGCGTTTTCCCCATGAGCTCAGCGGAGCGGCCCTCCCCACTGGGACCGTTTCAGACGCAAGTCGACAGAGAAATCGTTCCACGCGTCTGGTCCCGTGAGATTACAAAATCACCAGAGAATTGCAAGATCACGTGTGATTTCGGCAGGTTACGCGATAAGCTGCCCGATGTTTTACTGATTTTCTGGGCCTGATCTGAATTTCTGAGACTGACATGTTCTGGAAGCATAGCTCGTAAAAAATAGATGTGATGAATATGCATTTGGTGGAAAGCACCAGCTAGGACGGATGAACTCTAGCTTTCACGAGGACGACTGAGTTAAGATAAACTAAAGTTTTATTGAATGAATCCCTCTCGTCCTGCAGGACTTTCCTCAAAGATCGTCAGCTACTTGTTCCGGCGCTAAAAAGAACAGAAGACGGCATTACTACGCGCGGGAGGACAGCGATGAAGAGGAGGTGGGCCCCAGCTGCACACAGCAAGACGACGACGTGAGCACTTAGTGAAGAGTCCTAGGAAAAAACTCTCCCAGCACTTAAAAAAAGAAAGAAAAACTGCCAGACGCTGCATTCCTTTTGTTGGAAATGTACAGTTATTTTCTCCCTATATATATTATTTATCCTGATACCTCAAAACGTTTCTATTTTCTAACGTGCAGTAAAAAAATGTCTACCTGCAACTCTAATTATGTAGCAGACTAAAGGTTTTAGGGGCGGGACCAAATATTGAGAATTTTGTTAGAGATGCATCAAAGCATTGGATGGGAACTGAAAAAAATGATCATTTAAAAGAAAATTGCATCTTTTAGGTCTGTGAAGTCAGCACCGCAAAGCAATAACATATCTTCCACTTAGGTTTTTACCATTTTAGAACCATAATTTTCTATTTAATCAGAGGAAGAAATGATACATTTTGTTAAATATAGTTAAAGACGAATCAGTTGATGTCAGAAATCGGTATTGGCCTTGAAAACCAGAATCGGTGCATCTCAGATTTTTAGCTTTCTTTGTGCAATACTGTAACTGATTATCCCGCCCTTGTTTTGTTGCAAAGATCCTGATTTTTTTTAATTTATGAAGACATTTTGTATTCAGTTGGATGGGATTTAAGTGATTTATTGATTGCTGTATCATATTTCAGGCCATAGATCTCTCCGTGTTTATTATCAGATTTCTAATCATCAGATCCTAACAAACTAAAATGTTTAAATAGCTCATTTGTTACAAATAAGTTAAAATCACACAAAGTGCTCGTTAACCATTTAACTACCTGATTCCAGACTACATGAATGTGTCGAGAAAGCAATGACAACATCTGTAAAAGAAGCTTTTATTTTGAAAAATCTGATGAATGTCATAAACCCAACATTGTTCACCAAGTGTCTAAAACCCATCCTCAAAGGTTTGTGGCAGAAACATTTGTAAAAACACACCTGTGCAGCTAATTCTTAATGACATTTTTGTTGTTTTGTAGGGAAAAAAATATATATATATACACACACACACACACACACACACACAAAGATTGATTTATAAAATAATTAGTTGCTAACAGACTTGATTAAAACCCTTACTAGCTGAACAGCAGCTGCACTAGGGACAGTTCCAGCCTGGTTTATGTATTTTGTATATAGCTGATGGTTCTGGTTATAACATCTTGTATATAATGTATTGCCTTATTTATACATACATTCTCAACAGTATGCAGCTTTGACTGACTGAATGTCTTACTGGTCAAGCAGCCTTCATAATCCGTCCTCATACTCAGCGTCTCTGTGCCAATATGGACGAGACATCAATGTATTCAATGATTACGACATTTAAGTGCATTTTTACAGAAAGCTCTTCTGTTTCACGTGATTCTGTATGACTTGTGTTGATTTGAGCTCAGATTAAAATGATTCATTTAAATCAAACGTCTTTTCTTCACTTTGGGTTTTTGTTTAGCTCCGTCTGCGTGAGTAGCGGTTCGATAGATCTTTTTTTGGTCACACGACAGGTTGTGAGCTCCCTTCTTGTGGCAGACGATGTGGACCAGTTTCAGGTTTTTCCTGGTGAACAGCATCAGGTAGAAGTAGCTTAAGTTGATTTCTGAGCTGTTGTGATTCTGCAGAGCTTCCAGCAGGCTGGGTATAATTGTCCTCTTCTTTTCAATTCTAAGAACGTAAAAGAGCATCATGCTATTGTAAAGAAGCATTAAAGTTTGGTTTCTGCGGTAAATGTTGACCTGTGATCAAGGTTCCAAGTGCTGAAGACGATCCTGCTCTCTCGGCTGCCATAGGGGTTGATGGAGTGGAGCGACTGGCACAGTTTCACATCAAATGATCCCTGAGGAGACCGAAGAAGAATGATGAAGATCAAAGATCCATTTCTTTCCAAACTGCATGAAAAGTGTCACTAATTCATGTTATCTAACTACACGAACATGACTCTGAACTTGTCACCTGGCAGGTAAACCATCCTTCACGAGTGCAGAGGCGGTTTGGCTCCTTTTCGGTCCTGTCGAAGTAGTTGCCGTTGTACCTGTCGCCTTTCAGCATCTCCAACAGGCACGTCGATGCTTTTAAAAACTCTGCCTTGACTTTGGCTTTCTGTATAGCTTTAGCTGCATCGTCCACCTAAAAAAAGAGGAAAAAGACACTAAAATATCAAACGTACAACAGACGAGGAGGTAAAAATCTGCAGAAGTTGACCTCTTTCATGTAGCCTCGTATCCTGCTTTCACAGTTGAACTTCATGTAGGCAGATTTAGTTTTGAATCGAGTATCAACACCTAAAGAAATTATACATTTTTTGTTAAGTCTTATGGAAGTGTTCTGCAAAACAAGAGGAAAAAAATGACTTAATCGGTTGAGAAATAACAAATAAAAGCATTATTTCACCCAATTTCACAGCCAGAGTACGTACTGACATGAAACAGATATTAACAAAGAAGGACAAGTGTCTCCTAGACCAAACTTAGACTATACCACTGAACCAGTCTGCGTCCTCCTCTCTGCTCTCCAGCTCAGACCTGTCCTCCAGGTTCTGCAGCAGGTCACTCAGGATTTTACGTCTCTTTGAGGAGTTTTCATCAGACAGAAGTCCTTTTGCGGCTTCGATCAGGGCATCAGCATGTCGATCTGTGTTCAGTAACTGACCGATGTCACATACGACTAGAATAAAACAGCAGAAGGGTAATCAGGATATGGAAAAAAAGTAAATTAAATAAATATCGGGGAAAAAATATAAGGACCTCCAGTCCACGTCTGCTCTTTTGACAGAAGAACTAATTCACTGTTATCTGACAGGGTGGAGAAGAACTCCTCAGTCACTATTGTCCCATCCTCATATAAACAAACACGAGCACCAGAGAGCGGCAGCTGGAAAGATAGAGAACATAAAATGTTATTCAACTGAACTGCATGCAACATTTAAACTAATTTTCATAATAGTAATTTATGACCATGTTTATCACTCTGTGAAGTAAAATGGATGAACTAATGGCCAGGACACAAACCACAGCAGCCATTTCTGGTTTTGTAAACGTTTACTAAAGGAAAATGATTTATTTGACCCAAAAACCACAAAAAAATCCTTAGTTTCTTTCCTTTTGAGATAATTGAGCATCTGATATGTAAATGATTTCAATTCAGTGACAAAATAATAACATGGTAATAACGTGTTAGGGGAGTTTTAACGATTTCCCTGCACTGAAGATTTCACTTCCTGGTCTGATTCAGAACAGTCTGAACGCATTTATAAAAATATAAATACAACTAATTAACGTCTAAAAAACCTGTCCTTGAGCTCCTAATAGGTAAAAAAAAATGTAATGTATGAATAGCAATTAAAAACGTTACTCTTGTTTTTATTTCTCACGTCCTTGAAGCCTAAAAAGGGAACAGGCGATCACAAGTGTTTAAACCTACACCGGTCGACCCACCTGTAACAACTTGCAGCCCTTTTTAAGCAGCTCCTTTAGATCTTTCGCTGCAATGCCGTACTTTAGGTTTCCACCGGAACCTCTAATTTTCACAGGTTTGTTTTTCCCAAAGAGTCCGAACATGTTTTTTTAGTTTGTACATACCGCTTCCTTTGTTTTTCTTTCTCTTTGGTCCTAACGAGTCAGCAGCGGTGCTTTGCTGCCCTCTAGTGGCGATTTGTATATATACATATTATTTTTAAAATAAGTAGATAAAATGAGTTGTAGAGGACGTTTTTGCCTTTTAAAAAATTTCATTGAAATTTATAAATTTAGTAACATCACTGAGGATTTTAAAAGAAGTGTTTTAGGTCGGATAGTAGCCACATTTTAAAGAATTAGATTCATTTTGTCATAAAAATAAAAAAAATCAGGTAATCATCTAAAAGGGCAAAAATCAAATTTTTATAAAAACTGTCTTTGAAAAATATTGACGATAAGTAACATATTTGTAATTTTGTGTTGTTTATGAAGACTCCTCCCTCCCGCGAGAATATTACTATAGCAACTGATGCTTTACGATGGAATATACCAAATGACAGGTTTAATTCATTCACGACAGCTATTGTACACATTCATTTAGACCTTATATCCACAGTTTTACACATTATTTGTAAAGAGTTTACTACTGTAGAGTTAAATAATGTGACACACATTTTTGTTTTCTTGCTAAAGCGTTTGCTTAAACCAAAGATTTTTCGACATCCCCTCTTAACGGAATCGTACAACCCAAATTCAATATGGCGGTCGATTGTTTTGAAATCCAAACATATGGCAAAAGCAACCTACTTTAACTGGTTCCTTCTTGGTTTTTATTTTTTCGTTCCCTTTTAATGATTTATTTTTGTTTCATCTGAAGAATATGGTTCAAACAGAAGACATTTCCAGCACTGAAGACGGCTGGGAAGATGCGTTTAAGAGAAACCGGTTGGTTCCCCCGTGCAGTCAGGCGGTCCGACTGGCAGTGGAGAACCACTCCACCACGTCCCGGGGCTTCCAGCTCAGCCTCAACCGCCTGACAACAGCTCATCTCCCGCAGGTTACTCACCGCTCACACAGTAATGGTCCGGGTCATGGTTAACATGCGTTGGTGTTTCAGCAAACCTCTTCAGGATGATTCACAGACCAAATTATTATCAATTACACAATAATAATATATATAAAACACAGTTTAAGTCATTTTGTTATTAGTTTATGTGAAGGTTTTATAGCTAAGGTGACCCCGTGTTTATATAACACTTCTGGATTTTCTTATTAAACAATCCCTTTATAATGTCAAATTATTAATGCCCCTTTGTTTAGGTGCATTCATTCAAATTTATTGAGATTATTGGTGAACTTGAACTAAAATATAACAATATTTTTCTGTTTCAAAGTCAAACACACGTTTATAGTGGTTAGGAACAACTTTTACCAGATGTAATGTTGGTCTCTCTTTGATCACAGGAATTTTCAGTGGGAGAAGATGTGACCTTCCAGCTACGGGTGACACTGTTTGATAGGAAGCATCAGCACTTCTTTGGGAAAACATGGAAGAGTTTGCCCCAGAAGATCAAAAACAACAAGATTTCCTTCAACGAGGTAACTTTTCCAAACAACAATAAAATCTTTTGTCTCTTAGACTCTAATTATGAACTCCTCTTAAGCTGTTTTCATAAGCAGCGAGTCGATGATTATTTAGTAAAATCAATCCTTATTCAAACCTTGATTAAGTTGATTTAGCAGAGTCATTATTTAATTAAACGCTACTCAAATGACTGATAAATCAGCCCTCATTGAATTAGCTCTCATGATTGGACTGTGTTCTGTGATATTCTCAAGAGTGTTGTCAGCCCAAACAAAACAAAACAAACCTAAAGTGATTGCCAATGAGGGATCCCAGTTGCATTCGGCAGCTTCCATATTAAAAACAGTCTCTCGCTCTTATTAATTGATGCCAAAGGAGCAGAACTTGAGAGAGTTGTCTTCTAGAAACTGTCAGAGGAATTAAAAGCATTTGGTATAATCTTTGTTAGCTCTGTTTTTGATCGCCAGCTTGAGGTAATGTTCAGCTATTCCTATGTGGTTAAATCACTGATATATCTAAAATGACATCTAAATAAAGTAAACATACTTAGTTGGAATTGTGTGATGAAATACAAAACAGTGCTTTGCTGATTTCTACATCCCAAATTATTCCCTGCTCCAACTCGTCATTCAGATGAGTTACTTACTGTTTTTCTTTGTGTGGTGCAATTCAAACTCCGACTGCTAGGTGGCAGCAGTTTTTACCTCTTTCATTCTGAAGGACGCTGGATGTTTCTAGAAAGCGCCTGGCCCAAGTTTTCCAATTAAATACAAAATTGTAAATATGATCTGGCTTTTAGTATCGTGATATTTCATCTGCCCTGCCTGTATTGTGATATATATCGTATCGCCAGACTCTTGCTAATACACACCCTTACATATTATTGTGTCAGATTTAGCTCTTGTGCTGGTACTGCAAGGCTTGGGTCATATTGGGATGTCAAAACAGCTTCAGAGGAGAACGCTGTGCTCTGTCTTCTCAAACCCCCAGTCAGTCATGGCAGGAGGTTTCAAGGGGAGCTTTCCTCTCTACTGTTGCTACATGCTTGCTTAGTATTAGTATTCCTGTAAACTGTGAATAATCTGGTGGATTGCACCACGTTTCTTCTGTGCACCTGACTTCTGACCACTTTTAACCAGCAATTATACCACACCGTATACAGAAAGTGTGTCACTTTCATTGCACTCTGTAATTTCAGACAAGTAGAACATCTGTTCTTTGAGGTTTTAACTAAGTTTGGCACAATTATGTGCAATTTGTTTAGTAATTATAGTAGGGCTGGGACGATAATCAATAAGTCAATATATCGTACATAGATGGAAATGAACTCAATAATTTTTCCAGCCTCAATATATCGCCATGTGCCTGTGTGTATATGTTTTCCTTGTCTCTGGCCTCCAAAGACGCTGGATGACAAGAGCGTTCAAGTGCAGTTAGGTTGTTGACACTGGATAGGCCATTGTATTTATTGTTTTGGAGAGACAGGGTCATTTTAAAGGATGTACTTGCATTATTATGATATATTAACATTACATAAGTGGTTATTTTGGTCTCGATAATGTCGACAATAATATCGTTTATCGTCAATAATTTGTTGGACAATATATCGTCCAGCAAAATTTGTTATCGTCCCAGGCCTAAATTATAGTTTAAATACTACACGCTTTGTATTGTGTGAATATTTCAGCTTAGCTCAGGTTCAGTTCAGCAGTGCTGGTGGTTCAGATTTCCAGCTTCAAACACACAGCTTAAATCTTTTAGCTACATCTACCATTTATTTTTCTTTCTTTCTTTTGTCAGTCATTGTTCTTTCCCTCGTTTGTTCTCTGTAATCATCATTAGATAAAGAAAAAAAGTTTTCCATGCCACGCTGTGTGATGTCCTCTTTGAGAGGTTTGCTTTGATGATGAAATTTTCCATAACTTATTGAAAATGCTAAATAGGGTGTTGAAAGAATCAAAGACCTTAGGTACAAAAGATAACATTTGCTATGCAGATACTGGAATCAGAACAAGTCGGATTATTTTCATGGTGTCCTCCAATTAGGAAATATATTTTATCAGGTCTGCTTCTGTGGTCTGTCTGCTGTAAAGCTGTTAGATACATGTAATTTTTTATAGATGAGAAACAGAGTCTTCACCCAACAGGATTGATGAGCTATCGGCTAGTCAGGGCGCAAACAAGACCAAATCACATTTCTGCCAAGCAGCTTGTTCTGTGACATAAACTGAGAAAGTTTTATGATTGGTCAGTTGATGTAGTGTGATCATGCTGCTTGCACACATACAAATCATTCCCTTTTCGAGTTCCCGGAAGGACGGTCCAGATGAAGGGCTGGCTGAGCCTTTTGCTAATCTGCCGGTAATATCGATGACAAAGTTCTACAGAAAGTAGCTAAGGGTTGTCAGAAATGTTGGAAAAAGAACCTTTAAGGGAGTCTGAAAAGTCATTAGAATTTGCGACAAAGTTGCTGATTTAGCAACACTGGCTGAAATTTCAGTCATGCATGTTAATGTTATTTTTAATAAACCTCAATGACTTTATCAGTTTCACATTTCATAGGTATTTTGTCAGAATTATCAGAAAATTCCGGCTGGACTTGACCCTGGATGCACCAAAAGCAATACATCTTGCTGCTGCTGGTGATGTTTAAGCTAGTAAATAACATAATTCTATGTAAATAATTGTGTAATGTAAAATTCATTGAGGTATTAAGGTTTATAAAATAATGTTGCAAGACCTGAGGAAAAAATGCTGAAATTTTGAAAATTGGAGCAATTCTGACATGGCAGCATACCACTTTGGTCAAACTAGCTGTTAGCTTATCAGTCCTGTAGGAATGAA
This sequence comes from Aphyosemion australe, assembly GCA_006937985.1. Taxonomy (NCBI): domain Eukaryota; kingdom Metazoa; phylum Chordata; class Actinopteri; order Cyprinodontiformes; family Nothobranchiidae; genus Aphyosemion; species Aphyosemion australe. Next base: position 1,179,558 of record SSNS01000043.1, read on the forward strand.
AGAAATTTCTTTGAACTAAAGGTGTTTAGGAAGCTAGTTATAATGGGCAAAAGTTTTTTATAACATAAGCAACAGTGCATAAACCATTCTAGCAAACTGGCTGCAGTTTCGGAACTCGTATGCGGGCTGGATAACAGCTTGGAGAAATTCTCAGCTCGACTTGATGTAAACTGACCCCCGAATTTTGCTGTTTGGATGTTGCCTTGAGACCGCAGAAGGACAGAAGGCAGAGAATTTTTTTTATCTCTGGTCCATTCCAAAACAATTGCTATTATCTGAATTTGGCTCCCCTGATCTCGGCCTTGAATCCTGAAGATTCTCAAACTCTCCTGGAGAAATAGATACAGATGGTTGCTCCGCCCTTCCCCTCCCTGTTCCTCACATGGGCCTGTGAACTCCTCAGATCAGTTCAGCAGGAACTCGTATCACATCCTAGATGAGAGACACTGACTGAACTGTCAGAACGAACTCACCTTTTACTGACACATCACGCATGCACAAACACAACATTTCGCAGACATGCACACACCCTCCCATGCTTCAATGCTCTCCTCCTCCCCTGAACTCTCCTTCCCACTCCTGGACAGCGGAGGCTGAAGGCTGCGCTGATATAGCTGCAGACTCCCTTGGCTGCATGTGGATCCCCGCACCCTCCCACCCACCACACGTTTGATTATGTTGTGACTGTCTGAATATGTGCCTTTATGTTGAGGTGTTTTTCCTGCAAGCCAACTCTGTCCTCTGTAGGGGGCCTGTGAAGTGGCTGCATGCCCACAGACAGTCTATACCTGTTCACTTGTCTCATGTATTGTATGTCTGCTCTTGGAAGGATTGTACTGAAAAAATTTCGTTGGTTTAATTCAATGAGAAATAAATCTGATTCTGATTCTCTGTAATTTTTCAGTCATTCCAAGTTCAGTCTGACAGCTGAGTATGACAAGAATGGATGTTTAAAAAAAGCGTTTAGGTTTTCTAAAATACTTGGAACAACCCTCCTGTGCGTTGTAGTGGCTCACTGTAGAGGCAAACACTTGAGTGTGAAGAGATGACGCAGACAGAGAGAAAAATCAGAGCTTCCTTTCTTTCCCTCTTTGCTGTGTTTTATTGAAATGTTTTGCCAATTTCCCTATTTTCCAGTGACATGGTGTAAATCAGAAATGAACCTCCTCCAATGTCATAGATGTTTATTTTGTGAAAATAAAGAGTTAACCAGGTGCAGAATAACAGTCCTGCAGACGGCGAGATTTAGAGACCTTTAAGTCTGATGAGGTTTGACATTACCTGGAGAGTTTCTTGTAAAACAGCCAACAGTTGTTAACTGCAAACTGCACATCTTTGTATTCTTTTTCCTAGAAAAAGGCCTCTTTGTGTTGTTATATTTGAGCCGATATCTGGGGAGCAGCTGGGTGTCTGTGTTCTTCCTCAATCAAACATCTGGCTGTGTGCGTGAGTCCAGGCTGGAGGCCGGTCACCTACTGTTTTATAAATGGATCGGAGCAACGTGAGGCTTCCCAGCACTTTCTAAATTCTAGGAAGCCTCCCACCTTAGAGATTTAAAACTGTGATCTGTAGCTGGCTGGTAAATACAGACTGTTGTTTAACAGAGACACAAACGAGTCACAGCCGCGCCACGTTTGGATTCCCAGTCCCGTCAGCATCACCCCTCCCACCCCCATCAGCTTGATATCCTTTTGATCCAGCGTTCTCACAGCGCAAGGCCCAGCTTTGATCCACCACAATGGTCACAGCCTCTATAAAAATCCACTCGCCATCCCAATCAGCATCCAAATCCAATTATCCATCCAGGGTAATAAAATAAACTACATCATATCCTGTCAGGATGATAAAGTGGGCCCGACCCTTCTCTGCCATGCTGCAAGAACCACACCAGCTTTTTTTTTTATTGGATTTGGCCCGACTCGTGCACATCCATGCTGCTGTTTATGAGTGGCAAATTGCTGTTTGATATCCAAATAACGTCACGGAGGGAGGACCTTCTCCTAAGTTGCATTAGCACAGTGAAAATTGCAACGCCCCCCCCCCCCCCCCCCCCCCCCCCCCCCCCAGTCAAGTCATGATGGATTGGTTTTAATATCTGCAGAAAGATGCACGGTGATTAAAGGTGGAAGGAGAGAGCTCCAGCTAAATCCGTTCTCCTTCTTTGTCTTTGCATTTAGCTCAGCGGAGCTTGTGACGTCACGACAACGGTGACGTGCCGGCAGCTTTTTTTGTGTTTGAGCTGCTTTGCGACTCTTGCAGGTGGAGTGCACTTGAGTTTTCATGATGGGAATGTCATTCCTTTAATGAGTCAAACAGCATTTATGTGAAGGATAGACAATTACAAATAAACTTGGAATGTTGTGTGTTTTTATAATAACTCAGCTAGTTTCCTCCAATCAGTACTCAGATCTCTGGACAGTGGTTAAAGGATTTTGTACTCTTCTTTCTGCACTTTGTCCGTGAACGCTTTGGTCAGTAGAGGGCAATGTTGTGCTGTGGATGCACAGATGGAAGAGTCGATAGACTGGAGGAGGTGGAGAGAAATGTTCATCTTTCTACATTGTCTCTCTCTGTGATCACTCCATTTGAACTCCCTGTGAAAGCAGGGAGCCAGTGGTTTCTTCTCAAATGTGCAACATTATCAGGCCGACAGCTGGGCTTGGGAGAAAAGGCCAAGCACTTTTTTTCTGTCTCAGTGTTTTTAGGTCTCTAAATGCTGTTTGGCACCGCGCTGAATAATCTGAGACCAACAAACACATTCCTATATTTTATTTTTCTGTTTTTATCTACAAGTCTAAACACAAGATCTCCCAATGAGCTGGACTGTCATGTCTTCTCTACATATGGTGTGATTAAAGACAGCTCACAGTGGAAAGCGGAAGACAGAATCATATCCGTAAAAAGTATGTCAGTGCCTCCAGTTTGCTATGATGACTTTAAAAAGTAGTGAGGATTTTTTTTTTAAGTTTAAAAGGAAAAAGAATTCTCTGAAGCCTGAATTTAAGCTCAGTTTTCCATCTTGCTGTAAAGCACAAGTTTTCCCTCTGAAAACGTACAATTTGTTGTCAAAATGAAGCTTCTATTGCTGCAACAAAGCTACATCTAAAGCCTTTATCCTTCCAGTTTCTACCCCGCTCTAAAAGCAAAGACATGTTCAGCTGGAGGAAAAAATCTATTTGAACTCTGCTGTATTTCTGTGTGTGTGTGTGTGTTTGTGTGTGTGTTCGCCGTACGCAGCGGTTTGCAGTGTTTGATTGCTCATGTGTTTCACGGTTTCTCATGCGTGAACGTTCAGCTTTACATAGGAAGAAGCTCAGTCTCTGTTTAAGGAAAAAGGTGATTACCTGATTCTCGTGTCAAACTTTACTTTATTCCATGAGAATAGAGGAGTCATTACAAAATGAATCATGTTCTGGCTCAGTGATTTTAAACATCACCAAACGATTTAGCCTGTGACTTTTAGTTTAGCTAGTTTGCAAATTGCACTGCCGTTCCATTTGTCCTCTCCATTAAGGCTCCTTCAGTGCAAGTAGTCACTCTCTTTCATTGTAGCTTCTGCACTCTGTTCTATTTCTATGTTAAGTAGCTGTCTGATAACCTTTTGAATCCAAAAGATTTTTTTTTCACGTTCAGATGTTTGCGTTTAACATTATTGAGCCTGCAGGCTAGAAACAAACCTTTATAGAAAAATCAGATTTTGTCTTCATATTGTTTTGGGTTCGTCTTTATATGAAACCAAATTATCGTTATGCAAGAAAATGTTCTTGAATCACAAGCTGCAAAGGTTGCACATAATGTACTGTACCATACCATACCATACCATACCATACCATACCGTACCATAGCATACCGCACCGTATAATACCCCCATGTATAAATGGGGTGGCAGCGATAAACTGTTGAAACTTCTCTCAACACTGCAGAAAAAAAAATCAAAGACACTAGTGCGTGACCCGCATGGACAGAAACAAAAGCATGACTGGAATGAACACATGTGGGCCAAGCAGAACCAGCAACAACAACTGCTGGGACTACTCTGTCTCCACCTTGGACGTGCTTGAAGTCTCCTGTGTGGGAATATTTTAGATACCCAAAGATGCTAAAGGAGAAATTCAGGACGATGGCTCACCCATCTGCAGAGCTTGCAGAAAAAAGCTGCGACACCCCCAACTTTGTTTCATCATTTCTGAGATCATCGTGTAGACATTTAACAATATTAGAACAATCCAATGAATGAAGGTTTATTTAGTAGTGCTGTACTACGTTTCCCTTGTATTTGTCTAAAACAAGGCAGTACGTCAAGCCATTTTAACATTTAATCAACAACACATATTTGTAAATCTTATTTTACTTAGTAATGATATAATTTATCTTTGTCTTTGATTTCTCAGATTATAATCATACCACCAAAATTTCTAATCGTTGCAACCTTATTGTTAAATTGAGCCCAACATTTTTTACAGTTTGCCCTGTAGTTCACATGTGTTAAAGAAAGCCACAGTTTATGTTTGCATATTATCAGAAAGCTCTGTTGGCTGGCTGGAGGTGCGCGTTCATGAAAGAGAGGCGTTGCCTTCTGCTGTAAATACTGAAGTGGGGAGAACGGCATAAGGTGCGAAACTGTTTTTCAACCTCTAGATGGTGCCGTGGAATAAGAAAAGTCCAGATTTACAGATAGTGTGTAATTCAGAAAGCATGACAAAATATTAGTAATTTTGTTAGTAATCAATATTTGTCAATGTCATTGTTTTTTTTTCTAAATTTTCAATCTTTTGAAGCCAAAATCTAAATTGAAATATACTCTACTGGGAAAAAAGACATGAGTCTGTTGAGTCAATTTCAATAGATTCAATTGGAGAACCCCAGAAAGGCGGCTATGAGTTGTTTTGCTGCAGGGAAGCTAATCTACACACACAGCAGTTATATTGTTAATAAGAACATTGAGCTCCCTGCGCCTCTGTACACACACCCACACACACACACACACACACACACACACACACACACACACACACACACACACACACACACACACACACACACACACACACACCAACCGCTGTTTTTACACAAACATTTTACCATTCAGCAGTAAATTACACCTCCGTTTTATCGTTTCTCTGCAGGAAGAAGACTTTAAGATGCTGCCAACTTAATGCTACTCACTTACATAAAATGAAAAAAAAAACTTAAGTGATCAGTGAAATTTAAAAGCTGCAGCGTCTTACACACCTCTCTGCTTTCCTAAGACAAAGACAGCGTATCATACACAGCCCAGTGTGGGAAGGACTCAAGCTGTTGACTTTATTTCAGGCGTTTTGCACACATTTAACTAGAGACTTGTGCTGAAATAAACACAAATTTGGCATCAAGAGATGTCCTTCCCTTTGCGATCAACACCCAACGGTAAGTTTGGAAAATTGTTAACTAATACTCGGATGTCCATTCCAGACTGTCAGATACTTAAATTTAATCCCATGGTGTTTCCAATCCAGTATCATTAATGATCCTCTGGAGGGGGGAAGTCTTTTTCATTATCACAGTGATTATTACAGGAAACACACTGCTAGAATTCCTCTTTAATCAATTAGGAGATGCATTGTTACTTATTAAATAATCCCCGTGTGTAGAACTGGATGGGTGGTGTTTGTTGTGTTTTTGTGTTCTTGGCTTGCTTTTTGGAGCCCACTGGCTCATCAGCTTGTTGGAAAGTTATGCAACCACCTGAACAATAGAGGTTTGATTAAAGATGTTGGCCTGCACTGTGAGTGTGATTTACATGCAAAAATCATCTATTTATTTGAAGGTATTTAGCGGTTTCAGACAACGTGTTTGGATTGTCAGCGCGCTGACGGCACAGACACACATCAGCAACGACACATTCGTTCTGCTTTGATTCACTTTATGGGCTTGTGTACAGAAGTTAGTTAAACTGTCATCAAACGTTTCCTTTTTTGCACACATGGTTACAAAAATCACTCAGTGGATTGAAGATCAGTCACTCTGAGTTTAACATGCAGGCTAAACGGGAAAGTAGTCTTCTACCCCTATTTCCTGCATTAGTCACTGATAGAAAATAGACGCTTGGATTAGAAAAGCCACTCAGATCTACCTCATATTGTCAAGTTAGCATTAGCATGGACTCACCCATCCTGACTCACGATGGGAAGGCTGTTGTTGGTTTTACGGTCCAGGAGGGAGCAGAGCACGTCTCAGATAGTAGAAGCTGTTATTGCCGACCAACTTTAGGAAAACCCACAGTCAGTTTTGACAGTTTTCCAAATCCAATTTATTTATAAAGCACCAATTTAAAAACAGCAACGTGTACCAAAGTGCTGTACAATAAAAACATTAAAAAAAAAAGATAAAAAATAAAATAAATAATATAATACAGTGACAAGATTATACAAGTCACAATAAAAAAAGTTTTGAACCACAAAACACATTTTCTCAAGGATCCCTTACAGATTTAGATTATAGGGACAGCAGCCAGTTCACCAAATGTATGATTTACTTCATCTACAGGAGCAATAGACAGCCACCAACAAACATAGTACTTAAAGGTGTAGTTCACTCATTTAATCAATACATTTGCAGTGCTCTCCAGTAGGAATGAATGCCTTGTAAGTCATATTCTGCGGAATAAAAGCTCTAGTGTGCCTGTTTCAGGAACTAGAAGGGAGCCAGATCAGAGTTGAGCTTCAACGACAGGATCTGGAGTCTTATTTCCTGATATTCAAACATCTTTCCTCTGATTGGCTAACAGCATCTTGACTCTATCACTGACTCTGCTCTGCAACGTTGATGTTTTATCTCCACAAATATCAGAAGCCTGGAGGAGTTCTGCTGTGTGGTGGAGTTGCTAATGCTAACGGTTAGCTTCTACTAGCCAAGACGTTCTCTGCTGTTTCCTGGACGCTAAACCAACAACAGCCTTCCCCATCGCGAGTCAAGATGGGTGAGTCCATGAACGTTAAGTGACAGTGTGACGTAGATCTGTCAGGATTTTCTAATCCTAGCATCTCACCATCTATTTTCTATCAGAAGCTAATGCAGGAGATAGGTGGAGGAGACTATTTTCATGTTCAGCCTGCATGTTAAACTCACAGTGACTGATTATAATCAGAAATAATCATTAAAACTACACCTTTAAAAAATACCCATGGTAATATTTTCTGAGATCTGAAGAATAAAAAACTGGGAAGGTCAGTGTATATTTTAAAAACCTAAATTTGTGCAATTGTGTTCCTGTGCAACAGCTCACCAGCCCTGCATGCTCCAGTTGTTTCACTCATCTCCTAACCCTCACCCTAACCCTAGTGCCCCAAAAAATGGCAAGCTGTAAATCTTTAGCCCATGCCAAATATTATGTACTAAACGCCAATCTCTTTCCTTTTAGAATTCATGGCCTATTCTCAGATACGAAACGGTGTGTTCAAAGGGTCATGTGATTGATGGACAAAGGAGCAGCTTTGACAGCAGAGGCGGGCCTTAGAGCTCACCTCGGTGCTTAATTCCCTCTCCCAACTGGCATTCCACACTAAGAGATATACACTTCAATTATACATGGGGACGGTGGGGTTGAAGACTGCACGCCTTGCCTGAGATCTGATCAATATTTCAACTCCGAGGGGACCAAACATATCGTGGAGCAGCTGCTGCTTAACAGCTTTACACAGTAGAGTGGCACATCCTGTAATACACAGCCATTCACTGTGGGTGTGTGTCTGCCCAATCAAAGGAACTCAAGGGCCACAAGAGCTACTGCTGAGGTGACGGAGAGAGATGAGAACCTCCTGGAGGTTTTAGCTGTGTGTGTGTGTGTGTGTGTGTGTGTGCGCGCGCTTATCCCTACAGTGTGTGTTGTGTATTTACTTTCTTTATATGTGACTTCTTTCTCCATCCCCATCTTCTCCTTTCTGTCCATCTCCCTTTTCCATCTGTACGTTACCGCTCTTAGATTCTAACACACACACACGCAGGCACGCACGCACGCACGCACGCACGCACGCACACACACACACACACACACACACACAAAGCTCATCCCAATATTTCTGCTCTCAGCTCTCCCTGGGGTCTGCACTGCCTGTTTGTGTGTGGGCGTGTGTTGAAACAGAGGGGGAAAGAAAGAGATTCTGCCTGTCTTGTACTTTGTTGTTCCCGGCTTTGACGTGTCAATTCCATCTTTACCTCTTCCCATCTGAAGTCTGGCGCGATGCCACCGTTTTCTTTCATTGTTGTATATTTCCTGCCTTCCTGCCAGATTGTGATGCACCTCCAGCATTCAGTCAGCACCCAGCTCTGTCTCGTCTGCGAGGCGTTTTTCACTCAGGATTTTACCGAATGTCAGGAGAGCAAAACCCGTGTGACAAACTAAGACTTCGCTCTGCAAGCACTTAGGTTTGTTGTTGGCAAAGCTGAGGATGTTGTGGACTATTAAAGGCACAGAGATGCTGACTGTAGGGTTTGCTTTGACTACAGTTATGTAGAGCTGGGACTGGAGTCTGTGTTGATTTTGTGATGATTAACAATATTTATTTAAGGAAAACTGGGAGTTAGTCTTGTTTCTCGTGTTCCTCTGACCTTTAATTCAGGATTTTATCTTCTAGAATTTGTTAAAAGGTTAATAAAACATTTCTCTTTGCTTTCAGGACCTTTGGACGATTTCCATTTTTCACAAAATCCTTCTGTGTCAGACTGGGACCATTATTCATTTTTCTTAAAGTCGATTTACTCCATACTGCATACAGAAATGGCCTTCAGGCAACGCGTTTAATTTCAAATCACAGACTTACGTATAACAGATGGACAGAGTCAGCAGGATCATTTGTGGACACATTTTTAAATCTGCCTCGAGAGTTCAACATGGAATTAAAGTAACAATAGTTAGTTTTTTAAACTTCAAGCTAGAGCCTGAGTTAGAAACTTGACCAGTTTCATATTTGACACCACTCTGCAGCTGTCTGCTGCCCAAAAACCGCACTTGATAGTTTTGTAGAGTGGTGTTCTAGTGGGCTCTCTTTACCTGCTTTATGGATGTTAGCTATAATGCTAGCGTTTAGCATTTTCAGTTTGCCAATCATCAATAAAAAGCACAAGCAGAAGAAAAAGAAGAAGTTTGTTTTTTTCTGTTGGCATCATGGCGGAGCCTGGAAGTAAAAGTAACAGAGTAATGTCTTTGGAGGTGAAGCAAAGAGCTAAAACCGGAGTGAACATCAGCGTGGCCTACACTAGTTTGAGGGAGCTAAAGGAGGCTACAATATCACGGACTGATGGTGACCTGGCTTTGTTGCTACTGGACTTGTAAGTAATAATATTTTTTGTCCAACAGTGTGGACCTTTTTACTTTGTGGTTTATTTTAGTATTAGTTGGCTTGTTGTTAGCGCTAGCTACAGCAGGCTGTAGCAGGGTTGTTTACGACTGTTGTAATTCCACTTTCAACCAGTAGGGCGGAGGAGCAGGAAACTCCTCGGTGTTACTTTAAAGCAACAATCCAGAGTTTTTTTATCTGATGGCACCATCTAGAGGCTGACAAATGTATCGCACCATAAGCTGTTCTCAAGATTTCCGTAAAGCAACGCCCCTCATTCGTGAATGCGCATCTGTAGCTGAAACACAGTTTTACAATTATTATTCTCAAGTTGTGCTGATTATCCCTATATATATATATATATATATATATATATATATATATATATATATATATATATATATATATATATATATATATATATATATATATATATATCCATCCATCCATTTTCATCCGCTTATCCGGAGTCGGGTCGCGGGGGCAGCAGCTTAAGAAGGGAGGCCCAGACTTCCCTCTCCCCAGCCACTTGGGCCAGCTCCTCCGGGGGAAACCCAAGGCGTTCCCTGGCCAGCCGAGAGACATAATCTCTCCAGCGTGTCCTGGCAGACGTGAGAGCGTCTCACGCAGGACATTTTTGAACCACGTAGGACAATGTCCTCGCGGGCTTCAGATTTGTATTAGTGGGTATTGTAGTGACCTCTGACCTTTACATATTATACATATTTTTATTGTGACAATAATCTGTTGACATAATTTGAAAAAAGAACCATCATTGTGATTTTCTGAAAAATTCAGAAAATGAGGATTAGACAGTCCCTCTGCTTAGAAAATAAACCAACAGAATTTATCAGGAAATTATTAGAGATCATTATTGTAAATTATTATGAAACACCAGAAACAACATATTATATATGACAATGTTTCTAAATATTGTAATGATCCGTAAGGGCTTTTTGTGACTGATGCTGTAGCCTGATGTTACTGTTCCTTTAAGAGACGCTGTGGCTGGTTGAGGTGAAACTGGAAGTTGGAGATGCGGGTTTATCTCAGCTGTTTGTTAAACAACTAATAAACTGCTGTTAAGGACAAAATGTCATTCTGTCTGACAATTTAGTTCATCACAAATATCACAATATAAAGAAATGATCTTAAGTTGCGTCGCGTCTGTCATACAGCTGCAGCGGAGCTGCTTAAACCCGGTGCGCCGCGCACCGTGCGCAGCCACATCAATTACAATGCTCAGAAGAAGCGCTCCAGCAGCTGCTACAGATATCTGAGATGATCTCTGCGGATTATTGAAAAACATGTCTGTGCAATGTTGGTCTGTGTCACTGAATCAGAGCAAATTATCAACAAACAGTCTGCAATTTGTGGTTTTCAGGAAGTTTATTTTATTTTGGCACGTTCAGAGAAGACGCACGGCGACGGTCATAATGTCCGACGATTTAAAGTTTCCTCGGACAATATTAAATCACGTCGGTAATGTCCGACGTGTTTTCGCAAACACTGGTGTTGTCCCGCTCTGACTCTGACCGGTTCTCTGACGTCCTTAACTGGCTGGCGCCTACAGACTGTAGGCTACAGTCATGGGCTGGCGTTAATGTGACTTAGCTAATGTAACAGTCTATGGTTAAGATAAACATTGTCACTATTTTTAGTTAATAAATATTGAAATAAATTGTAGATAGGAGTCCTATCTACAATTTCTATCATAGGACATTTGTACATTTTATTTTTAATTAATTTATTTTTATTTTTGTCTCTCTGTCTGGGCCCCATCTAGCCAATCAGGCCCTAGGCACGTGCCTAGTTTGCCTTTACGTTAATCCGGCTCTGGTGGTAGGCTAGTCCATTATTTCAAAAACTTAATTTCTGCAACTCAAAATGGTTTTCAGTATCTTGTGTGGCCCCCACGAGCTTGTGTGCATGCTTGACAACGTTGGGGCATGCTCCTAATGAGACAAGGGATGGTGTCTTGTGGCGTTTCCTCCCAGATCTGTGTGAGGGCATCCCTGAGCTCTTGTACAGTCTGAGGAGCAACCTGGCACCGCCTAATGGACCGAAACATAATGTCCCACAGATGTTCTATTGGGTTTAAGTCAGGGGGTCGTGAAGGCCATTCAATTGTTTCAATTCCTTCATCCTCCAGGTACTGCCTGCATACTCTTGCCACATGAGGCTGGGCATTGTCGTGCATTAGGAGAAAACCAGGACCTACTGCCTCAGCGTAGGGTCTGACAAAGGGTTCAAGGATTTCATCTCGATACCTTATGGCAGTCAGAGCACCATTTCCTAGGCAGTAGAGGTCTGTGCGTCCCTCCATGGATATGCCTCCCCAGACCATCACTGACCCACCACCAAACCTGTCATGTTGAACGACGTTGCAGGCAGCATAACGTTCTCCTTGTCTTCTCCAGACTCTTTCACGTCTATCACAGGTGCTCAGGGTGAACCTGCTCTCGTCTGTAAAAAGTACAGGGCGCCAGTGGCGGACTTGCCAATTCTGGTGTTCTTGAGCAAATGCCAGTCGAGCTCTACGGTGCTGGGCAGTGAGCACAGGGCCCACTACAGGACGTCGGGCCCTCAGGCCATCTTCATGAAGTCTGTTCCTGATTGTTTGGGTAGAGACATTCACACCAGTGGCCCTCTGGAGGTCATTCTGTAGGGCACGAGCAGTGCTCAGCCTGTTCCGCCTTGCACAAAGGAGCAGGTATCGGTCCTGCTGATGGGTTGTGGACCTTCTACGGCCCTGTCCAGCTCTCCGAGAATAACCGCCAGTCTCCTGAAATCTCCTCCATGTTCTGGAGATTGTGCTGGGAGACACATTAAACCTTCTTGCTGCAGCACGTGTGGATGTGCCATCCTGGAGAAGTTGGACAACCTGTGCAACTTCTGTAGGGTTAAGGAATCACCTCATGCTGCCAGTAGAGATAATTACTCAAGCCAAAACTAGCACGAGTGGAAAACCAGCCAAAAAAGATCAAGAGGGAGAAACTTGAAATGACCTCCACATGTTAAACCAGTCCTGTTTTGAGGGTTTTGTAATTGTTGCCACTTTAGTGCACCTGTCGTTAAGTCCATGAACACCAATACAGCTGAAAGTGATTAACAATGCCCTCAGCTGCTTAATCAACCAGAAAATTATCAGACAGGTTTAATTGATTTCATGCCAGGCCCAATAAAAAAAGTGTTCCTTTAATTTTTGTGAGCAGTCTACAGGACGTCGGGCCCTCAGGCCATCTTCATGAAGTCTGTTCCTGATTGTTTGGGTAGAGACATTTACACCAGTGGCCCTCTGGAGGTCATTCTGTAGGGCACGAGCAGTGCTCAGCCGGTTCCGCCTTGCACAAAGGAGCAGGTATCGGTCCTGCTGATGGGTTGTGGACCTTCTACGGCCCTGTCCAGCTCTCCGAGAATAACCGCCAGTCTCCTGAAATCTCCTCCATGTTCTGGAGATTGTGCTGGGAGACACATTAAACCTTCTTGCTGCAGCACGTGTGGATGTGCCATCCTGGAGAAGTTGGACAACCTGTGCAACTTCTGTAGGGTTAAGGAATCACCTCATGCTGCCAGTAGAGATAATTACTCAAGCCAAAACTAGCACGAGTGGAAAACCAGCCAAAAAAGATCAAGAGGGAGAAACTTGAAATGACCTCCACATGTTAAACCAGTCCTGTTTTGAGGGTTTTGTAATTGTTGCCACTTTAGTGCACCTGTCGTTAAGTCCATGAACACCAATACAGCTGAAAGTGATTAACAATGCCCTCAGCTGCTTAATCAACCAGACAATTATCAGACAGGTTTAATTGATTTCATGCCAGGCCCAATAAAAAAAGTGTTCCTTTAATTTTTGTGAGCAGTATGACTTATTTGTCATGAGAAGGGTTGTGAACTCTGCATCTGTCTAGGTACGTCCTCAAACACTTGTGCAGTCTCTGTGATTGACATTTGTACGTAAGCGGATGTCTAACGCTATTGGCTAATGATGAACGGTGGTAAGATCAAATGTGGCTCTACGGGATGGGTACGGGCTTTGCAAAAACAGAGACAATTTGCTTTCATTATATCACAGTACAGGGTAAGACTGTCACATTTACGGACTTCTAAAAAATCATACATAGTTCCTGAAAGAAAGAAACTCCAGATTGTAGCTTCATTAAGAAAGATATAGGAAAAGGGACGTTTGTAAATACAAATAATAGAGCAGAAGAGACTTGATATATAATAGTTTATTAACTCTAAATTAAGCCACGACCTTGTGATTCCATTTTGTTTGAGCTCCTGTGCCACACCAGTCAAGATCCAGCTCCAGTAACAAACATCAAGGTCTTCTCAAAACACACCAATGTCATCCTTGTTTGGAGCGCATGTTGTGTTTTGCCTTTTCGAGGCCTCCTCATTATTCATTTGTGTCGTTTACAATCAGTTTTCTTGCACTTGTGCAACTATTTCCAGCACTAGTTGCTGATGTGAAGTTAAAGTTAAAAAGTTAAAGTCCCACTAGTTGTCACACACACTGGTGTGTGTGTGAAATTTGTTCTCCGCATTTGACCCATCCCCTGGGGGAGCGGTGAGCTGCAGACACAGCCGCACTCAGGAACCATTTGGTGGTTTAACCCCCCAATCCAACCCCTTAATGCTGAGTGTCAAGCAGGGAGGCATTGGGTCCCATTTTTTCAAAGTCTTTGGTATGACCCGACCGGGATTTGAACCCCAATCTCCCAGTCTCAGGGCGGACACTCAAACCACTAGGCCACTGAGCTGGTGAATGCATTTTGCAGATTCACATTGGTGTCCACAGGGAAACAGTATGCCATTGGTAAGAACATTTACCTTTTCTTCCCCAAACTTTTGGACCTGTGAATATGCCTTCCTGAAAATGTTTTAATTCAACTGTCACACGTACAGTATGCATACCAGTCCTATCTGTCTTGCTGCAAATCAGTGACATATTGGCCATAAGGGAGCCTGAAGCCTCTATTCTTGTCATTTTTTGCCTCGCTATCATCCACGCTGCAATCTCTCATCACTACTATGCTTGTGACAGTCATAGAATTCCTCACCAAAAGGATTTGTGATGCTGATACCTGCTGGTTGTGTGGCTGTAAAGCGACTTGCTGTACCTCCTTTCCTGATTCTTCCCTTGCTGTTTCTTTTCCCACCCTTAAGACGTTGGCTGTGTTGCCAAGACTGGTATCAAACCTCTTTATATACCATGTATGATAGCAAGGCTTTGCAGCTGAGAATCTGCTGAAAGCAGCACGTGCTTGTGTTACTTCAAAATCTTTATGAGCTGAGCTAGAGAACTTGGATTCTTAACAGTATGCGTCTGCAGTCAAGGCTTATGAGCTGCTTTACTCATCTTGGGCATTATTTAATGATAATTTTGGGCTTTTATTTATTTTTTTGAGCTGTTCTAGTTCTTATGGTGGAATGAGTATACATACTACAAATTTAATGACTTTTCATAACAATAATTGGGAAAATATATTTAAGTTTATAGTGGTCAATATTATATACACAGGTTCATTTTTACAGGGGAAACTTGAAAATTTTGAATATGGTGCCAAAGTCAATTTATTTCAGTAATTCAGCTTAAACTGAGAGAGAGACCATCTAAAGGCTCAGGCACTCTCTGCAGGTGTTTAGGATTCATTAGCTGAGTGTGACACTTTGAGTCTAGAATATTGAACCTTTTCACAATATTCTAATTGTCTGAGATTTTGAATGTGAGGTTTTCATCAGCTGTAAGAAATAATCATCACAATTATAACAAATGAAGGCTGAAATATCTGGATTTGCATGTAATGAGTCAATCTCATGTATTTGTTTCACCTTTTAAGTTGAATTACTGAAATAAATGAACTTTTGCACAATATTCTAATTGTTTTGAGTTTCACCTTTATACCCACACATGCGTACACAGAAATATTATGTAAAATGTCCCTTATCAAGTTTCACCTTGATCAAATGTTCCATGATCAATACGCTTCTGGCATAATTCTGGATATTTGACCACTCTTTTGGTAGAGTTGGTTGGGTTTATGGTTCTTGGTTGACGCCCTCTCAGCCCATGGTGATGAGTTAGGGTTTCAGCTAAGGATTACTGGTGGATATTTATCAAATAAATCTTTTTGTCCTGGCAAAGAAAAACAACCAGCAATAGTTAGTCATAATCACTAAAGAGAAGTTAATAACCTTGGCATAACCTAGTACACGAGGAGTTGTTGTTCGTCTAAGCCCCAGGTTGCTTAGCTCTGAGCTCATAGTCTCCCATCCAGTAGACTTAGTGGAAATGCTGTTTGGCTTTTCTCTTGGAAAGCCTCCAGAGGTCGAACAGGTCCATGTCAATTAAACTGCAGTTGTTCTGGACCGCTCTCTGCAAAACTAATGGTCAATTGTACTTCCTTTGTTTTGTGCAGTTCACCCCTCTGTGCTTGCCTAATTGCCCATGAGTCGAGCTTTCAAATGACCACCTCAAGGGTGTGGTGCAAATTATCTTCAGCTTTTATACATTGATAGCTCTGTGAGAGGGTGATAATTGCTTCTTTAGCACCAAAAGCCAGGTACTGGAACAAAGACATGAGTTTCTATTGATGCACTGTTAGGGATTGTTTCAGTTCATTACGATTTATTTCCCAGTTTTACTAAAATGATCTTCCTACCTGCTGTCTCACCAAGTTAAACCAGCACACACTGAATTATAAAACAGACTACAGACAATATTTAAGTTGCTCTTAGAAAAGTTATACCGGCATCAGGTTTAATGACCCTGAGCAGTTCCACTTTGTACAAAATCCAGTCGGTAAGCTTAGTATACAACCAAAGTGAGCCCAAAATTATTGCTTGAATGGTTACGTTGGTTGTTGATGCTAACTGCAACAGAGTTCCCTGCTAATGGTGTTTTAATACCACCATACCACTGTTTTTCCATCTTAACTTACAGAGATTAGATATTTATCTTTGCAACAATCCATTGGTGCTTTGTTGACAGTTGTCACGGAGTATAACCTCCCATCGGGCCTGGTGTTGCGACAGCAAGCTGTTTTTCTAAATGACATATTCCAATGCTCTAATGGCACTGAAGATCTCATAACACGTCCTTATTGAACAGCTTTGTTAAAATCTGTTGATTAGATTGGTGAAATGGAATAAGCATGGAGCTTTACTTGAGCTGAGTTCAGTGTTGCGTAACACAACAGAATGTAAGGATTTGTAACCACATCTAGAGGTTAAGTGTGAAAATCCCACTTCTTTCTTTCTTTTAAATGTTTGAATATTTTTGCAAATTTGCCTGCAAACAATCTCAAACAAGTCCATTGTTACAGTCTGTTAACAATATTGCTCAGTTGAACATATGCACGTTTAGTAACCACATTTAAAAACTGTACTGAAGGGTGCTCATGTGACCTATGATTATTAGAGTACTTGATCAACACTCTGGAGCAGAATTTATGCCCTCTTTACAAAATATCTTGGCACAGGAATTTGGAAGTGAAAGTGGATCAGCTTCTTCAGGCCAGATCTTTAGTAAGATACAATACCTCTGGTGTTCTGCCAACATCCCCATACATTACAGAGGTATACACGGCAATTAAAAATTCCAAGCAATATAATTCAACCCACTGTAATATATAGGGTTCTATAGACTTGGAATTCTTTGCAGTTCATTGTTGTGTTGATAGTTTTTTTCAAGCTTTTTTTTTCTACATCTAAATAAAACTTTCCCAAATTGCTCTTTTCATAACAAAAACAAAACCAGACCCAGGCTTTTGAGTTAAATCTGCCCCTCTCACACTCATTTTTAATAACTCTTCACACACGTAATGGTTAAACAATTTAGGGATGCTTAGGATTAACAATGAAGCAAAGAACAATGTGCCTTAACTACTGCAAGCAGATGGATGTCTTTTATACTTTTTGGAGCAATGAGCAGAAAGCAATGGAGGCTGTTTTTAAAGCCTCTTTCACAGTAGACTACCCCCCCAACCTTCTAACATCTGGCTTTTGTCCTCAACAGCAAAGAGAAAAATCTACGTTGATTTTCTTGCCATTAATTATGTGCGTTTATCTGCTCTAGCCAGAAGTGAAATACGACACTCTGTTGAACACTTCATCCCTTTTTTGATGAGATGTTTGAAAACAGGGCTTGATTCTGTTGGTTAGTTATGTAACTCAGTCATCTCAGTTATGAATTCTAAACATTTCTTTTCAATATGAACTTAAAGCTGTTAGTAGTACTAAATACCAGTCACCGTTTTCTTGGTCCAAACGTCTTTTGTTGTTCAGTGGTGTTTTGTTGAAAAATGCGCAAGCGCGTAATGAGTGGAGGACCCAGGGAAGCGCGGAAGTGCAGTGGTCCGGTGAGACAGACAACCGGATGGTCCAATGGTTGGTTTCGGACCGAGCTGTGTTATTGGCTGAAGTCACAGACAACAAAAACGCTGTTGACTCCCAGTTAAGGCATCTAGCAATATATATGATATCCATGAATTTGCCATTGCAGCTTTAAAACCTAGGGATGCACAGAAATGAAAATATGGGCTGACATCAATATCCATTATTAATATTGCTGTTATGGCTGATAATTGCTATGATCTCAACAAGAAAAAAATTAATCTTTTAATTTTGTATTATATAACTTAAATTTTGATATATATCGGCAACTTGGCATGTCTAAAGATCAACGTGCTCTGAGCCACTTGGAGAAAATGAGTTAATATTTCAGGGTAGTTCAGATCTACTTAGACCTTTTCTGATTATGTCAGCATGTTAATATGTTTATGGTTTTGGAAAAACAACAGGGCTTATGCTCCATGATCAATGGATCAGAGGGAATTTGTAGGTCTCTTTATGGTATTCAGGCCTTTGTGCAATGTAAAACAGGGTGGTTCTGGCACTCCAGGACTATTATTTCCAATGTGAGCACATAAGAGCTTGTAAACAATTGCATCTCCCTGGCAGGTCTACAGAAAGACTCCCCAAAGGGTTGATTGTGTCTGAACTTGTATGGAAATAGCAGGTCAACATAATAAACCAACCTCATGACAGAGATTGTTTTGATGTCATGTCCTCACGAACAGGGAATCTTGCTCTTTGTTATTTTAGAGCTAAAATATAGACGTGAAATCGGTTTGATTCGAGCACCAAAAGTAGCTAAACAATTAAACAAAATAATTTGTATCTCTTGAATAAAGTTATATAATTGCAAAAAAGTTAAAACATGTTGCAGCAGAAGCCAGGAGAATTATTTTAAATAAGAATATTCCTTATGAATAATGAAAGCTTGCAGAAAATGCAATTGTATTGATCTTTGTCTCACTTTTTCTTCCAATAAATCAATGTTTTAACCCAAGAAGGCTGTAGACAGTCATGTGCTTTTTCCATGTATTCATAAGAAACCAAACTAATTTCTGCACAGACTGCAAATCCCTGATGTGTCGCCATGGCAACTTTCAATTTATTCTAATGGTTTCTCTGGAATTAAATGCCACATATGTATCGTGTTTTTATTTTGATTGTCCCTGGACTGCTCTAACTCAAATGAAGACAACAGTTGATGCTCCAAGCCAAACTAGATGTCAGGGGACTGTGCACCATCTGTACTTGTTTATAGGTCATTTCCCTGATATGATTTTCAGCACGCTGTTTATTGGTCATTATTATAATATGTCACATTGTAGCTCTTCTTGATCTTAATTCTTCCTGCAATAAGCTTCGTCCCTCTTAGAGTGGAGATATGCATGCAGTTTGCAGAGAGAAGGTGAGGGAATTAAAAGACCATCTGGATTGTTATGGTCAAGATTCCCAAAACCTGGGTTTGTGGTTGTATCAATGACTTTGGCAGAGCTACTATTTATTTCTGTGATGACAACAGTTATATAAGACACCTTTTTCAGGTATGTTCATGTGTTTTTCATCAAGGTAATGCAAACTTTTATCTGCACACATTACAAAGGCATGGCTGTGAAAGTAGAGGTTATGTTGGCAGTAATGGGTTACCACAGATAATTGAAAACAAAGACCTGAGAGACCTATGAGATTATCATTATAAAATAATAAATGGGATAAAACTAAGAATGGACATTTCAAGCAACAAAACTAAAGCAAGGCAGCTTTATTTGTATAGCACATTTCATACGCAGAAGCAATTCAATGTGCTTTCAATTAGCGAGAATAGCATGAACCTACTCAAATTTGTTTCAGATTTAAGAATAAAAAAGACAACGTTAAAGGGTGAGCAGTTACAGTGCAGAAGGTGCAGCATAATAAACATTCATTCAAAGGCTGAAAAATACATGAAAGTTTTCAATTTTGATTTAAAAGTTACCAGACATGGGGCAGATTTGAGTTCATAGGGAAGCTGATTCCATCTGTGTGCAGCATAGTTGCAAAAAGCAGCTTCACCCTGTTTGGTTCTGACTCAGGGTTCTACCAGCTGACTGTTTCCTAAGGATCTCAGAGCCCTGCTGGGCGTATATACTGGAAAGAGATCCGACATGTATTTTGGCCCCATGCCATTGAGTGATTTATAAACTAGTAGAAGCACTTTGAAATCGATTCTGTAGTTTACTGGTAACCAGTGTAGAAATGTGCTCAGTTCTCTTGGTTCTTGTTAAGACTCTAGCAGCAGAGTTCTGAATGAGCTTCATTTGCTTTAAAGCTTTTATGGGAAGACCAGCCAAAAGACCATTGCGATAGTCCAGCCTGCTGGAGATGAATGCATGAATGAGTTTCTCTAGGTCTTATCTGGACATGAGGCTTCTGAGTCTTGCTGTTTGATGAAGATGATAAAATGCTGATCTAGTTATAGCCTATGAAGCCTATGAAGCTCAGATCTGAATCAACTATGACACCAAGATTTCTAACCTGAGTCTTTGTCTTCATTCCTCTGTAGTCAAGTTGAGCAATCACCTCCATCCTATCCAGACTTCAGTCTTGTCTTTGTTTAACTGAAGGAGGTTTGACTGCGTCCAGTCATTAACTTGCTCCAAACACTGACAGAGTGTCTAGAGGACCACAGTCACTAGGTGATAGAGCTAGGTAGATCTGGGTGTCATCTGCATAACTATGATAGATAATGTTGTTATTGTGTATGACCTGACCCAGGGGGAGCATGTAGAGATTAAAGAGCAGTGGTCCAAGAATAGAACTTTGGGGGACCCCACATGCCATGATGATCAGCTTTGATTTGTGACCACCAATAGAAACAACATAACCTGTCTTTGAGATATGATCGGAATAGTGCTGGGCAATATGGCCTGTAATCAATATCACAGTACATCGAGGAGTTCATCTCGATAACAATAAATGGACAATAACTACATGTATGCGCAAAAACAAAAGTTGTCCACTAGATGGGGCTGTCACGTGTATTACGTTGAGTCACGTTGTCATGTGACTGGAGGTGGTACAGCTTCTTAAAGGGACATGAACATCGCCAACCTACACACATCTTTTCATTTTTTATTTTCAAATTTATTGATATGGGAAAAATGATTTCGATTAGAGTCAGAAATAAATTTTGGATTTATCGCGCAGCCCTGGATCGGAACCAAGTATGAACTGTGCCTGATGGTCCCACCCAGTTTATGAGCCTATCAAGAAGGATGTTGTGGTCCACAGTATCAAAAGCAAGCTTTTCAAAACAAAACTTTGATGGTAGTAACACAGGAAGTTCCTTTTGGGAAGTGTTGAGCTGAAAAATGCACCCCCAGCAGTAAGAACACAGAGACTACTTGGCTCATTATCATCACCTTGGCTTGTAGTCATGTTGGAAGTGTTGTACTACCAAGATTTATTGGATAAAAATGACAGTTGTGTTAACTGATATGTAGTCAGATATGTATGTTTTAGCAATCCTTCAAATATTTGAAAAATTATTGTTCATCCCTATTAATGAATAATAAGGAGGATAGATGATGTCTTCTGGTATGTGTTTTCCAGGTCCTGTACCTTCACACGCCTTTGCTGGTTCCCAGCATGCTGGTTGTCCTGGAGCTGGTGTCATTGTCTCCCAACCCAGATGGCTCCCATCAGGCTTTGGGGAGAGGCTTCACACTCCTTGAGCTTTTTACCAACAGGCCAGAGGATCAAGCCACTGATGGGGACAGAAGGTGATTAGTGCTTTGTTTTAATTACCACGTACATGAATTAATGAGCTTCCACATAAGTAGATTACTGCAAGACAGGTGTGTTTATAATGAGGGAGACTTGTACTTGTGGTACTTCTTGTCCAGCCAGTTTGATTTAATATAACTACGTTTTACGCTTCATGTCACTCGTTAGAAAAGTTGTAAATTTCAAGGTTTTTACTGCATCTGTGATAAAATCCCGGCTGTTCAAGGCCTCCTGTAGCTTCGACAGTTTCTAAACCGTCTAACTTTTCTAAATGTCGCTTGCAGGTTAGAGGGCAGCTAGTTTCTTATTGTGAAGGTTATAGCAGCTCTTAAACTCTAAAAGGTGATAGTTTCAAGTTCTTCTGGAAAAAACCAAATCACGTCTTTTCACAGATTTCACTATAAAATAGTGTATTTGTAGAAATAAAACGTAGATTGTTTAAACTCAAGATTCAAACACGGATTTTTGATTTTTCTGCTATGTTTTTCATTCTCAGATTTCTTCCTGTGTGATTTTTTTTTTGTCTTTCTCTACCGTGCTGGCATCTGCTTACAAACCAATTTGCCAGGTTTCTGCTTTAATGCCATTCCGCTGCCTCTTCAGCCAGTCCCTCATTCGTCAGGCTGATTCTAAATTTACCCACTTAGACTGCAGCTGGAGGAAGCAACTATTTCACCACAAACAGACTAAATTAGGTTCCTGTTCTCTACAGCAACATCAGTTATCTTTTCATAACGGCATATAAGCTTGTGATTCTCCCGCTGTACGTTCAGGTTGGACTAACCTTTAGCATGCAGTGGATTTTTATGAATCAAATCACCAGCTTTAGGCTAGATGTATTCTACTGGGTTGGAGGTGGATCTCATTTAAAAGGCAGCTTAAATGATGAAAACAACCACAACTCTATCCTGGTCAGAGTGCAGATAGGAAGATGTAAGACATGAAAGGCTGGGCCAATCTGATAAGTGGTGGCAGAACTTTAAAATGTAATACTTAGACTTACATAGATATGACATCCTGCACGATGAAATCAGCGGGAACCCCTCAAATCAGGTCAAAGGCCAAATTAAGATTGTCTAAAACACAAGATTATCTATGACTTGCAGCTTTGCTTTTTAATGAGGTTGGTTTCATTCTTTCCCAAAGGCTGAATTTGCACCATGGATCACCACGAGGCCTGCTCCACCCCCTGCTGAAGGAGACCGTTGACTGTGAGGATGGGTTTTTGTATTATTTTGTTTTTGATATATTGCAGCATCACATCTGAGGGGGTGACGGTACTTTTGGGGTTTAGCAGCAATTAAATCCAGGCCAATAAGGCTACCTGTGTTTTCTGGGGAGAAAAACTGTGACAAATGCATCATCTTTAGTGATGCATGATGACAAACCCCTCAGATAAAAGGCCATTTCAGAACTTTGTGCTGTTGATGCAATTGGATCCGTTTTGGGAGCAATTTTATTTGAAGCTCATTCTTTATAATAGGATTCTTCCACCAGGTGTAACACTTTAGAGCCTGTAAGTAAGCCAAACCACGTCGTCAGTGTTGTTGAAATAACTATATTTTGTTAACAGATAGAGGAAAAATGATTTAAAAATCTGCTTTATTATATATTTTTAAACAAGTAATAAAGACAAACATTTTAGTGAAAGCTACATTTGCACAGTAATTATTACAATAAAGAATGACAGAATAATGGAGAAAACAACTAAATTAAAGGTCAACTTTACTCATATTTTAAAAACATTTGCAGTGATCTCGAGTAGGAATAGATGCCTTGTAAGTTGTCCTCTGGGGAAAAAAAGCTCCGGTGCGCCTGTTTGAGGATGTAGAAGTCAGCTGGAGGAGAAAGTAGCTTCAGACGGCAGGGTTTTGGAGTCTTACTTCCTGATATGTGGACATCTCACCTCTGATTGGCTAACAGTCACACGACTCTACCACTGACTCTGTTTGTTCTGCAACGTTGATGTTTTATCTCCACAAATAACACAAGCCTGGAGGAGTTCTGCTGTGTGGTGGAGTTGCTAATGGTAACGGTTAGCGTCTACTAGTCGAGACGTTCTCTGCTGTTTCCTGGATGCTAAACCAACAATAGCCTTTCCCGTCTCGAGTCAAGATGGGTGAGTCCATGAACGTTAAGTGACAGTGTGACGTAGATCTGTTAGATATGTCCACCCCTCACCCCCCTCTACTGGGGACTGCAGCGAATCAAGACTTCTTGTTCAGGTGTTCAGATACAAATCAACAAATCTTACAGCGGTCTTCAAGGTGCAGTGCAGTTTTAAAACAATGAGATAAAAGTCATTGCAAAAACACGCGACGGCTCAACTTCTAGGTTTTCTTTTGTAAGGCAAGGAACTCTGATGGTAACGAGCTGGGATTCAGAAACTTTCAGAATCTGAAAGCTGTTTCTTGTCCAGGGTTTCTCTTTTTCCTTGTAGCAAGAAAGTTGCAGGTTTGAATCCCCATGCTATGGCCTTTCTGCATGGACTTCTCTCCATGAATGTTTTGGTTTTCTCCAGTTTCCTCCCCAAGACCAAAGACGTGCATATCAGGTTAATTGGAGACTAAATTGTCCCTATAGGTGTGAGTGAGTGTGTGACTAGATGTGTGTCTCTAATGAACTTGTGACCTGTCCAGGGTGTCCCCCGTCTCTCCCCCACTGGCTGATGGACTTAGGCACCAGCTGCTCCTTATGAAGAAGATTAGTGAGTAGATATAGAGAGTTGTTTGTTACAAGGAAGTTTAAATGATAATTTGTAGAATACATTAGGCCTCTCTCTGAAGGCCAACGGCGCTCCGGCGGGTTCCTCCTGACAGGAAGTTGAAAGTCATTCTCATGCCTTCGGGTGAAAGTTGCTTCTAGGAATTCATCCGTTTTTATTGAATTATTCTTGACTTTCTGATTCACTTTGGTTAAAAATTTGAGAACAAATTTTAAATTATTCAGTCACTAGTGGGGCTCCTAGTTGGTCCTTGGTTGGCTTTAAACCAAGGCTATGAATTACAAAACGCTTTAGTGCTTCACAGTATAAATAACATTGTGCCAGCGAGAGCCCGACTTCCTGTCTTGGCTATCATGTCACATGAATATTAGAAAACCTGCTCTCAAACGGACTCTTATACTTGCTGAATTATTCACCAAACGCCTGTTGTTCAGTGGAATGTTGCTACTCTGTTTTACGAGCCGTGTCGCCGCCGCTCTTGTTGTTTCCCTTTTATGGTCCGAACCCGTTTTTCCATTTGTTTTTTACACTTAAACTCGCATCCACGGTGACAGCGTGTGTGATGTGGAAAAACTAGAGAGTAGGCAGAGCTGCATTGTGATAAGTGAAATAAACAAACGCCTTCTAGTGGTCATTTATTTGTGATTGTGCTAATGAAGTCTAATTAGATGTTTTTATTATTCATGGATTATCAGGCAGTTTTCTTGGCTCTGTTTGTGAAAACACTGTGGCTCCAGAGAGTAGTAGAACTGATCATTCTTGATTTGTTGTTGATGAAGCTGGGGGAAAATGTTTAACTGCATAAAAGCGAGAAAATTTAATCTATAAATCTGTTATTTCATCTCATCTGCTGCAATAATTTGATCACAAACATTATTATACCAGAAGAAAGTTCTTGATTATAAAAACAAGAAAGAAAACAATATTTTGGTGTGAGACTGGGGAGAATTTAGACTCACATTGGTGTGTGTGTGTGTGTGTGTGTGTGTGTGTGTGTGTTGGGGGGACAGCTAGAAAGGCAAATTTGTATAAAACATTACAAACACAGCATTCTCTCTCAGAAGCTAATGCAGGAGATATGTGGAGAAGACTATTTGCATGTTCAGCCTGCATGAAAAACTCACAGTAATTTATTATAATCAGAAATAATCATTAAAAATGTTTTTTCAGTCAACCACACCTTTACATTTTTAGTAATTACAATATAAAATCAACATTGTAGTTACAGTTGTTTTTCAATAAGTTTCAAAATATAACTATTTTGCAAAAATTCTTTGATATCTTAGTTATCCATCTCAATGACAACATGAAAGTATTTGTCTCAGGATCTCTTTTCAACTTCAAATACATTCATTCTCATGCTTTGGTTCCACATCTTGCTCAGTTTCCACAAAAATCCAAACTTCTCAATGCTTAGGATCTGCCCTCAGCATGGGGGCCACAGTGGGGGCACTGGCCCACCCCGGACCCCCACTTTAACCACCCCTGGTGTGAGACAGCTGTCTTTAAAGGTGCAATATGTAAGAATGACATCCTGTGGTCAAATGTGGGTACTGCAGTCTATGTTTCTAAACAAAGAGTGACTTTCTCACTACCGTTCCATGAGTTTCACGGCTGTTGCCAGATCCCAATCAGCACCAGAAGATTCTAGTTGTAAGTTGATAAGTAGACTGATTCGTTTCACTGTTATAATCAGTTATTGGTAATTAAAAAAGTAGTTTGAGACATTTTTCAACTGTTTGACCTGATAATTGACCGTCAGCACTGTTAGCTCAACGTTAGACTTTAGCCTTCTTTACCTGATATTAGAGTAAAACAGAAAGATGCTGTGGCTTCCTATAGGGGTCTAAGAAATAACTTCTGGGCTGCTCTTGTTTGCTAGCATTTCTCTTTTCGAAGGGTCCTTAAGCATTTGCAGCTCTAAACAAGTTTAATTTAGGTGGACTGAGGGGAAAATGACTCTTTAGATTGTAAAGGTTGCAGGCTCCTGTGCTAGATAAAGGAATGTCTCCCCAAATAACAGGAAGTCTTAGTCCATCAACTCTGAAAAACAACAAAATTAATGACAACCTGCAACAAACACCAAACGCATGAATCTGTTTCCACATTTTACCATCACTATTATTTTCAGTGAGTCAAAGATGTGGTTAATTTCTTGAAGCACACATTCGAAACTGTAATGAGACTCTCAAAGTAATGAAAGTAATCAGAGCTTTGACAGAACATTAACAGGAGCTGAGGTTGTTTGTTTCTTACAGCTGTTCGTCTTTCCTCTGAGTTTATTACACGCCTGCAGCTCTCAGACGGATCCAAATGAGTGTCTGGAAAGTGAGTTACATGCATCCACAAATGTGGCAAATCAGCTGTGACTTCTTTATTAATTCATAAATATTAATAATTTCTGACACAGAGGCAAGCGTGATCATGACCTAATGGTAAATCACAATCTGTCCTTATCTAGAGCTCATCAGGAGGGCTGTCACACACAGACTTATAGCTTTGTTGATAAATGATCATCTGTTACCCAGCAGCCCTTCTCAAGGTGAATCTAAGCTTTCTGAATATTGTTTTTATCGCTCGCTGTCAAAAGGCGTGTGATAACGTCTTTTCCTGTGTGTGTGTGTGTGTGTGTGTGTGTGTGTGTGTGTGTGTTCATCGACCCATTTGTTAGTAAAATACCTCATAAAGTACACAAAGAAAGGATTAGATTAATGTTTACAGCTCATTAACTTTTTGAGTCAATCCAATTCAAGATGGCCACCAGATCCAACTGACTGTAGAAAACTAAAAAAAGAAAAAGAAAAGTCAGATTTACAGATGTTCAGCTGGAGTTTGGTGTCATGGTAGATGAGAGTAACCCCCAGTTTAAAACTCTAGCATGTTATATTTATTTTACGTTTTAAATTCCATTCAATAAAACTTACATTTATAGAAGTTTCTCCCAATTCCTTAACTTTGCGGATATATGCTCTTTGTCGCCCTCTAGAGGCTTGCTGCGTAACGTCTCTGTCGTAAAATCAAATCTCTCTCTCGGGCATAAGAGGCATGTTTACATTCCTAATGTCAGGCAAAACAACGAAAACAAACGTTTCCACCTCCACACATTGAATAAATAGTTTTATCAGGACTGTATAACAACTTTATGCCCGACCAAACACAATAACCCCGGTGAAATAATTTATTACTTACCTAGCCATTAGCAGCACGGCTAGGTCAGAGTCCGTAGTTCATGCCTTTCTTTCTAAAAGAGCTCTTCAGAGAGGAAAAGACGGCCCAATAATAACTCTGGTCTTTGCTCTTGCTCTATCACATTCTTCTTTTCTTTTTCTATATTCCTCTGATAAGGGATATCTAGCTTTCTTTGGTGAATCTGCCGCTGCTACAGCGAGTCTACGTTATACAATTATGGCAAGCCAAAGGGATAAAAAAGTTGCGCGTTCTAAACTCGCATTATGTCCGCCAAAACGCGCATTCAAGACGCGCATTTTGGCGGACATAATGCTCGCTTTTAGAACACGCTAGTTTTTGCCCCCTTTGGCATCAAAATGCGCGCTTTTTTTATCCCTTTGGCTTGCCATATACTGCTGTAAAGCAACACCCAGTCAGTACTTTCAGTAGGGACCAGAGCTCAAAAACTGTATTGTGCGGTAAACAGACGTGGGACCCCCCCCCCCAACACTATCTCAGGTATGAAAATGAACATAATAGATGATAGTATGACGCCAAAACTTCACAAAAAAGCATAATATTAAGGTGTAAAAGTTGCGGAATGTTACTTTAACTACTCATTTAAACACAAAATAAAAAATCCCATGATGATGGTGGAGTTGGTGCACCATCTCTCAGCCTACTGATGCAGTTTATAAACAGCACTGTTAATAAATCCAGCTGAAATAGTTCCACGGGGCGATGGGTTTTATTGTCAGTTACCATCATAATCAGCTCTTGTCTCATCTGACATTTATATTAATTGGGCTTTAATTTGCATATGGTCATGAGAGGCCGAATTAAAATGAGTTCCCCAAATATCAGTGTGTAGAAATCAGAGGAAATGCTTTTGTTTATATAACAACTTTTCCTACTTTACTTCCAGATGCACATTTATCTATTTTACTGTTTAGTTATTAAACAAACTTTTTAATGTGATCTATGGCTCCGAGCTCATAAGGATATATACATCAATAAAAAAAGCCTTCAAGGACAAACAAATAACTTTATTTTCTTGTTTTTTTTTTGCTGCACTTTTAGTTGTTTTGCCATAAAGTGGAATTGCAGAAGCGTTACTTCCCTCTGTAATAATTTCTCTCTCGCTCTCTCTAATGTGCCTGGATGAATATGTGCCAGTACAGGCTCACACTCTAAATCAGGGGTGTTCAATTAAAACTTAGCAAGGTCTGTTCTAAGAACGTTTTCCTCAAGCGAATACCCAGTATGTGAGTATGCATACTTGCTGCTTTCAGGAACAAAACAATGAAAAGAGTCGTTTTCCCTTTTCTTTTCTTCTATTTCACATATAAATAATTCCCACCATATAAAAAGCTACGGCAGCCAGGCACCTTTTCCCCTGCCAAACTGGTTTCTTAGCCTATTAATCTCCTATACTCTCAGTTCAGATTATAGTAGTTGTGTTTGCCTGAATAAATCAACTTGTTACATAACAGATGACAATAATCACCACACTCAATGGATTTAATTCCAGTGGGAGAATGAACTCTCCAGTTTTTCCAGTATGGAGGAAAAAAAGGGTGTGTATTGGCAAGAATCTAGTGATACGATATATATCACCATGCCAAACCATACCACATTTATTTATAGAGCACATTTAAAAACAGCATGTCAGCTGACCAAAGTGCTTGAACACAGAAAAAGGGCAATATAAAACAGATAAAAAGCACTAAAACTAATAAAAACAGGTCCTCACAATCAGAGAATGTGTGACAGACCAATTAAAAAATGAAAATAAGGCATAAAAATTGACATTCCAACACAACACGTGGCTAAACCTAAAAATTTCAAAATACAGGGGAGACGATATGATATATTACGATACTAAAAACCAGACAATATTTGTAATTTTTATGACTAAATTTAATTGGAGAACTCGGGCCAGACACTTCTAAGACACATCCCATGTTATCGTGAGATCTTGTCGTTCTGCAACGATGAAGACGATAAAAACTGCTGCCACCTAGCAGTCGGAGTTTGAATTGCACCACACAAAAGAAATACATTAAATGTATGCATTTAAATTCTCAATAAAAAATCAACACACTGCTTGTAAATATATATTATTTAGTATCATAACAAGCAATTTCGTGATATTTCAGTGTATCGATATTTTCTTACGTGCCTTAGTTTCAGTTTTTCCTCTTTTTTGTGAGATCGTCATGCCAACTATCTTTGCTCAGTAACAGTATTACATTTGCAGGTTTTCTGTGTGTCTACCTCTTCTCTGCACACAGACGGCTGGTACCTGGCTCACCAAACATAACCTTTGCAAAACTGACAAATATGAAAGGGAGGTCTCTGTATAAGTCATCGGAGTTGTCGGGAAATTATATTTTTTACCTACTGTGCCTTTAATTTTAGACATCAGAATCAAGTTAATCAAATGGGTTAATCACTTTTCTTTCCAGGGTTTATTGATACACATATGATTCATGTACTCTTTATTGATCTGCATTTAACCATGATTTGTGCATGTTTACATCAAGCTGTGAGTTCCAGCTAAAGCAAGAAGGTTTTGAGCTCATGTGAAGGTCTGTTCTTCAGGGTTATAAAACTGTGTGAGAAGGGAGAGAGATAAGACAGCAGGAGACAGACTTCAAGGCCCAGTTTTGGAGCCGGTCCGAACCTGGCACCAGATAAGGTTGCTAGAGAGAATAAGATTTACTTACTGGAGCTCCAAGAGGGAGGGGCTCAGAGGAGACAAAAGCTGTGTAACTTGCAGATGCAAGTCAGATTTTACCATCAGACGCTGGGGGATGGTCAGAAAATCTCCCCGAAAATGTACACGGGTTATAATAAAGAGAAATGAAGAGTAAAGTGAAATAAAGAGTTGAGTGATTGCAACTAAAGGCGGTCTATGGCTCGGTTCTTTGTTCGGTCAGAAGATTTTAACGAACTGGGAGTGTGGAAAAAGTATGAGAAGTCAAATGCTGCAGCAGCTCGGAGGAAAGAAGAAGGCCGGGTCCACCATCACTCGGGACCAGAGAGGAGAGACGTCAGACGAGCTGCAGAAAACCATCAGATCCTTTGACCAAAATACATCAGAGAACAGAAACAGAGACAGTAACACCACATTTTTCCACAACAATATGGAGGGGGCACCTGTGGAATCTTCTGACCAGGCGACGAACGAATTGGACAGTGGACGTTGGGAAACCAAGCCGTCTGTAAATGACCGCCGACCCATTGGCCAGTGACAAGACTGAGAAAAGATAAGACGGACAATAGAGCGCTCGCCTTAAATTGGTAAGCAGAACCTGTTTAGTCGAACTCTGCATATTGGGGACAATTAAATTACTTGTTCGTCGGACATTTGAATCAGCCTTGTTGTAAAGTTATGTGTTTTTAAATCGAGCCATTGTTTTTTGTCGGACACTTCGAAGACGGACTGACGGGTTCGGATAGAAGTGTTGTGGCTCCGGATGTGACGGTCCCACTACGTTTTCGACGGAAGGCGTAGAAGAGTTGGGTTTGAATTCCCGGGGAGTTGGGGGCGCCCTTTTTGTAAACAACTACCAACGTAGTCGAGCTTTCGGATTGGCGATCCAACAGCTTTAGCCGGCGGGCGAAAGTTGGGCAATAGGCCGATGCTGGGGTTGGTTAAACCCGTGGAGTAGAAGCGCCACAAATTTACCTGGATTGGGCAGTTTTTAAGCAAATTGTTTAATTGTCAATTCTTAATTAAGGCATTGTATGGACTCTTAATTAAGGGGGTAGTGGCATTAGGCCAGTGGAAGTAGTTAAAGAGAAGAGCACAGACCCTCAGCTGTGTTCTAGCGTATGGTTTTGAGTGTGTGTGTGTGAGTGTGGGTGTGCAGGAGGTGTGGCTGAGATTCTGGTTCTGGTCGAGATGGGGTTCTGTGTGAGTGTGTGTAAGATGCTGGTGTGTCTGACTGGACGCGGGAGTGTGGTTGTGAGTTTGCTTGGGCGGAAGCCATTGAAAGCAAAACTAAACTTTTTAGGAGAAAAAAGACAGAAAAGTGTTCTTTACAGAGGTTGTGTCAGTCTAGAATTGAAACTGATATAACGTGCCTATATAAGAAAAGCTTAATTTGGCCCCAAATTGACGTTTTGTGCTATGTAAATTGAATAAAAGAACCACACGTGAAGATTGATAAGTTAAATGGCAAAATTATCAACGGAAAATTAACAAGAAACCCTTAATTCGGCATAGTGAACAGCACAAACGCATAATGATAATTACTTAATTAGGCTAATAGCTACTAAAATGAAAAATAAATAAATGCATAGATAAAGAAAAGTGAAAAATAAATAATTACAAGACAATTCAGTACAAATAAATTTAGTTAAGCTGGAGCGGAGAAAAATCAGTTGGAAAATTAAAATAAACATTATAAAATAGCAGAATAAAGGATTGTTGCAAATTAGTTAGACTTTGGAGAGTTAAATGGTTAAAGTAATATAAAATAATGCAGGAGACGGTAATTCTAAACCTAATTTTGAACAATACAGAAACAGATAATTCAAAAAGATAATCTAGAGTCACACTGTCTGCGTTTTAAGGAATTCATTTGCAAATTTGGCTGACAAAATACATATTTGGTCTATAACAGAAGGGTAATTGCAGCATTTGATTAGAAATATCTATTTGATTAATGATAGAGGTTAATTTCTCTGAAGGACATCAAATTGTGCCTGGTTCCATCATAATTAGGATAAAATATAAAAGATTAAACACAGGGTGGTTCTATGATGTCTGGAGGTCAGGTGATGGCGCTGAGACTTATGTGTGATCTCTCATGGCAAAGTTGAAAGTCTGTTAATTTGTAAACAACTGAAGTACACTTTCTAATAAACATCCTTGAATTTGGTTTCAATTTCTAAATAAGGAAAGTGAAGTGAATAATATGAGTTCCTATTATGCATGGATTTAATCTAAACATCAGGAGTAAAGGTTTTACTGAATGAACAAAGGATTTTTTAGCTGCATGTTTCTAAATTGGATGATTTAATTTCTTGTTTAGCATAACCTGTGTCCCTGTTGTGCGGGTGTTCCTTGCTGCGATGATGATGCTCGCTGGTTCGACTGTTCCTCTGGACTCTGTCATTTCTATTTAATCAGATATTAAAGATAGGGTGAGGATTTTAATGGATCATGGAGTGAGCTACTTTGTTTCACTGGGTGAAGGCCTGGGGGTCATAGCATGGAGCCCTGCACATGAACTTTGCTGCAAAAGTCAAAAGGCTGCTTCAGCTGAGGCTGAAAGGGGGTCTGCCATCGCCCCTATGAAACACATCATGAACTGTGAACTGAACGCAAACCAACAACAAAGTTGGACAAACTGTGAAAGAAGTTGCTGCTATGGACTCAAAACGCATAACAACTGGAGGCCAGGCTCCTGAGAGCGAGGAGGCACATGCAATGAAATATGACCTTTGGCTGGGGTCATCAACAACTTGAAAACAGGGGACAATACAATCTACTCCATGTGACGGCTCTTAGGTTTGACCCTAGTGGTGGAAAGTGCTCACTGCATGTAAGATTAGGGACTTGGTCAGTGACTGACTGCTGCTGGTTGAGAGACATGACAGAGTCTGAGTGGGCGTTGGCCTGCTGGTGTTGATGTTTCGGTTGGGAGTGCTTTCAGAGTGGGGCTGCAGATTTACAAATTTACCAGGACTGATTGATTAGTGAACTATTTAAGGGTTAAATTGCAAAACATTTGGTTAATCTGAGAACGACTTGAATTTTATTAGTCCTGAAAGACGTGAAACATATTACTAAATCCTAAATTAAAGGTGTACAAAAAGAGGAATTCATAAAATTAAGCATTTTAGAGTCCGAGAACAAAATCTATGAAACTCATAATCCCAAAACTAAAATATTTGTCTAAATTTTAATGTCAATGTCTCTAAAAACTTCTTTTTACTTTGGAGTGAGAGTTGCATTTGGTCTGTGCGACGTCCTTGGTGCCAGTCGTGTTTAACTGCTCTGTACCAAAACATTGAGACACAGCGGATAACAAACAGGACTAAATTAAACAAGCTGCTAATCCTTAAGGCAGGACAAACTGTGCTCAAATAATACAATTAACTTACAGAGAAAACAAAACACTCAATTTCACTGAGGAACTTTCAATTATCTGATGCAATACAAACACATGACAGTGTGGCTTACACAATTTGAAGTGAAATCATGTAATCTAAAAGGAGCCTTTGAATGTTTGAGTGTGTGTGGAGGAGTCAGTGAACTTTGACATATGTGATGGTTTTATGGCATGGTGTGGTGAACTGGACATGTTGGAGCTTATCTGTCTGTGGCTGGATGTGGTGTGGAATGTTTGGAGGTCTCGTGGAGGATTTATGTGGTTTATTCGGACAGAGGCGTGACAGAGTTTAAATTCCAAAAGTTACCGATTCGTTTTTTGAGTTTTCTGGAACAGAACTACGGATGGTTCTGTTTCAGAAAAAAAGGGGGAGATGTAAAGGGAGTCAAGAATAAAAATGGCGTGAAGGGGGGCGAAAAGAACCTAGCGCGATAACTATAACATGCAGAGGAAGACTATCTCAGGTTCAGCCTCAGTATGACAGTAATGGACAATGGACTGACTGCTAGACTGGTTCCAGAACTTGTGACAAAGCACAGAGTTTAAAGGACAAACAACAAGACTCTGACAGACGTGAGCTGAGGTTTGATCAACCAACGACTTGGACTGACTGGACTCATGACATAAGACTGAACAACGAAGCACTGAAAGCCTTGGTCAAAGTGCTCACGACGGCTGCTGCTCCGGCTGGAGTATCATCAGGGTCATCTTCATCGACGTCGTCGGACAACATCAACTGGGCGTGGCGACAGGTCATCAAAAGAAAGCAGCACAGCAAAGTGGTCAGTCGGACCACCTACGCGGTGAGGCTTCATCGGAAGGAGACGTGTGG
This sequence comes from Aphyosemion australe, assembly GCA_006937985.1. Classification (NCBI taxonomy): domain Eukaryota; kingdom Metazoa; phylum Chordata; class Actinopteri; order Cyprinodontiformes; family Nothobranchiidae; genus Aphyosemion; species Aphyosemion australe. Next base: position 1,213,848 of record SSNS01000043.1, read on the forward strand.
TGCAACCGGTGCCACAGGAGTCGACGCTCGCCAGCTCAGGAGACAGACCGAGGTCTCAAGGAGCTGCAACAAGGATCGAGAGGTGTTGAAAGGAGGTGTGTTGATTTCTGGTGGAACACGGCCGTTTCCCCCAGTCAGCTCACCTCGAAGATTGTGTGTGAAAGGGGGGTAACCTGGTTTTGAGGAGACTAGCGGCTGTTAGCTCCGGTCAGGTTGCTCTGAAGTCAGGTGATTTTCAGAGGCTTTGAACTGTCTCTGGTCACCTAAAATAAAATAAAAAATAAAAAAAAAAAGCAAGAAAAGAAAAGAACATTGCGAAGAGACATTCGTGCTTTCACCGTAAGAACGTGAAAGACATTCGTGATTTTGTCGGAAGACTTGCGTGTTCTTTTTGCCGGAAGATCTACAACAACATCACTACTGGACTCAACTTCTGACCAGCCTTTTATTAATATTTGATTTTAATAATTCATGATTTGATTTGGAATAAATATAAGGGATCTTTGAAAAAGAAAAAAGAAACATTCTAATAAATAAAAAACAAGGATAAAATTAAGGTTAAAGGTAAAGGTAAAAAATAATAATTAAGGTTAAGACTTAAAGGCCAGGCTGGCTGTTTTTTCAATCTGTTTTAACTTTTTCTTCCTGAACAGGTTTTTTCTAAACAATGGACTCTAAAAAATTGCATTTGATCAGTTTGCTCTGTTTGTGCATGATTCTGTTGACATTTCTGATTACACTGGTCCTGTGGAGATTGTCCCTGAAACATTGATAAGGTTAAACATAATTCATAATTTGGTGAGTAATTGATATTGATATTTGGTAATTTGAGCTAAGAGTTAAAATACTGGGACAAATAACATCATTTCAATTAATATAATTTTAAAGGGTAACGTTTCAATCATCAGTTTCAAAATGTATCCTTTTGGTCGTCCAGGAGGGGCAGACAGGCCCCCAAGGCTGGATACCTGGAAGGTTCTGATTCCATTGGGCCTTTCCATGATTTTAATTTACAATGTGATTGCTTTAATAACTGGTGTTTTTCCATTTTCCAGAGATGCCCACCGTTCTGAACTGTTGCCTTCTGATCGTGTAGCCGCTAAGTTTGATAATCTACCCATTACATCGGCTGTGATTTCATCTAAGGGGGACTCCTTTAAAGCATTCCAGGAGGGCGTACGTAGGTTGTGTGAGCAGTCCCGTGAGGTATTTGCAGGTGTGGAGGAGGAATTAGCGGTCACATCCCGGATGGCCTTTGAAAATCGCAAGGCCATAAATAAGATCCTAGCTGAAAGAAGTGGTTCTGATCCAGCTGAGCCACTCCAGGCCTCTCAGCGACCTGTGACCTAGAAGACCTCGAGTCTCTGTTAGAAATATGCACGAGCGCTCCGGAATCAGTAATCAGTAATGCTTTGGCGACGTTTGGGCATGTTTGGAAAATGGACAAGGTTTTTTCAATAATGTTTAGGTCTATTAATGGTTGTTTTTGCATTCTAATCAAGTGTGGTTGTTTTGCATTCCCGGAGTCCGAGGTTTGGTAAATGAAATGTTTTTTCAGGTCCTTAGCAGAAAGGGGCAATATGTCTTGGTGCCGCTGACTCAGAATGAAGGGATAGAACTGATGTAAGGGGGACAGATCCTTTAGATAAGATTGGTTGGACTCTGGGGTTTCAGAGTCCAAGGTTGGGTGTGTCGGGAAATTATATTTTTTACCTACTGTGCCTTTAATTTTAGACATCAGAATCAAGTTAATCAAATGGGTTAATCACTTTTCTTTCCAGGGTTTATTGATACACATATGATTCATGTACTCTTTATTGATCTGCATTTAACCATGATTTGTGCATGTTTACATCAAGCTGTGAGTTCCAGCTAAAGCAAGAAGGTTTTGAGCTCATGTGAAGGTCTGTTCTTCAGGGTTATAAAACTGTGTGAGAAGGGAGAGAGATAAGACAGCAGGAGACAGACTTCAAGGCCCAGTTTTGGAGCCGGTCCGAACCTGGCACCAGATAAGGTTGCTAGAGAGAATAAGATTTACTTACTGGAGCTCCAAGAGGGAGGGGCTCAGAGGAGACAAAAGCTGTGTAACTTGCAGATGCAAGTCAGATTTTACCATCAGACGCTGGGGGATGGTCAGAAAATCTCCCCGAAAATGTACACGGGTTATAATAAAGAGAAATGAAGAGTAAAGTGAAATAAAGAGTTGAGTGATTGCAACTAAAGGCGGTCTATGGCTCGGTTCTTTGTTCGGTCAGAAGATTTTAACGAACTGGGAGTGTGGAAAAAGTATGAGAAGTCAAATGCTGCAGCAGCTCGGAGGAAAGAAGAAGGCCGGGTCCACCATCACTCGGGACCAGAGAGGAGAGACGTCAGACGAGCTGCAGAAAACCATCAGATCCTTTGACCAAAATACATCAGAGAACAGAAACAGAGACAGTAACACCACATTTTTCCACAACAGAGTTTAGGAATAGAGGTGTTAGAGTTGATACACGGCTTCAAGCACATTTTTTTACAGGAGTTGGACAAATTTGATATTTGTAAAACAAACAAAAAAACCATTGGAGAACAATTGTTGCCCCTGTAGATACCATCTCCTGTTCTTGATTCTTTGGTGCAGCCATGCAGCGATTCTATAAAAGATTTCTAGCTGTTATGTCTTCTAACATCCTGCAACAGAAAGTGTTTTACTTTATCAACAAAAAGTAGAGCGGGTGTTTCCACCATTGATCATGACCAGCCTTGCACTGTTGCTCTGTCTTTGTTGTAGCTTCTTTTTATGTCTTGACCAGCTTTCTCCATGTTTCCTTTATCCGTCACAGATTATTGATCAGTTTTAGGATTTTCTCATTGAACGTGCCTCTCAGATCCCTTACAACTGAGATTTTAAATCACATCTTTTATTTTTGCTACGTTCCTTTTTAAGAGTTTTTTCACATCAATTTTGTTTATATTAACTTAAACGTTGTTGTTTTTTAAGATCAGTCAATCCTCAGTCTCATTCTTCACACACAGTGGAGCTTGTTCTCTGTTCTCCGGCCAACGATTGTGCTCTGTCCACAGGAGTTCTCGGGTAGGTTGACATTCTGTCTGCTGTTTGCAGGGCAAAATGCTGTGTTGGGACCACACTAGTAAAAGTAGACAGAAAGAAAAGGTCAGAAAAGACAATACATGCTTTGCCTCCTGGAAGGTAGTGCCAGGATTTTTGCATGCTAGTTCCTCTCACTGTGAAAATAACGACAGATGAAAGCGAGTTCACAGCGTGGCTCTGGGTAGAGCCAAATATGTAGATATGTCAGTGAATGTAGATTTGCAGCGTGTATTTTTGCAGAACATGCTTAGCAATAATAAAAGGGATAATTGTGACTTGATAATTATAAATTTCAATGTTAGAATATTTTTAAATTCAGTTAAAGTAGTGTTATTGGGTGGTTTTTATCTTTTATATAAAAAATCGTTTCTTCTTTCTTCTAAACTGTTTTTTTTCTGCTAGATTTGTAATAATGCATTACCTTTCAAGGCCCACATCCAATTAGTGCTCTATAATTTCTCTTAGATAACGGCTTCTGTCAACGCAGTAGCTCATCTAAGCTCACGGTGAGCTTGTATGCAAACATTTATTACCTTGATGTAATTGTTTGCCCTTATTGCATACGAGTCTCTGCTAATGAGATTAAAAATAGTTTTCTGCGATAAAAGGAGAACTGTGCATTAAGCATGTGAGTTATCACAGTTTCAGGACATTTTAAGCCTAATTTGATCATTGTTACTAGAAATGTTGTAACTCTGGTCAAGGTGAGAATCATGGGAATACTGTGGTAAGACCATGATCAAGGATATGGTCGGACACAGCTGCAGGAAATTAGTTGATGGGGCAAATATTAGAGGGCAGAAACAGTTCATTTAAGGTGCTTTTTAAATGCACTGAAATCCTTTACTTGTACTAGCTTGTTCCTAAAAATTGAAAACTGACTGATAGGACCAAAATTCATTAAAAACAAAATTGTACAAAACAGTTTACCCATCCACCCACCCACCAACACTATAGTGTTATAAATTAAATATATACATAGATGTCATGTGTTTGGATGCCAGAGTGTGTGTTCTTCTGTGTTTTGCTTCCTCACTGTCTGATACACACTCACACTCGTCTCTTTGGGGTTTCTGTGGGCACATGATCAACAGAAGATGGGTCCAAGCAAGTGAGAACGATCGCTCCAGTCTTACACAAACTTGGTGGAAAAGTAAAAATATCAAGTAATATAATGTTTAAAATCTCTTAACTTAAACCTTATTGCGTTTGGTAAATTAACATTTTCAACTATGTCAAATTGAAGATGAATTTAGTAGCTGATCAAACACCAGTAAAGTGGCTGTAAGGAAGAACTGGGCTGGTAGAGAATAGAATAGACAAGCAACAAACAGCTAGTGTCAGGATCAAAAGACAGGAAAAAGGAAAGAAGATAGATGGAAGGAAGTTGTCCTGTGAGGTTTCAACGTCCTTAAGGATGGGAAGAAAAAGAAACAAGAGGAAGAAACAAGCCTGAAAGGGGACAATAAACTCATCGGCTTGATCTAAGTTTCTTTTTATCCAACTGGGAGAAAAGAGGGAAGGAGCAATCAGAAAACGAGACGGATGGGGGTGCTGCTCTGGGGACCTCTTAGGTGACAAACAGATGGTACATTGTTCACATTAGCATATCTTAATTTGAAGCAATAAAATGATGCATCTACTTCCTGTGTATGTCAGTGTGTAGGGAGATGCAGGTACAGTGGCATGACATGTTGTGTCTCTGAGGGACCAACATGCCTCTGTTATGGTCCCTAAATTAAAGATGGCTCAAAGGACTCGTGACATTTAAATACCAGGCAGTTTCAGTGGTTTACAAAAGATTAAATAAAAAATAAATACTTTCAAAACCCCAAAGTAAAATGGCAAGAGCTGTATAAAAATAAAAGCAGGGAGAAAATCACAAAGCAGCAAAGCCACTGGAATTGGGCTGCTTCCTCTAAACCCTAAACCTCATAAAAGGACTTATTGAACCAAAACCAAAGACGGGAATGCAGGTAAGCACCAAACCCAACTATTTACAAAAAATGATTCACTAACATGGTAGAAAGGACAAAGTGACCATATATACAGACTGCTCAGACAATCAGTTCTGCTACGAGAGCAACAGATTTATTAGTTAAAGAGACAATTTGTAAGAATGAAGTTGACATCCTGTAGTTAGATTTGGTTACTGCAGGCTGATTTTCTAAGCAAAACGTTACTTTCTCACTACCGTTGTGTGAGTTTCAAGGCTGTTGCCAGTTATGGATCAGTGCCAGAAAATCCTTGATGACAAGCAAAGACAAGTCATACACAGCAAGTTAATAAATACATTTTCTCATCTGGTGTTATTACTCTTGGGTGTTTTACGGTAGGGAGCACTTACTACACTTATTATGGTAATGTTTCTCCAGTATTAGAGGAAGTGTGGTTGTTTGCCGTTTTGCTGTTAGCTTGCTGTTATAGTTCTGAACGACTCATTAAAGGAAGTGAAACACCATGATTGAGTCATTATTCACTTCACACAATCATTTCACTGTAATATGAAGTTGCAATTAAAAAAGTAGCTTGAAATATTTCTAGAGCCAACTATTTGCTTCTAATTCACTGTTAGCATTATTAGCTCAACGCTAGCCGTTCTTTAACCGATAGAGTAAAACAAAAAGATGCCGTGGTTTCTTAGGAGTACAAGAAATAACTTCTGGGTTGCTCCTGTTTACTTGCTTTGGTTCTTTATACTACTCAGGAGCTTTTTGCCTGCTAGTATTGAATTACAAATGCCGCTCGGCGTGGACTCGGTAACCTCACGGGCAAAAAAAAGTTTGTTATAACCCACTTTACTAAGATTTGCTGCCTTTTAGGATATAATTTATAATATAAAGTGTTTTTCTGTTTTATTTTTTGTTGAAAGTTGAGTTTATTAAAGGCAGACTGGTATATTTTACCGTGTTAGTGCTCATCATTCAAAGGAGTGTAAACAGAATCTTCTGAACTTCACGTTAAACAAGCCAACAGGAATCACTTTAAAAGTCTCAGTCCACTTCAAATGGGACTCTGGTTTGGCTTGACTGAACAAAGATCAAAACTTTCTCCTGTTTGTCTTTATTTCCAGCTGACCTAGTTCTTCTGAGCAAATGGGAGCTCTGCTGCTCATTATAGTTCAGTTCAGGCATCAGTTCCACTGTTTATTTGCAGCGTATCAATTTTTTCTTTCTTGTGTGTGTGCTTGAAACACCGGATCTCCTGGCACTATTTTGAATCCCTTATTTATTTCAAGTTCTTTTTGAGGTTTCTGCTGCTGCCAACAATCCCATTCAGTCTCATTGAACCCCAATCCTGAAATATACCAATGATTTGAATCTTTTGGAAGTTTTGCCACCAAAATAATGTCAGTCATGAAATTAAGATGTGACATTATTCATATATTTTTATCAGGCTGCACTGCATTTGGTCTTTTGATAGAATTTGCCAGTTTGAATACCAAGAAAACGTGGTGTAGACCAGGGAACAAGACACCATAAATCTCCCTGCAGTGCCTTGATTTTTCCCACGGAGTGGTTACCATGTCATACCATAGTCTAAGTACACTCTAAATACTGCAGCAGCATTAGAACTTAATTCTGAAGCTCCTGGGACAACTTCCTTCCTTTCTTCTGACTTCACAGGAAATTCAGTCCCTTTTTTAATATGCAGACTCTGCTACATGTTCACGTTAAATCCTCTTGAGACATACGTGCACAAGACACTCAGACACATACGATCCACTTGCCAATTAGGAGGTCTTGAATTAGTCATTCTGCTGCTTTTCCTGTACGCTAAATTATTTCAACTGCTTACCTTTGGCTGGTTTACTGCAGCTCTCTTCAACTTTCATTAATAAGTTATCAGGACACACGAGCAGGGTCTCCATAGACACATTTGAAGCTGCTGAAACCACAACAAAGCTCCATCCAATTAAGCCAAATTGGTGAATATAAGTAATTTGGACTCAGAAGAGACGAGTTCAGAAGTTTTTGTTTAAAGGAGTCATCACCTGAAATTTTCACTTTTCCACTTGAAAAAATGTTTATAATGGCTTCCTAATGATTTTTCACTGGCCGAAAAGCCGATATTTAACATTGACGCGTTTGTTTACTCTTGCCTTCTTCAACCAGCTCACATGCACCCCACGAGCACGCACACTCCAAAACGAGAACTTGAGCTCTGGCCTATATGCCGACACAAAGGCCAAAAATAACCAAATATGAACCAGCAGCGAACAAACCAGCACATCAAAGCTCATTTTATAACGTGAAACGCATAAATCATGTCTTACCGTTGCTGATCCGCTCGGTTTGTGTATTCGATCTTCACAACAGCATGATGAGCCAATGCCAGGCTGTTTAGCTTGCTTTGTCCCATCTAGACTGTTTACACATCTCCAATGCCGCGTCCCATCATTTTCTGGTTTACGGCGCTTTGCTGAAAAAGAAAACTCAACAAGCGAAGAAGCCATTACGCACGAGGCGAGGCTCGGGCTTGTACTGTTGGATCCCGTAGGTCACTGCCAGGTCGGGTTCAGTTATAACTTTTGTTGTTTTGGAGCGAGACGCTAAAGCTGCTTCCTGCTTCCTTCCACCAATCAACACGCCCCTCAGTCCCGCGTGCGTCCGAGACAGCCGAAATATCGCGTGTGATCTCGCGAGAAAATATGCCCTTTACAAAGAAGAATCAGAAAAGCACATTTTTTATTTATTGTTCCAATACAATTAATTTTAATGGTCTAAAAGACTATAATAGGACGTAGATATCCACAGTATTATAGGTGATGACTCCTTTAAATGTTTTTTAAATGTTAGGAAGATAAGCAGCTAAACAGTTTTCATGTCCTGTTTATTTTCTTTCATGAAGTAGCACAACGATAGCTCACAAATCTAGACAAGCCGTAGCAGTAGCGAAAGGTTTTGCTCTGCAGGTCGGTTCAGCCACGCTCTATTCTAGCCTCAGCAGGTCTACCATCGGCTAATGCAGGCGATAGGGCTTGAAGAAACTTTTTCACATTCAGTATGCAAATGTAACTGAGAGCAGTTAAGTTTTATACGGGTTCTCAGTGAACGAGACCTTTAACAATGTTTATCTTCTAATTCATATTGTGAGAACAAATGTAGGAAAGATGTATAGTCTTGCAATAAAACTGTATCTTAGTAATACAGCAACAAAGATCAGTCCACCTACTTTCATGTTTAACTTAGTTTGATATGAAAATATCTTTAAAATGTGAGCATCCCATGTCATATCAAATAACTTAAAATCAACTTCTGTCAACTAATGTTTTGCTTAAACTAATAAGAGCTTGCAAAAAGCGCTTTTCCTAAGATTTTGATATATTTTTCCTTTCTTCTCATTCAACCTTCTTGTAAATCTGAGCCATTTTGGTCACCCTATCCTCCAGCTTCCTCGGTTTCACATCTCCTGCCAAGTTTCTGCTCAGCTCACTCCAAGGTACCACATCACTGCTGCTGCTGTAAGGAAATGTTGCAATAGTTTTCTAATCTATGCACAGCATCTGACTGAAACTCAAGCTTGATGCATAATGAATAACAAGAAAAAAATGATGAAAAAGAATTTGACACCTGGTCACCATCTGTGTCAGGAAGGTTCTGTCTGATTTCTCTTCACCTTGTCACTATCCATCCCACCGACTTTTCAGTTTTGAGGTAACACACACCTTTTAAATGAAAAAGCTGCCGTTGCTTCTGAAAGCGTCTTCAGAAGCCTGGAAGCTGCTGCAACCTCAGAGATTTCCCCAGACCAGTTTTCTGTTTCATTTTTAGAAGTAAGCACCTTTTTTTCTCGTTGCCACCCAACTGTTTGAGTGAGTTTAAGCTTTTTGGCTGTGATGAGTCACAGACACGGAGGGAGGGAGCACACAGTGATCCAGCCCATCTCCATCTTCTCAGTCTCCCCCACAGTGACTTTAAAGATAAAACCAGCTTCTCTGTCCTCAAAGTAGAAATGGACAACCTTACTGTACATCGTTCACTCACCAGGACCTTTTGTAAACTAGTAAAGGAAAACAGTTGATTTTGTTTATGCAGTATTTACCACTTTTATCTTGACTATAGGATTTTATGATTTACTTTTTGTTCTTGCTCATGCTTTACAGGAGGAAGAGGGCATGTATGTATCTAAAACATGTGTTTGCATACTTACCTGTAGGCACTTATATGTTCGGTTCATAGACGTATGACAGTACTTACATAACATCTCCACTTTCGTCTGTTCTTGAAGAGTGAAGCCATGGTATTTCATTCATGACTGTCTCCGTGTTTATGTATTTCAGACACTTTTTAACACTGACACATTGGTCCATCATTCTCCACCACCTCTTCATGCAGTCTCCACCTCTAAACCCACGTTTCCCATAATTTCCATCCACAAATAAAAAGTTTGCTGCGTATTTTTGTACTCCTTCAGTCACGGCTGTATAAATGTTTATATGGTCTGACTTTTTCTGGAAGACGTTCTTCAATCTGCTCCGTGCATGCCGCTAAATATCTTCGTCACTCTTTATATTTGTTTGAGGGGAATGGTGGTGCTTTTGATGAATTTGAAGTAAGCTTTGTCCTGACCAATCACAGGCTTGCGATCTCTGCGTTTTTAATGGAAAGTTAAAAATTTGGGCATGTCTCCGTCAATTCAGATTTGAAGGTCATGATCCCTGTTTCTTTCTATACTTACACTACACAGTTTCTTCTATTTGGCGGTGATTTTTTGGTAAGAAAGGTGAATTATTCCTTACCTGTCCCGACAGTTTCGGCTTCTCGCTTGAAGCCTTCTTCATGAGTTGTCATCTGTGTGGATGCTGTTTTATATCTAGAATCCCCGTTATCATCTTTTGCATTTGTCACTTTCTCTTCCCATGATGTGGATGTTTTCCCCAAACCATTACGTGTTTTTTTTGCTTGCAGGGATTGGGTATGGCAGATTTGTGCGTCTCGTTCTCGGCGTTGTGTTTTTTGTGTTTGGTGAACCTAGCCTGAGTTTCTGTTTGATGTTCGTTTGTTCTTGTGCCGAGGGTCCTTCCAGTTTCTCTGATGTAGCATTTGTTGCATGTGGGGCAGGGTATTTTATAGATTACATTACAGTGGCAGTTCAGGTTGATTTTTTTTCTTTCGGGTGTACTAATAAGTGTTTTAATTTCTTGTAAGGTAAAGAATGATCCACCTTTCTCACCAAAATAAATCAATGCTGAATAGAAGAAACTGTTTAGTATAAGAATGTCTCCATCCGCCTCTGCTGACCTGCTGCAGAGCCCTTGCATCGACGCATAATGGCGTTGCATGTCTCCATACCCACGCAGATGGAGAAGTATAAATCAGGCTTTAGTTTTATCATAAATGTTGGTGAAGGCCTTGCAAATCACTACACATTGCCCTGGTTTTAGTCTCAGACATCATTTCATTGGTTGTTGATGCTTGCCGTTCTTCAGCAGGTCGCTGTAAAATCACAAGTAGTTTGTGAACGGGTTTAGTTTTGCTTTTCTCGCGCTGTGAGCTTTTGAATTTTAACATGATGGATCTAACACTGCCTACATTTCCTGCAAACAATCTGTTAGTCTAAGAGCGCTTTCAGACAGCAAGTGATTACCTCTCTGTTTGGCCCCCGGTGATCTACTGGAGGTGTTTTTGCACCGTTGGAGGGTGCAGCCAAAGTGAGCAGGCAATTGCATTAAATAGGGTGTTTGAAAAGTAAAATATCTGAAGCTGTACAGTTGTGGGCCTTGTCGTTTCCTTCATTGCTGCTGTTCTGTTCTGCAGCAGGAAATATTACGAACCGTATTCATCATAGCAGTTTGTTTACTATAATAATTAGGAACCAAAACGTAACTGGAATATTAGCATCATTTTACCCCGTGTAATGACTCACCTTTGGATTGCTCTGTGCCATGTTGTTGAACAGCCCATGAGAGTGAATAGCTCATTTTGTTGTGCTGTCTCTGTTGAAGGTACGATCATTAACCCTGACACAATGAAAGATTGTTATTCTGGTCAGGCTTGAGGGAAGCCAGCAGCGTATCAAACGCAACTATACTCACCCTCCAAATGATCTGTGCTTTGTGTTGATGGCAGAAGTTGTGGGTCGCCTCTTGTCTCTGGATGACCTGCATGAAAGATGACAATATCTACCTCATTGCTCATGTCTTCTGCCTCATCTACACTGCGGTGTTACTTTGGTTTCCAAGTTGAATGGCTGTCATTTCGGTTTTATCCTGGGAAAATGATGCCTGCAGTGTAGCGGAACATTGCAGCTATGTCACTAACAGCCAAATGGAATATTGAAAAATTGAAGCGTCTGCGTTTTGGGTGTCATATTGCCTGCTTCTGGGGGAAGTATTAGAACGTGACACCAGAGAGATGGATAACCTGTCTGTGGGTGGGTTCATGATAACGGTAGGGTGAAATATCACGTCTAACTCATTTGTATTCAAAACCAGAGTTTGCTTGTTGTCATAAAATCTATGTGACTCTTCAGCATAAATTTGTTGTCTTTTTTGCAGACCACCGTATCTTGAAGATAATTGATGGAACCCATTTGGACTGTGGGGTAAAAAAACACCCCTCGTTGGTTTCTGTGATGCATCTCCTTCCTGAGAATGCCCTTGTGACTGGAGCTGACATTATTCCCGGGCTTGCAGATTCTCCAACAGGTAAACTTTTCATCACATTGGACAACCAATAATACGTCATTTTAGAAAACCAGACTGTGCTGGGGATGAGATGCTCGTTTGTATGTTTGAACATATATAAAACTATAGGAACTCAGAGCAGCTTGGGGTTTAAAGAGACACGAATCAAAAGATTTTATGAACATATCTGGGCTATTTATAGTTTACTTTCTCATCATCTAATATGTACAAAGTTTATATCAGCATGGTACAATAGTTGCATTTGGAAACACTGGTTTCTGTGAACTCAGTGAGTGTACCAACTAACTTGTAATTTAAGAAAACTGACCATTCTTAGGCTCCAAAAATGCACTTCTCACTACAAATATTAGGAATTATTAGTTAATAATTTGGATTATTGAATGTCATAAATTGTGCACAATGGCAAGATTTTATTCGTAATATTAAAGACAACATGTAGAAAACCTAATAAAAGAAAGTATAGATCATCGTCGTCGTCGTCGTCATCATCATCATCATCAAGTTTACTTATATAGCACCTTCCACCACCCTTGCGGAGGCCCAGGGTGCTGCACGCTAACACAGTACAACAAGAACAATAAAAGATTCAAAAAGATAAAAGGAAGACAAGAAATACTTGACGAAGATCAAAGTAAAAAAAAAAAGCTAATGAAGTCCAATAAAACCAAGTTTAACTATGAAAACTCAAGAAAAAGTCATGACCAAGATCTGACCAAGAAACACAATAAAACCAGATTATTTTAAAGATAATAAAACACAAAACAATAAATTCACATAACGCATTAACTGCCAGCCGTTTTCTGATCAGAAAGCCCCTGACTGCCAGCGTTTTTGAGCGTTTTTACTGTTTTTTGAAGAGTCACAGAACATTGTGCTCTATGATCATGTAAACGCCAAAACTACCAAAAGAAAGAGTAGACTCGCTTCTTACATCAGGAAGATTCGCCGTATTCTAGCGTTATCCGTTCTTTCACAATCTGTTGCCGAAGCGTGAGCTGCAGAAGCATTTCCGGTTTGCGCACCGCTTTTTTTCACAGCAGCGGCCCAAAACGATCTCCTAATTAATTCATTTTCTGCTTCCTGATCATGTGATCTGTGACATGCATGGATGAAGATCAGCTTTAGACACGTGATGTTTATTGTCACGGTGCGGGGGCTCGTTCCGACACCCACTCTGTAAAAAAGTGCAGTTGACAACTAAAGTCGTCAATGGCAGTGAGCGGTTGGATTTAAAATGACGACTTTTGTCGTCAATGGCAGTGAATGAGTTAAAAACGAGATTTCAAACAAAAATACGTGTATCTCAACAGCATTTTTCTGTTTTCATTCCAGTCTGGTTTATCTTCATTACCCATGTATGCTTTGGATTTCCCATATTTTGCTTAGAACACTTGCAAGATGACATCAATAGACAAATGTTTATTTTTTAAGGATGCAGAACCGTCACACTATGACTTCATCACCTCTAACTACGGTAGCCTGTTTCTCCTGGACCTTTGGTCTTAATTCAAGTTTTGAAAACTATTAAACAATCACTTAAAACCAAACAAAGAGTTCATCTAAATGTAGAATAAAGTAACATGACATAGCTTAGCTCAACACATTTGGTACATCAAGTGTAATCTCACATTACATCCTTCAATAACTTTTACAACCATCTTGTTCCAGCTGTCACAATACCTCACACGACATTCATCACTGTCATCGTTTTTTCCTTTGGAAACTAAGTTCCACCAAAAGTTGAAATGTCGGCAGTACTTAGGAAGTAGGTTTCTAAGGGGGGGACGTAATGAAGTCTGACAGTGCAGAGCTATAATCATTGGGAGTCGGTGGGAGGTATGGTAGCAAGCTAATCCTCTTCATGTTCTGGGGCTGTGAGCAGCAGATACCTAAGCTGCCTTTTAAGACCACAGCCACCAGCTTGATACTCGCCCAGCATTCAGAGCAGCTAGACTGTGGGCTACAGAGACGGGGCCTCCATCACTGCATTACCCTGCAGCAGATTACAATCACATGGCCTGTTTTCTCATTGTTGTCTGGACAGGGTGATTGTTGACTTACGGGCTTTCCCACTTCACCCAGTAACTAAATGCTTTTGTCAGTTCAAGGCAAGTATCCATATGAAAACGGTTCCTTTTCTTTCTTCTAAAGTCTGTCAAACTCCAGTTCTCGAGAGCCGCCATCCTGCAGGTTTTAAAGACTGTCTCTGCTTCATCACAGCTGATTTGAGTCAGTGGCTTCTGTAGAACTTAAGACATGCTGAACAGGTATTTCAGTAACAGAACCAGGTGTGTTGAAAAAGGGAAACAACTCAAACTAAAAAATGAAGTTTGACACCCCCGTTCTAAAACATTCTAGTAGTTGACATGAGACAAATCGATCAAATTCTCTGTTTGTTGGTAAATTTAAACGTTCATCACCGGTATCCTTTCTCATGCCAGACTTTTAAATGAACATCAGATCCAGATGGAATAACAGCTGTTTGGGTCAAATCCTGAATAAAATGTTATATGAGATCTCACTTGATATTGAAAGATCTCACGCAATCCTCTCACGTCTGGAACATGAATTGCGGATAACTCTGAACTATGACCATATTAAATTTGAGCTCAATATCTGTAAAACCCACTGAATTAGAGCCACCTTTGATTTTGCTGCGGCGGCCATGTTGAATCGGCTTAACTCCAAATACTCATACTGTCCATAGGTGATGCTCTACTGAGGCCTCAGCTGGTCAAGATGATGCCCTTCACCCTCAATAGGTTGACCATTTCCCTCCAACCTTCCCTGGAGAAGTTCGAGAGCCTTCTGCTGCAGCTCATCAATGCCGACTGCCATAACACGGTAAGGTTAGGCTTCCACAGTCTCGATATGCATGTGGCACAGTCGGTGTCTTAGCATAACTAAATTTATAAACATGCACCTACTTTTCTCCTCTATCTAGGTAGGATATTATGCATAAACGCATCCCTGATAACAATTTATCTCCCTTGAGGTAACTGTTTACCTCACGTCTCCCGATAAAGATGGACACAATGGCCTTGTCACAGGATATTTTCTTCCAGTTTGACGAGTTCCTTAATCCCACTCTCCCATTTTCTTTGACGCACAAGTGCACACCCCTTTTACAGCTGCCATCACAATTTTGGACATATCATCTGCAAAGTAAATAGAGCTTATCTATTTTCTTCCCTTTTTCTTTTCTGTAGAAACCCTGATGATTAACCTTGTTTGACAGGTGAAACTTTGGACTCGCAAAGATATGTAAAGTAGCTTCTCACTGGCCGAGCTTAAATGAGATGTGTCCTTGTTCAGGATTAGAATTGATATGACAGAGCTGTCCATCATTGTTACTGTCTCACAGCTCTTCACCGCTCCTGAGTCGAATCCTGAAAGTCAAAGTCAGGGCAGGAAGGAAGGGCTTAAAGTTAAAGATAATATGCTCTAGAGCAGAGGTTCCCAACCTCTTCTCCTGTGTCCAAAACAAGCCAGGGCGCACCCAACCCCAACTCCTACCCGCATGCACACATTAAAAATGATTCATTACAAACATTATACAGATATAATGCATTCCTAAGTGTGGGGGCAGCAAAGATAAAGGCCTGCGCCCCCTGTGATTTATATTTCATAGCGTGTGCGAAGTAGCAGAAGATCAGCAGACATAGGAACGTAGGGGGTAATCAGGTCTGACAAATAAGACGGGGCAAGGCCATTCACAGCTTTAAAAACAAAGGTCAGGACCTTGAACTTAACCTGAAAATCAATGGAGAGCTAGTGGAGCTGCGCCAGGACAGGAGTGATGTGATGACGTCTATTGGTATTGGTAAAACTTTCTGAAAAACTGCAAACAATAACACAATCTAATGAGTAGAAGAGACAGCTGAGAAACTATGAAGGAAAGATAAAGATGAAGGGGAATTTAAAATCACTTAAAATCAGTTCTTGCAGCCACTGAATAACTTTTTTACTTTATCACTCACATAAAACAAATGACTTCATTTTGTCATTTTAGCTGATCTTGATTTATTTTTGCACTCTGACGTGTAAAGAAATTAAATCCAAGCTTTAGAGGCAGTATTACAGAATAATAATAAAAAAGCATGGTAGATTATTGTTCACTAAAATTTTAAGAAACGTAGAATTCAAAGCTTTGGTTTTATGTTAAGAGAACTAAAAACAGCAACATGGCTGAGAAAATGCTGTTTTTTTAATACTTCTACCACTGCTAGTATCATTACTCAGGATGAAAGTACAACTGGACTTTGTGTACATGCAGCCCCCAAAGCATTAAATCCTTTCTGTTTCTGTGTATTTCAAAAGAAAGCTAGTAACAGATTCATTTTATCTTTGCTGCATATAAACTCTGTTTAAATCCTACTGGACTTCTTCACCAGTCTTTGGATGACACTGAAATGGACTGTTCCATATGGAACTCAGTTGCTGATGTTGAACTAGAACAATGTGGTTGTGTCGTTTTTCTCAGTGACATCTCATTTTTTTAAAAGCAACAACTTTACACACAAATCTGTAAAATTCATTCAGGCAGCCATAAACCTAAATGTTCAATTCAGTTTATTTATATGGAGCCAAATCACATCAAGAGTCGTCTCAAAGCACTTCACAAGTAAACTGAACCTACTTATCAGTGCATAGAGTTCAGTTCATTATGCCATTTAGTTCAAAGTTTCCTGTGTAAGCAAACCCAGCAGATTACATCGAGTCACTGACTTATTGAGTCAGAGACTTGACAGCAATCCCCATACTAAGCAAGCATGTAGCGACAGTGGAGAGGAAAACTTTAACAGGAAGAAACCTGGCTCAGTATGAGCAGCCATCCGTTGCGACTAAAGCCTAATTTACACTTCTCCGTCAGCTCCCCGAGGCAGAGACACGCACGCATTGACGGAACCGTTTTGCTCTCGAACTTCTCCGTCACCTGGAGAGTGCTGCAAATCAATTCCCCGCCAGGACAACAGAGGGCGTAGCGCTTTTCTGGGGTATTCTGTCATGTATCCGGTCCAAGATAGTGCATTTACAGTTTATTTTTACAGTTATTTTGTGCTTTTTTGCATTTAAGAAACATTTTAACAAAGACAAACTTGTCCCTCATTCTCCTCCACCTCTTCATGCACTCACCACTTCTAAACCAGGTTTCCTGTCATTTCCATCCAAGAATAAAACGCTTGCTGCTTATCTTAATACTTCCCCAGTCACGGGTGAATAAACGTTCATATTTTCGGAGTTTTACCACGAGGTATTCTTCAAGCTGCTCTGTGTCTGCCGCTAGATATCTTCGGCTTTCTTTTTATGTTTTGAGGCGGCAGTGGCGGTGCTGGTGACGAAGTATTTAAAGAAGCGGCGTTCTGGCCAATCACAGGCTTGCACTCTCTGTCTCGTTGGACAGATGTTTAGAAAAGAGAGCTCGACTCCGTCCGTCCTTGCAGGCCTGCTGCAGAGCTCTTGCAATGACGTATCATGGTGGTGCGTGCGTACTGACAAAAACGGAGAAGTATAAATTAGACTTAACTGGGGGTTTGAGAAGACAGATCAGACGCACGCACGCACACACACACACACACACACCAAGTAGTGTTTCTATGGCTGCATACATTGCAATTTCTTAGTAAAGATTCTGTTTCTTAACAAAATAAACTTTATTGTTTTTTCTGAGTGAATCTGGAATTAATCCAACAGATGAACTAGTGGTAGTGTAAAAAGTTAATATGTTGACTTGTTAAATGAGAACGTGCCTCAGCTATAGGTACTGTTTATTGTGGGGATGCTCCGATCCGATCACATGATCGGAAATCGGGCCAGATCACGTGATTTTCCAAAGATCGGAATCGGGTGAAAAGATCGGATTTAATCTTATAAAACAACAAATATCACTTTTTAAATTCACCCTGAGATAGAGATTTTCAATACAAAAATGAAAGGACAATGTGGACGTGTTTTTCCTTATTTCTTCTTATTTTAATGCTTTGCTGACGTATCGGATCGGGACTCGGTATCGGCAGATACTCAAAATCGAATGACTCGGATCGGGAGCAAAAAAATCTGATCGGAACATCCCTAGTTTATTGTTCTTTTAATTTTAGACTATGTCCCCTTTTCTTTATCCTTTACTAAACTGATGAAGGGCCTCTTCCTGAGTCGCTCTCATACGCTCATTAGGACTGTGCAGTCCTTTCTTGGGAAGTCGGGTCTTCAGGGGCAAACAAGCCTGTTTAAATTTAGTTGTATTTAAAAGAAGCATTAAAGAACATTTGCCCTTTCTAACTCTCTCATGCTGATCTGTTCCAGTACAGTGAATCTCAGATTTGCATGTTGGCAAAGTTGCAGCAACGAGTGCATTTTATGTGACAGGGAACGGAGGCATTGGGGAACTTAAAAAACTCATTAATGAATGTGCAAAAAATACAAAAAATAAAAAGTCACGGTAAAATCGGCAGATTGCCATTAAATTTTTTTGGCACATTCCCTCCCCCCCTAAGGCTCTAGCCACTTAATGAGCCACCTTCTGGACAATGATCATTAAAACATCAAAAGGACTGGCTCTGAGATGCTAAGGGCTTTTGGTAACTCTCCAGGTTTGTGCATGGAGCCTTAATCACCCATATACAGCTTGGCTACTGATGCATTTAAAGTCCACACAAGCATTACTGAAGCTTTTGATGCTCTAAACATACCTTATCTCCTGTATGTGCCTAGTGATAAAATAAGTAAGGTGAGAGCAGCGAAGCTTAACTTTAAACCTTATGTTTGCAATCAAGTCTCTACTGTTACGTACTTAGATCACGCCCTTCCCTCAGTGAGGTAAGTGACATATTACCATGAATAATTTTCTCATTTTGGTATTCACAGTCCCCCCCCCCCCCCCTTTTTATTATAACTACAGCGAAATGACGGCATTCTCACGTCTGGGAGAGGTGTTAAAACATGCAGAAGTCAGCTTGATTACAGCTTTAATTAAAGCGTGTGAGTGAGAGAGACAGACAGTTAGAGAAGGAAAAAGGGTGTGTGTGTGATCTGTGTGTGAGACCTTTAAATGTGTGACTCCAGCTGGATTGTCATCAAGCTGTCTGTGAAGTGATGCTGACACCTCACCCATCCACTCGGTTTTGCTGTGCTTTGAGGGGATCTGTGTGTGTGTGTGTGTGTGTGTGTGTGTGTGTGTGTGTGTGTGTGTGTGTGTGTGTGTGTGTGTGTGTGTGTGTGTGTGTGTGTGTGTGTGTGTGTGTGTGAGATACCGACGTCTGTGCTTAAACTGGTTTGAGGTAAATGTTGAGTGGTGAAATAAAAAACAAAAGTAAAAATGACGATGGAAGGGAACAGATGACTGTACAGTGAAGCATTAGACGAATCCTTTATGTCGGCTGCTGCTCTGACATGAAGCCTTCACATAATCTTCCCCATAAGCATTTCTATATTTAGTTCAACAAACCATTCCAGCGTGGCTTCTCTTTACAGTCCGCTTATCCGTGTATTATACAGCTAGTACCCCAGCTGATGTGCTTGCTATGTGAAGTACTCGAGCTACTTTGTACTGCTTTAGAGTGCACTTTAATGAGCACTAGACTGATCTGAACTCTGGTCTTGAACATCTCCAAACACCCTCTAACCCCCAGTTAAAAACCCCGCCAACGCTATTCATCTTCAGGGTTGCTTGAACATGTCTGCCCTCCTGCTCCAGTCTGAGTGAAGCCAGAGGCTGAATAACCCTAAATGACTTGTAGCACCCGCTAACCTACAGCCTCAATAAAATCTATTGCTGTTGATAAAAGGGCATGGGATCTTGTCAGAATTTTTGTAACATCTTAGCTTTTGATCAAAAGACTGGAGAGAATAGAAGTTGATGAAGAGGAGGAGAGTAGCAGGAGAGGACCGATGCCACGCTTCAGGCAGAACAAAATGCCTTAGGCTGATTTAATGAATGGAGAAAGACCGTGGCAACAAAGCTCCAGGAAGTTTTTACTTGTACCGAAAGAACAAAACTCACTCAAAGTAGGACTGCCCCTGTGGACGTGGCGCTGTAAAGAAGACAAAGGAGGCGTCTCGTGCGTGGTTCTCTAAGGACACCCAGTTTGGCTGCAGGCTGGTCACCACTGTAACCAGTGCAGTGGTGAAGAATGGGGTTTAATGCACTGGATCACATCAAGTATTCATGAAGTTCAGGTCTTTGTAATGATTGACGATCCAATCAGGTGAAATAGACTACGAAGGATTATAGACCCTATTAGTCAGACAAGACAGAAAATGCACCGCACATGAATGAGCAAAAATAGATAGATGAACTTTTAAACTTGCATTTTTTCTTCATAATGGAGAAAAATATATTGTTTGAAGTCCCTGAACCCTTTTTCACTCAGCCGGTTTTGTGTGTGGAAGCTTTAGCGGATAATGAGCTGCTTACGATTGTGGTTTCTGCAGAATTTCAATCTATTAAATCAAAATGGGATTGAAAGACACAACATTTTACTCATATGAACCAGTTTGAATAGAGCTATAAGAGCTAAATACAACAACACATTCTCCCTGAGACTATATTATTTAGACATTAGGCTGGTAATTGGCAGCAAAACACAAACATATCAGTGGTGTGAAAATTCTGCTGGTTGTTATAGTAAAGGAAGATGTTGTTGTTGTCTCCATGCAGGAAATATCACAATTAAAGTATTAAATACATAGTTACATACAGTAATGTATCACATGTGCACAATACATTAATGATGCAGGTGCTGGTGTTCCAGTCACATTAAACTGTGTTGATAATTAGTACATTGTAGCCTCACTCCTTTTACCTCTCAGGCTAAGCTGAATTATGGGTTATGGTAAGAGTATAAACTCCAGTTCTTTTTAAATCTGATCGTTTACTCTGAGTTTCACATGCGCGCTGAACTCAAAAATAGTATTTGACCCCTATCCCCTGCATTAGACGCAGAAAGAAAATAGACGGAGAAATGCTCGGGTCAGAAAACGCCAGACAGTTCTATGGTTAATTTTGCACTCATCGACTCATGTCTTGCAACTGCGGAAGGCTGTGTTGCTTTAGCGGCCAAAACAGAGCAGATCGTCTCAGCTAGTAGAAGCTAACTTTAGCATTAGCAACTCCACAACATGGCTGAACATGTTCTGGCTTGTGTTATTTGTTGAGATAAAACATCGACATTGCAGAGCAAACGGAAACAGTGGAAGAGTCTCGTTGCTGTTAACCAATCAGAGATGAGATGTTTGCATATCATGAATATCAATAATTAAGACTCCAAATCCTGCCGTTTTCCACCCCCCACTCCTCCAACTAACTTCTACTTCCTGAAACAGCAAAATTATTGAAATAAAAAGTGTATGACTCTTTTAAAGGATTTTTTGTTTAGTTTTGGTCTTAGTTTGGTGTCGAATAAATCCTTTCTCTGTGGAAAATGCGTTTTAACCTTTGTGTTCATCTGATTTTGGGAACTAGTGGAAATCAGATATTTTTATGTTGCATTGTGATGTCAAAGATCACAAATGATGAATTAGATACATAAAA
This sequence comes from Aphyosemion australe, assembly GCA_006937985.1. NCBI lineage: Eukaryota > Metazoa > Chordata > Actinopteri > Cyprinodontiformes > Nothobranchiidae > Aphyosemion > Aphyosemion australe. The sequence goes on from SSNS01000043.1 coordinate 1,235,118, forward strand.
ATAAAAAAATACACAAAAAAGATAAATAAGCAATAAATTGTTCCTACTATAAAAGAGAAGAAGTGATAAAACGATTAGGAGGAACAAGGAAGAGAAAAAGAGGAAAAGTTAGTTCACATGAGGCACTAACAGTATTTGTACTTTCAAGTGAAAACATTAAATTTATTTTTTCTGTTTTGAAACACAAGTGCCTTATTCAAGTGGGACTGAGCGTTAGAAGTTTCTTTCTAATCAGAACCAAATGTTCTACGACATGACGGGCTTATGTTAGAGTGGGTTTGCATATGCAGCAGAGCCATGTGTCGGTCAGGAACAAACCGTCTGAGACAGAAGGGCAGCAGCATGAGTCTGTTTGACTTCAGATTTTTTGGTTGTGAATTATGAGCTTGAATCGGCATCAGGGCAACAATGATTTATCGGCTGAAGCTCCATGCCAGTTAAAATTTGTTAAGGCGTAGGGGAGTGGGAGGATGAGAGCCGCATGTTAATGATGCTGCCACTGTTTCTTGCCACGGATGACTCACCCTCAATATGGGGGAGCTAATATCCACTCTGTGAGTTGCAACTCTCACACACTCACTGTCATGGTGACGGTAATGAGACTGGTGCTGGAAAACAAAAATCATCATTATAAATAACTTAAAGGTGTGGAAAGGAGGAGCTTAAAAATTGGATTTTATTCAAAAACACAGAAGTGAGGGTGACGGCCCAACTCAACAGATTTAACGTGTGCTAGAGACGTTTTTCAGCCAGCTAGCATCTTAACTCTCAACTCGATGATCACAAAACAGGAAAAGAAAATCAAAGAAGTATTTCTCTTTGTTTTGTGATTTTCAAAGGAGAAAAAGAAACTTGCCAGTGTTGTATAACTCACTTGGTAATTGGCTTACGCAAAACTCATGCAGGAAATAATTTCACCTGCTTTCTCTCACTTTTTCCTTCCTTTCTGTCTCTCTCTCTTCCTCTCACACTCCCCTTGAGAGGACAGTTGCCATCCGTACAGTTATTACTACCTTTTACCTCAGCCTACACGTTGATTTCATAAAGTACTGACATGCAAATTCACTGAAAAGGAGCTGACAGCTTTCAGCGGCACGGGGAAAAAAAGGATCACCTTAGCAAAAGCCTGTTCTGGATTCAACGCAAGATTAAAAATCGTAATTACTTTTTTATTAATTCTGGGTTTTGCTCAAGTTCCAGTTTTGTAGGCTGGCATCAGAGAGGCAGATAAACATATTTAACATACTTCAAGATGCTTTTGTGTTTGCTTTGGTCTGCTCACACAAATAACAGCATACTATACTGTTTTTGCTTCGCAAAAGATAATATTAATGCCACCTATTTATCATGGACCACTTCAAGGACTGTGATGACTTTCTGCAACAGGCTTTCATTAATATGTTTACCAAAGTCATTTTAAGAAACTCCCTCTTTTTCTGATGACGTGGGTTTCAGCAGGAAATGAAGTCAAGTGACCCCGACCGGTCTTTTGTTACCTGGCAGATATTCATGTTGATCAGGTGAAAGGGGTCAAATAGGGATCTTTCAAAGTTAAACAAGACACTTCCTGTTATGAGGGGACGAGGCTTTGATGACGTCAGCAACTGACCATTGCTTTACGTTAGGGGCCTGATGTGGACCAATCACAGCAGGTTTCATGACTCCATGGCGTTCTCTGATGAAATTATGGCGTGTAGTTAAAGTCTGAGGCGTGGCCCCACCCCTTCAGTATGCACAAAACTCTTGATTTTGATAACTTTAGATTGCCTATGCGTTATGAGCAAACCCAACAAATTTCACGTCGATCAAGCACAATGTCTTGCAGCATTTTGGTCAAATGCAGAGGCTATAAAAGACCAAAACAGGGTCAAAATTGCAGGTTCGTTCGTTTGTTCGTTCATTGTCCTCCGCTTATCCGGGTCCGGGTCGCGGGGGTAGCATCTCAAGTAGGGCATCCCATACAGCCCTCTCCCCGGACACCTCCACCAGCTCCTCCGGCAGGACCCCATGGCATTCCTGGACCAAATTGGAGATGTACTTGCTCCAACGTGAACTTGGTCGACCCGGCTTTGATCCCCGGACAAGGAAACTGGCTATAGGGACAAAATTGCAGGTTCAACCCAAAATGGCCAAGTTCCTGTTTGATGTTGACATAAGTGCAAGGGAATTTTGTGTGGTTCTTGGTGAGTTTTACAAGTGTAGTAAATTTCACATGTCTATGATAAAGTAAGGTGAAGGCGTAGACTGTTTAGAACATTTCTAGGGGGCGCTGTTCTGCTGTTTGTATTGCAATTTTTGCGAGACTCCTAAAACGCTCACATTTCACGTCTAACACGTGTGCAAAATTTGGGCCTCCAAAAAGCCAATTTATTTGGGTGGAAGAATAAGAAACATTTGAATAACAAGAGGCTTTTGCAGCAAAAAGACATATTTAGCTCCATGCACATCACTCTGCTACTGACATGTTTTTAATTACTGTTTTTATCCTAAAATGTTGGTATTTGGCACTTCCACCCAATTAAACAAAAGTTGACATTAAGTTGATCTTACTACTTGCCGTGAGCTACATCATGGTATTCTGATGGATTTTTAAAAATATATCTTTTTTCTTAAATAAAAAGACAGAAAAAAGGCAAACTTTGGGGGAAGCAAAGCAAAAATTAGCTCTGCAGAGAAAAGAGTGTTGAACACCGTCCAAGCACAGGTGTGGATTAAAGGCATGGACAATTAAGATAATGAAGTCCATTCACCACCCAGAGACTCCAACAGTGCCTCTGGCGCAGAAGCACAGGGTCAAGTTGCTCACACGATTAGAGTCCTTTTTCTGAATTGACGCTTTTTTTTGTAGAATTCCCCGAACTGGGGACGTTTTGAAATTGCCGTCAGAATTGAGATGTAAAAAAAGAAAGAATCACATTAGAGCGTTTCTTAAGATAGTGTTGATTGATCCGTTAAGTGTTTAATGTGTACATCTTGAAAGAGCTAATATAATGGTGTTTTCAGCGCGCTTCAGCTAAGCTACTGATTTTATTTGGTGACTCGTCGTCCAAAACACACTCAGTCCTGAGCTTTCTTTCTTCTCATATCCATTAAGGAGAGCTCTCGCTTTCATTTTGTGCTGTTGGTTCAAAGAAAAACGCGTTATTACAATTCTCAGAAAATCTGCATTAATTCGTCTCTAAGTTGTATAACAAGACAGCTTTTACCTGCTTCCAGTTTCAGCTGCTGCTATTTCTGCATTTACTAAAATTGCTTTTTCTTTTTCAGCAGTTAAATGATGTTCCGATGACAGCGTCCCTTACTAAATTAGTTTTGCTTACTAATATTTCATCCTCACTCCTCTGTCTCCCGCCGGTCTCGCCTCGCGTTTGGGTCGCTAAATCGAATCTCAGATAATCTTTCTGGTTAACGTGCTATAATGGTTTTATCATTTAATACCAAAGTCCAATCTTAAACTTGATCTATTTTTTTAATTTAAAACTTGGGCTAGAAGTATGTTGGGTACAGAAACAAACCATTAATCATTATGTGTTACTGTGCAGTAATCACACAGTCTTAAGGGGTGGCCCTCACTTTCATCAAGTCTTTCAGTGCTGCTGTCTTATTTTTCAATTCATCACTAAGTTTTTCACACAGATTCAATATTTTGCAAAATTATATTTATTAATTTTTTGTTTAAATATTCACTTACTACATGAGGCTCCCTTAAAGACCTAAGTAGTGGTAGAAAGCTGGAGATATCTGATACTCTTCCAGGGAGGAGCGATTACAAGATGACTCGCGACTAGGGTGATTGATAAATGCAGGGCAGGTGTGAGTGGAGGTAAGGAGAAGGAGAGGCAATGATTAATGGGCAAAGAGTAACACATTAAAAACTAACAAAGCATAAATTAATGCCATCACTGCAACAGTGAACCAAGAACAAAGAATAAAACTCACCATCTTGATAAAAGATAGCAGGAGACAAGCCAGTTTAAAAGTGTAAGAAATGAGTGTCCTGCAAAATAATGAGCTATGGACGTTAGCGTTAGCTCAGCTTAGGTTTGCAGTGCATGCTAGTCTGGTTACATTAGTTAGAGTGCAACTTCTTTGCAATGCTTCGTTGTATCACATGATGAATTTTTGCACAATAAAGTAAATAAAAATTGCGTCCACTGCAAAGAGTTTTTAACACCGCCATAAAACATCACTAAATAGTGGACTACAAATGAATAAGTAGACAGTTCGAACACAGCTTTACCCTTGATGACTGAACATGCATATTAGCCATAGCACCTGTGTCAGATTAGGCAACGACGCCCCCTCATAGCAAAAAATCTAAAGCGATTTAAATAAAAGGTATGAGACAACAAGGTTTAATACGTTTGAAAAAGGAAAGGACACGCCCATGATGCTCCGGTGTACTCATCACTCAGAGAAGTCCCTCTTCTGTGACTACGGAAATTGAGTATAATTTAACTTTGGGGCCATTTCATTGTTCCCCTTAAGCTTCTTAGCTCTAAAATATTCATATTCCAGGCGAGAGAGGAAGAAATCTGTGACGGCGGCAGACAGCAGCAAGGGGGTGAAGAAAGAGGATAGCGTGCAAGATAGGTAGTGAAAGAGAGAAACTGACAGAGTGAGAAGAAAGAGCAATGAAATAAATGAAAGAGAAACTTAAAGGAGAGGAGGGATAGAGGGACCAGAAAGCAGCACTTTGACTGAAGCTGTCTTATAAACAACCTTTTCCCTGTCTTTCTTTTATTTTGCTTCTGACACACTTCATGGCAGAGCCATCCAACAAAACATGAAGCCATTTTGCTGTCATCCTTCACAGGCTACAGTGGAGGAAAATGGGAGAGCAGACAGTCTGTGAAAATGTACGCAATCATTATGATCTGAATGTCACTGAAAGCAATTATTTACTTATATCCTGTCACTCTTGTGCCGATGGGTGCTTCTCTGTCATTGTGAGACAAAAGATAACGAAGTGTTTTACTTAGAGACTGCACAAAGCTAAGTTATACCAGCGGCATGATGCAAGAACCGAATTATCTAGCATAACAGCTTTACTGTGATAGGATGTTCAGTAATTCCACCTAAGCTGTATATACTGTGCACAGACAGGACACACAACTCTATATCAAACTGTTTAAAACTACAATGGCGATTCTGCAAAACTAGCTAGCTTAAAACATTTTTATCATGCCTCTTAACAATGTTCTAACACAATGTAGCTATGAATATATTGTGGAGATAAAAAAAGAATTAAAAAAATTAATGAAGTGGTTCTCTTGCATTTAACCTCAGCCAATAACACGGCTCGGTCCAAAACCAACAATTGGACCATCCAGTTGTTGGTTTCACTGAACCACCGCGCTTCCGCGCTTCCCTGGGTCCACCACTCATTACGTGCTAGCGCATTTTGCAGCAGAACATCACTGGTGTGAGAGGTTCAGCGATCAATAACATCAGAGAAGGAGAAACAGCCGGCTGCTACCACTTCAATTTTAGGACAAACTACCAGAAAACTACCGAAAAGAAAAACACCATTTGAAGTCACGGAAAACAAAAGACATTTGGACGTAGAAAACGACAGCTGGTGCTTAGCGCTCTCTTCTTTCTGGCAATGCAGGTTCAGGTATCAGGCGGACATGGCCTAGGAATGATAACCAATAAGAGGGTAGAGAGTTCTGTAACCGTGTTTGTGTTAAAAAGCTAGCTTGTTTTGCAGATTTGCTATTGCAGCTTTAAATGTCTCGTTCATAAGAAACTGTGTAATACTTGTTCTTTATGAAATGCAAGCTGCATATACATGCTGAACATAAAAATGTCCTTCAACCCCAATCACCTGTGTTAATGACAGAAAGCAAACAGATGTGAAAATGAGCTGTCTGCAAAAGCCAGTCTCTTCTATGTCACAGAGAAAATTGGTATTCACGGCCCTGCCCACTTTGACCTGCAACTGCAGAAAGCTGTGCTGACTTTGCAGCTAGGAGAGAGCAGAGCGCATTTTGGCTTTTAGACGCTGACTATTAGCATTAGTAACTCCACAACATGGCGGAACACGATCAGGCTTGTGTTATATGTAGAGATCAACAATGGATGTGTTACAGTATTCTGAGTTTTGTTAATACAGCAGAAGTGTTAGCCAATCACAGATGAGACGTTTGCACATCATGAATATTAACGACGACTAAATCCTACCATTTCCCCCCCCCTGCATTTTTCCCACAAAAATGACTCAAAGGGCATCAATTCATACTAGAGACCACAGCAAATTTATTGAAAATTCAAGTGAATGAGACCTTTTAACAAAACTGTGCAATCATACAAAACTAGATCCATAACACATGATAACTATGGTTTTAATGTTTACATAAGACTTTACTTCTGACACACATTCAGTGGAGCATGTGTTGGCATGGTTGTTGGATACAACTTGGTCTTGGTCACTGTGACCCGTTTTGCTGAATCAATACCCCAGATTAAAATGAAACGTCTGATTCTCATCTAATTGCTGTGATAACGGAAAGTTTTGGGATAACCATTAGTGTTTCACACATTTGGTACTGGGACAGGACCGTACACAGTTTTAGGAGCCAAACAGAGCTTGTGGAGATGTTTTAGGCCTCCTCCTTGTAAGGCATAGATGCCTCATAAAGCTGACAAATGAAGTGAATAATAGTGAGATAACGAGTGACATTGATCCACTAAATGACGGGCACACCTCACTGGGACAGATCAGAGCTCACTAAAGGGATTATTTATCTTTTTCTGGCCTTGGAAAACCTTGGGATACCCCAGGTGAACCTGGAGGGTGCTCCTGGGGAAAAGGGTGTCTGCGTTTTTCACCTGGATCGGTTACCTTCATGGTAACACCTGTGGAAAAGCGATGGATGGATGTAAAATTGTGTGTTCAGATCTCTCAAGTGACTGCTTATGTTGCTACGTTTTGCCTCAAAGCAGCCAGACTTCCTTGTAATTCTTTCAACAGAACCTCTTAAATGTACCTGTTTTCCCCAACAACCTTGTCTTGGTTTATTGGCTCCTTCTCTTCCTCGTTTACCATCCTTGTACCTGAGCATTTACAGAGAAATAGGATTTTTGTTGAACCCTCTTAGCACAGATTTTAGAAACACTGAAGCATCTAAAGGGTTAAAGTGGTGTGTCAATGTGTATCGGAAAACAGGGAAAAAAACGATTGTCAAATTACTGACTTAGTTTGAATGTAATTTGATTCATGTGATATTCAAACCATTTTTGTGCTTTTTTGTGTATCATAAAAAAAAAGCTGTAGAGACACGACAACTACAGGTAATGTGACTTCCTCTGTTTTGACATTTCATAAATCACTCGAGCCTTAGCACGTGCTGTTCAACTGGAGCAGATATGTAACGTTCCCTAAAGTCAAATAAGAGCCAGTAGGTCTCAAAACACAGACCATTGCAACTGTATTCAGTTGTGCTTTATTGGAGCCACGGTGAATTTTTCCTTTCCTAAGGAAAGTGCACTGGAATTTAAAGTATCGGCTTCGCTGGAGATCATTTTCTCACAGCAACAAAGAAAAGGAAATAATTGTTTCTACAGAAATCGAATTCTTCCATCACCAAAAGTAGGTTGCAAACATTTGCTGGTTGTGGTTTATAAAGATGTATAAAAATAAATAAAAGAGGAATGACAGTAAAAAAGGAGGGCATGTAGTAAAAAGGCAGAGGGAAGAATGGTGTAGATGTAACAAGAGAACAACAGCAAGCCGTGATGAATGTGGGTTGTTTGGTATCTAGGCGAGCTGGGGCTGCTGCTCCTGCTGTTGCTGCTTAAGGAAATAAAAAAACGCTGTCTGAATTGATATGCTAATTTGATTGAGAAGGTGTGGGTGGATATGGAGAAGGTTTTAAGCTGCAAGGTGGGACAGAGAGCGAGAATAACAATGGAAAGAGAGGGAGAGTGGGAGTGGGAGATGTTATGAAGAGAAAGAAGATTGAAATGAAACAAATGGGAAGGAGTGGGATGAGAGGGGAGCTTAGTATGGCTTTGCACTTTAGGGTTAGGGAGGTTTTCTTTTACAGTCAGACAGTGAACAGCTGTCAGTCAGCATAGAAGATACACGATAAGAGACATTGCACTGCCTTATTTGAACATAACAATGTAATTGTTAAGTAAACTTTTTTTCCTGCAGAAACACCTTCTAGTGCAGACAGGTACAGCCAGTTCTCACTGTGGCTGTTGGGGATGAATTGTGAACTGCATTCCTGAGGGAGTTTCCAAAATGTCTTTAAACATTGCTAATTTATTCATGTGACTCACAGGGCTTTGCTCGTGTTTTGCAGAGATTTTGACCATGTTCTATAAATATGAGCAGCACTTTTCATCTGGACAACTTTGGGGAGGGGTCGTTGATCAAATGAGAACTGATTAGGATACTTGAAGACTAAGTTGTGACATAAAATTTGCAGTCTCAGTTTGTTTGCAACTACATGACGTGTGGGGGTTGTACGTAGCAATTCAGTGAGATTCAATTTGAAATTTGGCATTTTTTCTTGCACTTTTGTATCTCAAACAATCCCTGTTCAACAAGATGTTCGCTTAAAGGAGCAATATGTAAGAATTCTACAGTGAAAAGATCCCAAAACAGTCTATCCCAGTGAGTCTAGAAATACCTGAAGGTGTCACGGTTGGGGCAAGCTTTACATATTTAATCGGCTAATTTGATATAACAATATTCAGGAGAGAAGTTAGCGAAGATATTGGGAATGCTGCGACTTTTTGTGTAGTAACCCACGTCTCATTTCTCACTCATTTGCAGAAACAACCAGGACTTGAGGATCCCCAAAGAACAGTCATCATCCAGGAAAGGAGGCTCCATGTCGGTGTGCACAATGGCTGGTGTTTCCTTGATAAACCCCAAGTGGTGGTGCTGGAGCCCCTTGCTTCAGGGGTCAGAGGACGAGCAGACAGCACTTCTAAAAGGAGCACCCTGGTCAAGGACAGGTGAGCAGCACGAACACATGTAAGCGTCTACGGTAGAGCTGTAGCTGTGCGCTGCAGGGGAGCACAGTTCTGATGTCAGAGAAAATCTGCAGATGTGCAGAAATACTTTCTGTAGTTTTATTTTTGTGGTATTTCATCAGCCTCTCCAGGCACTGTTCCTTTTTCCTGATAGCAAGTGATTGAATGTAAAGTCAGCAGAAAGTATATTTTTGAAAAAGCTTGGCATGCATTAATGTCATTTGTCTATATTATTGGAAGATGTCTGGATGAAAGACTTTTTGTCCTCGTCTCCATAAACTTTCTCACTTCTGTAGATCTGCAGCAGCCTGTAACACGTTTTTGTTGTTTTTACTTCATGTTGTGGATAGTTCATAGAAGAGTTCATTTTCCTATGAGATATTGCTTTTTTAATAATACATCTATGATTATTTTTGATTTTTTTGTCAGACAGCAAATAGACTTTGATAAAAGCGACCATTTCCTACCTATGCTGTGAATCTCATAGTGCATCTCTGCATATGTCATTCAGTGAGATCTTTAACAGAGTTGAGTCTGATCTTATTGGTTAGAATTACATTTTTGTATTTTTTACTTGAATTCTGTTTTTTACAGTTGTAGATAGCTTTCTGTTTGGTTCACAAAGCTATGTACAACAGCCACGATAATAATTATTTATAACTTCTACACACAAACACTCTGAAAATGACGTAAATGTCCTTTAAAGGGCCATTTGGCAGTTTTGTCTTGCTTTAACATCGCCTAATGTCCGTTTTAAATCACTGCCGTAGAAACAAACTGTTTTCCTGCTCCCCCCTCGGTGTGCACCCGTATTTTCAAACCAGCTGATCACATATTAAAGTTATTCTTAAAACCACAATACCGTGACCGCGAGGTCTGCATCCAGTATGAATCCTTCTTTGTCTCTTAACTCTCGCCATTCACAAAACGCTTTCCCGATGTTGACGTTTGTTTGACCCCTCTTCCAGTTGGATGATTTTTTTCTCTGTTTTGCTTCATCAGATAAAGGTTTCTCTTGTTTTTGGGAGTCTTTGCCATGATGAACACAAAACACTAAACGTTAACCATCCCTAGTTGTCTGTTCTGCGGTGTAAACGTGGATTGCCGTAAAGCGTTAATGCTTCTCGTGAGAGACGTGACTTCGGGTAACCGGTCCGGGGAGGCTCAAGTTGCAAACGCGATATTCTACCCACAAGGAGCGGAGGGGCCTGAGACGCTATTCGTTTATCCTGTAAAGGGTCATTTGGGCACCTACTGGCTCAAGAAAATGATTTAAAATACTTCAAAGTTACTTAAGGTGCATTTCCAAGGGCGCTACTCAGACTGACTCGGACTGGTGCTGCTCAGCCCGACCACTGTTTCCAAGAGCACGGCTTGGTATTTTCCCTCTACTTTGGTCCCAATTTTTAGTCCCTGCTCCGTTGAGGTCCCTGGCAAGGCTGAGTCGGACTGGCAGCGCAAATTTGGCTGCTGATTGGCTAGGGGGCGGAGTCACTGGTTGCTTTCTGCCTGCTGCTTCACTCCCTGCAGCCATTTCCTGGTTCAGAGACTGGTAAAAAGCCATAAAACTGAGCAGAATATCCAAAAACACCACCATTTTTCTGCTGAGTTGTGTTTTGTGGAGCATACAAGTTACCTCACACTGTTTACTGGTCATCTCATGCTATTTTTGTGTGAAGTAAAAATGCCTGGCTTGGAAACAAAACTAGACTCAGGAGGGCTGTGTAAGACCAGGCTGTAAGGAGCTGTTTTAGGCGGAGTGGTGCTCTTGGAAATGTAGCTAAGTGTACCTTACTGTTCTCAAACCCCCAGATGGTTGCTCATACTGAGCCAGGGTCTGTTGGAGGTTACTTCTTGTTTAAGGGGAGTTTTCCTTTCCACTGTCACTACATGCTTGTTTAGGGATTGCTGACACAAGTCAGTGACTTGATGCAATCTGCTGATAAGTATATTCACTTTGTGCAGTGCCTTGAGACGACTCTTGTTGTGATTTGGTGCTATATAAATAAACTGAATTGAACTGAATTAAGGTTTTTGATTTCTCAGGCCACAGCTAAATGTAGAACAGGAGAAGAGATGATCCTGCTTCTGCTGTTTCTCTTGAGTTTTACTGAGATCATCTGACTGGAAGTGACCTTGTCAAAGTGGTTATGGCCTATGCAAGGCCTTCAGTCTGCCTTGGAAACAGAGCAAGAGAGAAACACCTCACCTCTGTCCCATCCTGCATAATGCAATCTTTATTCTAGCTAAAATTCCAGCAATGAAATTTATTTCTTTTGTCCAAAGACGTCACATATTCACTTCCTCAGATTTATGAATTACCCAGAACCGACTAGGGGGAGAAAGAAAAGGAGAAGCCACATCCTTTCAGATAATTTGTCTCGTACAGCGCGTTGAATACTCTAGCTGTCACCGAGATTCCTCTGTAGCCGCTGTTGTGACAGAGCAAACCTCTGACCAGCTCGCGTAAACAGCAGCCAGCACTTCCAGTTAATGAGTTGTGTGGGTGTATCGGGGAGCCTTAAGGAGAAAATGGCTTTCAGAGACATTGTGCAGGTGGATTGTGCCTTTCACTTAGGTATTTTCTTAGCGTGGGTGATGCTAACACATTCACCCCCCTACGACAGATTCCCCACAGAGCCACTATACAAGATAACAGCAATGCTTGTCATACAAGCTCCGTTTCGGGCCATATTGGCTGCTGTTACAAATATATACTGTTGAGGAGTGGAAGGTGCGGAGGGTATATTTCCAATTTTCCTGTTGTAGTGTCCTAATTTTGATACCTTTCTGTGCTCTAAGTTTGTCCTTCCTTAATGATATCCACTGTGAGTGGCGTTAGGAAATATGCTTGTGCTGACAGCGCTGTCTCCAAAAAACCTAATTGGTTGAAAACATAATACTGTTCGCCCACATGCTGTCACTGGACAACGCTAACAGAAACCGCTGCATGCAAAGGGTGTGTTTCCTGACATTTTTCACACATCTCTGTCAGCGTGAGCGCTCTTCTTTAAGCCGTGCCCCTTCAGGGTGGGATATTTTATGCAGGGGTTTGAAATACAAATACAATATTTTGCGGCATGAATCAAATAAATCCATCAAAAGGTAAATAACGGTAGAAAAATCCCCCCCAAAATACGCCACGAAATTCACAACACAACATAAAAAAAAACAGAAAAGAGGAACCCAAATCAAAATGTATTGTGCTTGCTGCTTCGCACCGGAGCCTCGGGGAAGTGATGATTATGTGGATGAGAATCTGGGTTTCTTACTACCATATGAAGGTCTGATAGACAACACACACACGGGCAACAGTCTGTGCCTGATTACTGTGGTATATGACTGTAATCGCCATCATCATCATCATCATGACAAATGTTTAACATTTTCTTCTTCTTTTGGAGGAGGAAAGTGTTTTAAACGGTTTGGTTAGATAACACCGGTGTAGGCAGTAATTATGGCGCTTGACTTTTGCCAGGGCTGTCAGTGACACTCTGCCTCACTTGTGTTACGCTTTGATAGTAGAGAAAGAGACGGAGAAAGTGACTCCAGAGAGGCCGTGAAGCAAAGAAAGAAAAGGCGCTCGGCTCCACCTCGTGACACGCTGGCGCTCCACAGCGCGCTCCCGCCTATGGTGTATGCAAACTGCGAATGACGAATACCAAGAGTGCCGTTCCATTCCTCACACAGGAGGACAGAGCCTGCCAGGAAACATTTAGCAAGCGATTGTAAATCGTCCAACACATTGATTTTGTTTCTCCTTTCATTAGAAAATACAGAAAAGCAATACTGGAACTTTTCACGTTCTAGAAAGGGAATGCAATTCTCTTAAGTAGTGACCCCACATTTTTCACACCTATGTCTCTTTGCTTTCTCTTTAGCGCCGCAGCATCATCCCCTCCTCAGACGCTGGGCCTTCGCAGCAGCTTGGAACTCAGTCTGGCCAAAGATCAGGCTTTGGCAATCGTCTTTCAGCTGGAGTACGTCTTCTCCGCTCCAATAGGCCGAGAGACTATGGTAAGAGGCACACATCCATTATGCAGCGAGATAATCCTAAACCCAGATGCTGGCCTGGAATCAGACTCTTGATAAACCGAAGACCAGCCAAAAAGCCTTCTTTGCATAAATGTCTTCTCTTCTCTGTGAAGTGGAGAAGTCTGTCAAAGAAATCTTCCAAATAATTCATTTAAAGCAGAAATCTGGAGTTTTCCCACGCCCAGGAATTATCTATGATGTTTTTTTAGAAATCTGTCAGAGATAATCTTACCCTGAACTGTGATATAATGCAGACAATACACCCCCCCATCCCATTGAGCCTCATGCAATTTGAATTGAGTGCCGCTCAGCATTAGCCAATAACGTGGAAGTACCGAGACTGATGCAGATTTGGCGACATTTCTTATGGACAAGTAAGTCTTTAATAAATATCTATATATATATATACAGATATATAGATAGATATATAGATATACCACACCATACCAGTTTCTATATATAGCACGTTTAAACGCAACATGGGAGCAGACCAAAGCGCTGTACAGCAAAACAAACATACAACAAAATACAACAAGACAGGTCGCAACAACGGCTAAGAACAGTCGATCAATAAAACCACAGTGCAAAGCATAAACTCACCGGCCAAAGGCCAAGGCATTAAAGTCTTTAGATGAGATTTAAAACAGGGGAGGGACGGATCCTGCCTGACCAACAGAAGAAGTGAGTTCCAGAGTGAAAGGGCGGCAAACACAAAAGCCCGTTCCCACCGCGATTTATTACTCACCCGAGGTGTGGAGAGCAGCAGAAAATCAGCAGACTTCAGTGTACGCAGAGGGGACATAAAGGGTGAGCAACTCAGACAAGTAAGGAGGTGCCAGGCCATTGAGCGCCTTTAACGTGAAGATCAGGACTTTGAAACACACCCTAAAGGTCACAGGAAGCCAGTGAAGCCGCGCCAGCACCGGAGTAATATGGTTACAACGGTTAGTGCTGGTCAGGAACCTGGCAGCAGCATTCTGAACAACCTCTTCTGTCTTCCACCTTCTCTCGCTCGTTCTTTTAGGATCACATTTTGCAAAACTGAGCTTAAATTTCATTATCTGTTAAATTCATGGCTTATTCATCTTCCTTTGCTTTTGGACTGCACAGTATATGGTATTGTCAGTCAAGCATTAGTGTAATTTTATGGAATTAGTGTTGTCACAATATTAGAATATCAAACTAGCTACCAGCACAGGAAAACACTTAACAACATTTTGAATGTTTATTGTTCCAACGAGAAGAATTCATTTGACAGTTTGGGGGCAACATTTTTCAGAACCCAGATTTAATCAACTTTACCACAAGACTTTCATTTTCCAGCTATCTTGGCTGCATCACTGATAGTAAAATGAGTTTCTCATAAACATTAGATAAATGATCAACCTCATATCTGCATGTTTCTAATATGAGGTTATTTTCACGTCTCACATTTGTTTATCTGAATTTAAACAGATTTATAACAAGCGCCTGTCAAGGATGGCAAGACGTTTCCATGGATTATAATTTCAGCACTTAACTCCTCATGACATAAAACACACACACACACACACACACACACACACACACACACACACACACACACACACACACACACACACACACCCTGTGGTAATAATGTGTGTGGGTGAGCCCTCAACACTCTATGCGTGTTTCGGCCTGGTTCTCTCTGTGTTGCTGCGTTCTGTCCTGTTTACAAGCCGGGGTCAACTGAACACCAATTAAAAGCAGCAGATAAACAACCAGCCACGGTGTCACCAGGATGAACTGATCCATTTGCATTAATGCACTGATTCACTCTTTTATTACCATGGCAACCACTTGACAGGCAATCTAAAGGATGGGTCTCTGTGTTATAATAGATGGGAGGGTGTTCATTGAACTTGTTGCTACATAACAACATAATTAAAGTATAAAAGTGACTGAACACATAGATGATGAGATAATGCAAATATTTAGTGAGGAGAAGTTGAATAATTAAGCTGTAATTGTTTTTAATTACTGCTTTGTTTTGATTATGATAATTACGGGACCTTAAATCGATGATCTTTAAGCAGATGAAGACAAGAGTGAATATGAATGATTCGGTCCAGTTAATTTAAAGGAGAACTCTGATTTCTGCTCTTCATGGCTTCCCTGAACGAGTAAAAAATTAATGGAAGTGAACGGAGATCCTGGTTTTTGTACATAAAGCATTGAACGGTCTGGCACCTTTATATTTGTCGGCCCTACTCACACCCTATGTGCCTGTGCGCTCGCTACACCTGCTACTCTACACCCCCACTATGAACTACAAGGCAAGGAGGGAGCGAGTCTTTCTGTATTTAGCTCCTACTCTCTAGAACGCACTGCCAATCACCATTCAACAGTCACCATCCATTGGTGCCTTCAAGTCACGGTTGAAGATGCACTATCGATCTATTGATCTATTGAGCCATCTATCTATCGAGTCATCTATTTATCGAGCCATCTATCTATCGAGTCATCTATCTGTCGAGTCATCTATCAAATCAACTATCTATCGAGTCATCTATCTATCGAGCCATCTATCTATCGAGCCATCTATCTATCGAGTCATCTATCTATCGAGCCATCTATCTATCGAGTCATCTATCTATCGAGTCATCTATTTATCGAGTCATCTATCGAGTCATCTATCGAGTCATCTATCTATCGAGTCATCTATCTATCGAGTCATCTATCTATCGAGTCATCTATCTATCTAGTCATCTATCTATCTAGTCATCTATCGAGTCATCTATCTATCTAGTCATCTATCTATCTAGTCATCTATCTATCGAGTCATCTATCTATCTATCGAGTCATCTATCGAGCCATCTATCTATCGAGTCATCTATCTATCGAGTCATCTATCTATTGAGTCATCTATCTATCTAGTCATCTATCTATCGAGTCATCTATCTATCTAGTCATCTATCTATCTAGTCATCTATCTATCGAGTCATCTATCTATCGAGTCATCTATCTATCTAGTCATCTATCGAGTCATCTATCTATCTAGTCATCTATCTATCGAGTCATCTATCTATCGAGTCATCTATCGAGCCATCTATCTATCGAGTCATCTATCTATCGAGTCATCTATCTATGTAGTCATCTATCTATGTAGTCATCTATCTATCGAGTCATCTATCTATCTAGTCATCTATCTATGTAGTCATCTATCTATCAAGTCATCTATCTATCTAGTCATCTATCTGTCGAGCCATCTATCTATCTAGTCATCTATCTGTCGAGCTATCTATCTATTGAGTCATCTATCTATCTATCTATCTATCTATCTATCTATCTATCTATCTATCTATCTATCTATCTATCTATCTATCTATCTATCTATCTATCTATCTATCTATCTATCTATCTATCTATCTATCTATCTATCTATCATCTAAAAGCACCCATTTACAATTAGCCAAAATAATAATTTTGCATCAGAAAAACTTGTGCTGTCTGTGAAATTCTAGTCTATATTAAAAAAAAAAAAGTTGACTCAAGTTGAGAAATTCTGTTCAACCCGATCGAAGCATCCAGTTTCCATCAACATTATCCTAGAATAGCAGCTGAGAGTGACAAAAAAAGATCTGCACCCACTCACTACTCACCCACATTCTCCTTTCCTGCCATGAATGTTTGATGAGGTGAGAGATATTTAGCTAGGAGAGAATATTTCACATTTAAACGTGGGAACATGCTGTGGGTGCCTTTACTTTTTTATTGTTCTGGTATTTGTTTGTGGTTGTTGTGCTGTGTTAATCCAGATGTTGTGTACTGTTTATTAACTGTTGAGGATCTTATATCCTCTTCCTCTTGAAGAAAGAAAAACAGCCACCAGCTGCTTCTTCCAAATGACTCCCATATGCCGCGTTCATCTGATGGCAGTAGATTCATGATCTGTGATTTTGGCAACCAGGAAGAGCGAAACGCTCCTCTACCGTCTCAGCTGTTTGCACCACTTCAAAAGCACCACGTCCCTGAGTGGAGGTGTTCCTATAAGGAAGTCAGCCGTACGCCATCATCAGCCTGATTTCAGACCACTTGACTTTAACAAGGACAAATGTTCATGTTGGATTGTCTTCAGAAACTTTCATAATAACTCTGATGGTTCTAAAATGAGGAGAAATCAAAGCTACTTTTAAGTTTTTTAATCTTTTAACCACATCTGCTGTTGACTAGCTCAGTGATAATTGATATTCTTGAAAAGCTTTGGACTTTTATTTTACTTTATTCTTTTTGTTCAGTCTAACTAATCAGCTTTTAGGACATGCTTTTATTTATAGATTTATGCTCTGATTAAAATTCCAGGGAGGAAAGTTACTAAAGAAAAAATGAATTATGTCATTTTAAGTATACATGTATATATTTAATTACTAAACAAAAATGATACAGCTAAAGAAAAATCTCACAGATCCACATGACCATAAAGTATTGATGTGTTTACTATCACACAACATTGTATTTTTGCATTAGAAAACCAGCTTTTCCCAGATTTTGTCAGCGTGCTGTGGCTTCAACACCAACACTAGATGGTGCTGTGAGGTGCAACATCAGGGAGCAACCTCAGCCCTGGGACTGCGCTTGTACGGCTAGAACAGGTGGTCTGGCTTTTCTATTTGTTCTTTCCTCAGATTTAATAGACTTATATCTTTTGATGTATTCTGAGGGGGCTAAGGTGGGTGAAAAGAAAGTAAAAGTAGTTTGCTGAATTCCCTTTTCACTCTCAAAACATTACCACTGCAATACAAAGGCAATCACCTGGTGCTCTGAGACTTCTGGTTGCCTCCTCCTTGCTGTGTTGAAAGCTAGCCTGCGTCGTACTCTGAGGCAAAGAACAAGGATGGCCTCCTTTGTACAAAATTGTGTTTCCATCTTTGCCTTTGGTAATGAAAGAAGCTCACGCAGTGTCGTCATTTGTCCTCTTTGGTATTTTTTAATTTAGTTAGAGATTTGGTTGCTCTTTCTGTCTTGTCTCTCTCTGTGTCGAACACTCTCGCTTAAAACCTCTGAGCGCACTTTTTTCATGTTCGTAGGAGCAATCAGAGGGATGAAGATAACAGCTCAAATGAAGTAAGCTGCAGAAAAAGAGAGAGAAACTGGGAATGTGTATGATAGTCTGTTCTCAGAGGGTGTCTGAGGTTAATGAACTTCAAATAATCAACCTCTCCTGTAGTCAGATACATCATGTCCACCTCTGGCCTCTCACACGCTCACGCTCCTTTCATGGGTTTAATATTTTCCTGTCATCAAGAGTTTTACTGTATTTCCCAGAATACCTCTTACTGCCTTAATGGGTTGTGCACTAGGAGTTCTCTGCACTTCTGTGTCAAGAGTGGCGCATTGTTTCATATCACACTGCTGCCTGCCTGGAGATATATATATATATATATATATATATATATATATATATATATATATATATATATATATATATATATATATATATATATATATATATATATACTTTCATTTTGACTTTTACAAATCAGGTTTATTCAAAAAGAAATCAAAGATGCATTTTTTACGAATGACCTACAAAACTAATATCACCTCAATAAAAACTCTTACATGTTACATTGTAATTATTGGATTCTTTTTTTCTCACACATTTTACATTTTCATACACATGCTTTCTGCTCCCACACCTCATTGATGCTTCATTTTTTTCCTGATTCTTTTAACACGTCTTGCTTTTAGCGATATATCTGAGGTCATGCTTGGCCCAGCTTGGCCTGTGCTCATTAGTGTCATATGTCACATGCTGACTCCTTCGCCTTCTTTAGCTAGAATGGGACAATAAATATCTGTAGTCTTTTAGCAGCTTTGGAGTTGAGGCTATCAGAATTGGAAGCTCAGCTCTGTGCTGAAAAGAAACCATTAGCTTGTCAAACCCTCTTAGCCAAAGCTGAGCCGGCAAGGGTGGTCTTATCAATCCTCCAGCAGAACCCGAGCCGCCAGGACCTCAGGCGGGCTATGGAAGGTTTGGAAGAGGCACCAACCTTTTCACATTTCGTACAGATTTTTCTCACTTTGCGACACACCTGCTGAAAAGTAAACCTCGATAACCGGCAGCGCCGTAGTCAGAAACCTGGCATTAGAGACGTCAGTGAAATGTATTCCTGGGGCCAGAGCAGATGACAGAGAATCCTATTTAAACCTGCAGGCCATTGATAAACATGCGTGCAGTAAGGCTGTTATTAATGTTTGTGGTGATGATGACATTTGGTTATGACACTCTGGCCTCTTATGACCAGTGATGACATGTTTAGCTATGTGTCATCCTTCAGCCACAGACATAGTTGTCCTACAACGTGGGATGTATTTCATCTGTCCAATAGCTTCTTCGCCTGATGGTTCTGGAGATATTTCCTTGCAATATTGGAGATCACATTGTTATTTTCAAGATTTGACCAAAATAAATGCAACCCCATGATTTCTAAAAAAATATGGTAAGCGCTAAAACAAACAAACAAACAAACAAACAAACAAACAAACAAACAAACCAAAACAAATTCTGTCATAAACGGCAGCAGAAAATATGCATTACCTTCAGTAATGCTGGGCTTGTAATTGTCTTTGAATTGGACGTGTTTGACTCTAAGATGACTGATGATTGAGAAACATGCCCCCCCACTCCCTGAATGACTGAATTGACTATAATGGAGGTCTGTTTACCAGCCCTGCTGACTCCGCCCTTTCTAGAGGAATCACAGTAACACTGGTATTAGAAAACAAAGTTTTTTTTCAGTTTCTCTCTTTAACTCTACTGTAGCTCCCTCAAATACTTTGGGAATTGGAAGAAATATACCAGCCTTATTAGATCTAACCTTTAGTATCTGCTCAGTTACCTTCTACTGCACAACATACTTTGAGAATACTTGGGTTACTGACAAGTGACGTTAGGCAGGGACAGCTCTCCTAATTGCGATCTGTCAGCCCTGATTTATTCCTCGCCATAACTTCATCTGAGACGCCTCTTTCCCACTGCTGTTTGCTGCCTCTCTTCAACCACTCTTAATCTGGCACCGTTAAACTCTTTTGAGTCATGTAATGCCGTTACATATTGTATGACCTAATGCAGGGTGATGGGGCTTATTGTCGCTTGCCTCCTTCTACTGACGAGCGCCGGCTCATCACTAATGGGTGGGCAGGTTTGGGGGAAATTGAGGATGAAGGCACTGATGGCCTGAAAGACTTATTTTTTTTTCAAGCAATTTGTCAAGGAGAGAAGCATCAACGTTCATCCCCTAACCCTAACCCAAAACACTGACAGGGGGATGAATAACTGCTCTGTCTTGGCCCTAAAAATATGGCTGAATAGACTAAAGGAAAGTAGGAGGATGTTGGGAGGAGACGGTTGGTTTCATCTTCCTACCATCTACTACCTACACTTGAGAGGCACAGTTAAATGTGAGTCACCTCCTCGGAACAGTAATTGGCGCCTCTCCCGAGCTGTTACATGATAGCAAACTTGTATTGGTGGGAAAGGATGTTGACAGCTGTGATATACGTCAGGCACTGAAATAGGTTCTTCGTTTGTATAACTGGTCTAGCACACAATCAGCCATGAAAGTGTCGCCTACATCATTTCTGCATGTTGCGTAACCTTTAACCCTAACTCGGCTTGGTGAGCGGTACAGCTGATTACTGAGCGGCTGAGGAAGTGTTACCATTAATGCTTGACCTTTAAACACACTCACTCTTTTGCCCTTTTCTGAGCTCTCATCTAGATATGTGCCGACGCGGGACTGAATCTGGCAGCATGCTGATTTCTCAGGGCCGTGCAAAGCATTTTACAGTTTTTAGTTTTCGAGAAAATGTCATCTAATAAAGAAGAGCACACTTGGATACCAGTCATGAAACTTTCTTTTATAACTGAGAGATTGTTAGAAAGTGTTTGACTGTCAGATGGACAACAGTGACTAATTTTTCCATTTACAGAATGGATTCATGAATGAGAGGAAAGGTTTAGCTTTCCAACATTTCAATATGATCAATAGCTATAATTTAATCTTTATAAAAGTCAGGAATCAAATATTTTGGGGAAACTTTTTCTTGTAACTGCAATCTTATCCCAGTAGTTCTTACTAATTAATCTGATTACACCATCAAAACGCATTCAATTAATATAATTGATAAATAGCTTCTTTGAACACAACAAACAGTGAATCTTACCTTAAGTGTTGAGTAATATGAGACTCCTGTTTTGCACTGTTCACTTGTTGAAATCAGTTATGGTCATCTGAGAGAAAGCAGAGTGCATAGTAGAAGCTAACCATTAGCATTTGCAACTCCACAATATGGCAGAACACGTTCAGGCTTGTGTAGGGGTGTAACAATATCCAAATCTCACGATACGATATTGTCACGATATGAACCTCACGATACAATATTTATTGCGATATTGTGGGGAGGCTCACGATAATAAGACTCACAATGTAAAATACTTTGACTGGAATCCTCCGTGCTGCGTTCACCGCTGTAGCCTCCATACTCCATGTTTGTTTATCCTTGCTGTGTGGGCTGCACACACTCCCATTGGCGAACTGGCCGATGACGCGGAAGCAAAGGATTATGGTCTATGTAGTTTACTTTGCTATGCTCCAGTGGAGCTGACTGAAAAGTGTTATTTTTACTTCAAGATGTACTGTATGATATCGTGACAAGACCACAACGATATTGTAGTCATTTTGCTACGACGATATCGCGAAATTGCCAATATTGTTACAGCCCTAGGCTTGTGTTATGGAGATTAAAACATCAACGTTGCATTTTTTACCCAAGTAAGAGGAGCGAATGAAGGCAGTGGGACAGTTGCATTTCTGTTAGCCAATCAGAGGTGAGACGTTTGTGTATCATGAATATCCTGCTGTCTCCCCCACTCCTTCAACAAACTTCTGCCCTCTGAAACAGGAGCACAAGAGATGTTTTTAACCATAGAAAATGACTCATTCATTTATACTAGAGACCACAACAAACAAAGAAATTTTGATATTACAAAAAATCTTTAATTTCTTGCTCAACCAGCTTATGTTGGATTTTATTCTATGGATGTAGCTCGTGAACTAAGATCCTGGTAGCTTCACATATTGTTCATTTTTTGTTCGATATTTCTGACGTATTCACCTTAAAACAAGAACTTTTAGACTATTTCTTAATAGTACTTGTCTATTATTTACTTTCACAAGTAACATGTGCTGCTTATTAAGAAAAATCTCTCTCTACATCTTGTCATGCCCCAAAATAATTTCATCCACTGCTTTGGATCAAGCACTGCAGCTGCAGATAAGAAACATTCTAGGTGGGAAAACGGTACTGGTGAATATTTTCAACACAACTTTAGCCGTGTGAAATTTATTTACCCCTTAAGTGTGGAATATTGCTTTCACTACTGCCCAAAGCGTAATGTTTTGAAAATCTACATCTTGACAGGCCTGCTTTGTTGTCAGCTGCGCAGTTCCGCCCTGTCTACCGATACAGCAGTTGAAGTCGCTCTGTTAGATGTGCTAATTAGAAACTTCCAGATAAGGAAAAACAGACAAAAGCTACACAAATCTAAAAAAACAGCTGTGTCTGTCTAAATATACAGTAAGAAAAAGGCTGTCACTAGCCTAGTTTAACAAAAGAAGTCACTCCTAATCAACTATTTGTCTGTGTCAGTGTCAGGGGATGTGAGATAAACAGTACGTGGAGCAGAAAGCAGGATCCTGGCCAACAGCAGAGTTTATTAAAGGTGTTGCTGTACAGCTTCTCCTTTGTGCTGCAGAGACTCTTGTTTAGGTTTTAATTGGCTCACCAACAGAACATGCTCTATAGGTTGTTGCGTGTTTTTCTCATGACTTCTATAAGTGGATGTTTGTTGGATAGAAACCCGTTCCCTTTAGAAAAAGCTCATCTCGCTCACGTGTTCATGAAGCGGTCTTTGTTACGGTCACGCTGAACCCATTGTTCTTTTCGTGGTCCTGCCTTCATCACCTCTCCTGGTGTGGATACCAGGTAAATATTTGTTTAGTATTGAAATGTCTGACAAATGTTAATTAAATGTTAAGCATCTTAAGAAAAGTGATTTAGAAGTGATATATATACAGAATATGTATAGTTTGATTGGTGGCCTTTCCTGGAGTTTATTCCTCCCTAAAGACCCCTTTTTCTTTTCTCTGAACAAGAAAAAAAGATGAAGATGAGGCAGGGGAAGGCTATATGCCGCAGACACAGTATTTCGCCTGCCTAATTAAAATGAATGTCAGTTCTTCCCCCACTGAGAAGTGCATCAATCTCCCCCTGCGATGGGCCCGGGGTGAGTCTTACCCTGTCACTGCCTGCCAGCAGTGCCATCCTTCTCCAGATGGATGCTGCGCCCTGGCAACCAGAGAGGCATTGGTGATGATATTTGAACATCTAATCGCCGTCTTGTGATTTCCAACTCAAACTCAACCCCTGCTATCTATGTAAAGGAGCTGGAGCCAAGACTGGAATGGTTTTAATTAAAAACAGTGGAAGGATAAAATAAGTAGCTTTTTAGAGTCACTTTGAAGCCTAAGCAAGTGTAGCAAGGTCTATTTTAGCTGCACAGTTTTTTTGTATTATTCAACTAGGACAGAATAGACGAGTCTTTGATGTTGTATAAAATGAGCCAAATGTCATATCTTACTTGGATTAATGTGAAGGGTGAAAAAAAACGATGTTTATGAGTTTTTATGATCTTTTGCATGCAGAACAACTCACACGTGTACCTAATGTCATTAAATTCCTGCAAGTGATTTGGTAGATTTAAGTGAACTTGTTATCTTTACCTTGAGTTGATCCAAGATCTGCTGCTTTAATGAGGGATTAATAAACCGCTCAGGTATTTGATATTATTGCTCTCGTTTAAATGTTTTTGATTGAGGAAGCCACTGAGTCTCCTCACCTGATTATGGAGAGGCCTTGATCCTTTTACTATGAAGAAAAACAAGAAGCCAGTGATCTAACATGGTGTTACAGAGTTAATGTGACGGCTATGCTAGGCTAAAACAGATTTCTTGAGAATTCTGCAGTTAATCATCTGTAGAAATGACATCTGTAATAAATGTAATTTAATTTTACTCTCTTAATGTCAGACTGCATGTGGTGATAGATTTAAAGCCTGAGGATGTTTAAAGCCATATGCCAGTCCACTCCAAATCCATATCAGCCATTGAAACTACTGGCAGGAAGAGAAATTCTTCCAGTTCTCTACTGCTAGAAAGTTTGCCAGCTGCTCAGTCTTTTGCTGTTGATTGTTGATATCCGAGTTATAATTAGCACGGGCTTAAGGCGTCAACATTTCTTTTACTCTGAGAGTAATCACGTTCAAATTGGGTAAAGAAACTCAAATGCTCTTCAACACAAAGTTTGTTCTCTTTCAAGGTCTCACAAGTAATTAGAGGCATTAAAACAACCTTGAATAAAATGCTAATTTTAACACTGTTTGAACTGTTTGCAGGCAATAAGTGCATGAACTGTGAAACCCTTCGTTATAGTGCTTAAGAAGGCTTTTACTGATGTTGCATGTAGCATTGGGTATTTGTAAGTAATTTGGTTTGGGCTTCTGTTGGTCAAATGCAGCTTAATTAGACAGAAATCGGGTGGTTGACTAATGATATTTTAAAGTCATTCCTATGTTTGCTGCCTGTTTGAAACGGAGTAAGCATTGTTATAAGAAGTTAACCAGCTACTTTTATTTTTACATTATTCACACTGACCAAGCAACTTCTGGATGTGGTAGCTATCCATGCCATCATGTTGCCTTTTTATCAATCTGGTCTTTTTCTTTTAAGGCTGTTTTAGTTTTACCATGAGGTAGATCCTCTGTTTCTGCTTTTACAGTTGATAGATAAGGGTACTGCTAAATCTTCCTCCTTAGGTGTGTTCTTCACTTAGTCTAGTGTTGGGAAGTGATTTCCTCCATTGAATCTCCAATATGTTAAAAAAATTGTAAAGAACCACAACTGTAATATGTGGTTAAGGTTTGCTGGTACGAAGCCGAGACAATCCCATTTGGTCAGACCCCACAGAAAATCTCATCGTTGCACAAAACCCTAGCTTATTCAGACTGAGTGAGAAAAAAAACTTTTGGTAGTACAAGATTTTATAAAATCCACTGAAATGTAAAATTTCAAAGCCTCTGAAGAAACTACAGACAATTCTCTTGTGCAAGATGTATCTGCTTTCTTTCAGAGTTATCATCTTTGGAAGGTCTGATTCTCTGCACCATGAAAGAGTTTAACAACCATTGTACTTTTTGTTCTGTTATTGAACTTGCTCTGATCCTCATCAGTAGATTTTTTTAATTAACTGCTCAAGTCTCTTGAAAATGCAGACGTTGCATCTGGTTCGACTGGGTTAATGCCAGCTATGAAAGGAAGGGTTCAATGCCATCTTCTGCAGAAGGCTGTTCAGGAAGTATTAGACCCTTTTATAAGGTACTTCAAGAAGGGGTTGAGATGCCCTCTAGCTGTCTTATGTGATTCCAGAAAGGAACAAAGTGTCACAGGAGGCTGAAGTCAACTTGATGCTGTAGCGCCTCTGAGCCAGTGAGGTAGGAAAAGTGCTGAAACAGTCAATGTAGGAAAGGTTCAGCTGGTTTTGCTTTGCAGATTTTGTCAATTGCATGAACCAATCCACTTCAGCGTCACCAATATATAAACGTTGTTGGTGGTAATGCCCTGGTGAGGTTTTCTTGGCACGTCCCACAGGGAGGAGAAATAAAGGGAGACTCAGGACATGCTGGAGGGACTATGTCTCTCAGCTGGCCAGGGAATGCCTTGGGATTTCCACGGAAGAGCTGGCCCAAGTGGCTGTGGAGAGGGAAGTCTCTCTCCTCAGGCCGCTGCCCCCACGACCGATGGATGGATGAATGGATGGATGGATGGATGGTGGTAATGCTAACTGCAGACTCAGCTAACGTCCTTGTTGGATGAGAGGAAAACAACAAAGAAGAATGTCGGAGCACACGTAACGTTCCAGGATGTACCGGGATTATCCAGATTTTGAATGAATGCCAGATAGATGGTGCCTTTGAGTTTTCCCGATACAGTTCACAGATGTTCACAGAGTTTCTAGCTCCAGGCAGCATCATAGAGCCATCAGGGTAAACTGGCCAATGAGCATGCAGCTCATTTAATATTAATATCCAGACCGAGTGGGCGGGGCAAGTCTTTCCATTAAAGGACTTTATTATGGGGTTGTGTTTGGCCATTTATTAGGGCTCCCAACAAAGTTTTCAGATCTTAAAGAGTCTCAAAGGAGAGTTTTTAATTGTAAAAAGTTGCTCTAGGACCCTTTTAAAGAAAATTTACATCTTGATGGTTTTTGATCACTTTGATTGGTGATACAGGAATAACCAGATGTGGCTTTTTCTGTGTGGCTAGATCACAGAATAGTTTGGTAAAACAGCACATCTGTTTCATAGAATTATGATGATGGTACCGTTTACCCCGGGTGGAAAAATAAAAACAGTTTGTTTACTAAAAAAGTGTATGCTCACAATAAAATCTTTTGAAGAGTGAATTTGGCTTTGAGTTAATCCCCTTGAAGTTTCGCTATCAACGAATCTGAAAATGATAGAAAGTCCTGATTTGCCTTTTATAAAACACATGGTGAGCTGGAGTGTTTTGAAATCCTCGCATGAGTAGAGGAAAACGAGTGCTTTAGCACTTGAAAGTTAATGATATCGGAGCATGTTCTCTCTCTTCTTCAGGGCTTGTCATTCTGGAGAATAAGTAGCTATGGGCTGGTGCCTGTCACAGGGTCTTGGCTGAAATAATGACTTGTACAGCCCAACAGGCTGCAGTAATAGTAATAACTGTCAGACTTTGTCTCCCACCAATGCTCACATCCCCCTAATTTAGGAATAATTCCTGCTGAAAGCCCCAAAGTCACTGAATGTCTTCCTAGTTTCTTTGAGTTTCTCCCTAGATAATGTTCCTACAAAGCGTTTATCTCAGCTTATCACAAACTTCCCTGTTTTATATTCAGACACATTATGGAAAGTTAAATAAGCTGTTGCAGCTGTTGCTGTGATTAGTGATATTATGGTGGTGAATTAGACTCATGTCTCTGCTTCCAGCTCATTTTTTGTGCGTCCTCAGTAGTTTTTCTTTGATGTGCAGAACTTGTCCTCCGTCACAGTTAGATAAAATCATTGTTTCCTCCCCTTGATGCCCTCTAGAAGTTTCACGATTACCTCCTTAGCTCCAGGTTAAAGCGGTGAGGTTTGTGCTTCTTCCCCGTTTGAAACAGACAATCATTTATTATTTGTTTGGAAACAATGCAGCATTAGGTTTTACACTTCTGAACAAGGTTGATAAATTCTTCTCCCTCAGAAGACATTTTGCCGGCTGGAGCAATTATGTGTGCAGTGACATTGGCTGTTATTGTTTTCAGTGGAACTTTATGAAAAAGTTTCCTGCCTCTCTGTTTTTGCCCTGGGCTTATAGTTTTATTTTTTCTCTTCCGAGGGAACTATTAAAGCGAGTGCTCGCTTTCTCTCCAAGAGACGGTTAATGGCTTATTTTGAATATAGCCTTTAACACTGAACTCAGGAGTGTAATCACATTTTGGGAAAATTGTCTATTGATCATTCTGCCTTGCTTGACATAACAGGCGGCAGCACAACAAACAGCTCTGAGGCCAACTTGTAATTTAAATTGCACGTTCTTTGATTAATTTAAATGTTTCCTGCCCCAAACGGTACAAGTACAAAAAGTTATTCTTTATTTCCTCTAAAATATAACCTAATTGATTTAACATCGCTTTACTGCCACCAGCAGGCTCTGTAATTGATTAAGACTCACTGACTTGCTTTGGTGCTGAGGATGAGTCGATTTGCTTGACCCGTTCTGCTCGTCCTTCTCAATAGAGATCTTCAACCGATGCATAAATCAACTAGCTACCTCCTACCGTGCTGTAACAACTAAATCCCCTACACCCTTATAGAGTATAGTAGAGGCATTTCTTCTATAATATAATCAAGAAAATTACAATTATAGTTAGCTTCTAACGTTGATTGCAGATTACTGGATGGGTATTAGAATTAGATCCTTATCCTTATCCTAGATCTTTATGAATTTAAAGGTGTGGAACACTCATTTAATCAATACATTTGCAGTGGTCTCTAGTAGGAATGAAAGCCTTGTAATGCTGGGCTTACACCTACAGACTTTAAAAAGATTTTGAAAAGACTCCAAAAGATTATCAGCTCACATCTAAAGACAGTTTTTAGTCCTAGACTAGTCTCAGACTAATTGCTGAATCTTGTAGGAACACTATTTACACGACTACAACTAGATTACTTTAGCATTTTATTCCCGCTAATGCTCTGCAGAAGTTTAAAATGGAGATGAAGCAGCAGCTTATAGCTACTAGCTTTTGCCACTGCAGTCGCCCCCGTCCCCCGTCATGGTATGAATGGCAGTTTACGCCAAAGACACGGCTGCTCTGCCCACAGCTCGACCAAGCGCTCCTCTCTCTCCAGTCTCCACGGTCCACTTTCGCCTGCTTGAACCCAAATTCCACTATCTCCGCTCCGCTCCGGCACGAACTGTTGGGCGGTTGTGATTTCTGTACATTGACTGCGGAGGTTCTCCGGCGTCCGGCAAAAATAGAATCGATCCTATTTTTGCCGGATGGCGGAACGGGGGGCGGCGCACTTGCTGCGGAGTTCGTGCCGGAGCGGAGCGGAGATAGTGGAATTTGGGGGTTATTTCAACGTCTGTAGACACGTTTGTGTTGTTATGACTGACGGAGCTTCCTGGTTCCGCTGCGAGAACGTATTTTATTGGTTGTTGATTGTTGTACGTCACTACGACTACACTCCGACTAGAGACAATATCTAGCATGCTGGAAGTGAAGACTAGAGAAAGACTGGCATAAATCGGGTCGCCGACAGCAGATTATCACAGTACATTTAACGATCGAGACGACGGGAGCGCGCAGAGACTCCAATAAGATTTCTAAAGACTGCCAGTCTTTAGTCTGAGACCTTGAAAATCCTTAGGTGTAAGCCCAGCATAAGTCGTACTCAGGGGGCAAAAACCACCGGTGCACCACTTCCAGGAACTAGAAGATTGCCACATCACAGATGAGCTTTAGACTTTGGCCCAATCCCAATACTCACAATGCGCCTTACACCCTTCTGTGAAGTGAACTTATAGGAGGCGCACCGTGAGGCTTCGAGTGTGTAGTACACAAGTGTGCAGATTGGGACAGGGAGCATTGCGTCATCGACCGTGATGCATGCTGGGATGCCGGTCGCTTTATTAACTTTCAAACAAACAGAATTTACATTCATTGCTGTCCACATTAAATCTTCGTCTAAAACATTCAGAGCATGAATAAATATCATTAATCGTCTTAAAATGAACTTCTTTCATTTGAAAATACATATTTTCAGAAAAAGCACTTGAGCCATTGCTCCGCCTTCTTCTCAAACGTCCCACGCAGCAATGGATTGTGGGTAATACCCTTGCCCAAAGTCTGCATCGATGTGGACTTGGGTGAAGTGCGGATTAAAGATGCAAAAGGGCGCGGTCACCTCACACTTGAGAATCGGGACACCCTACGCACTCGCACCCCTGGCCGGGAACGTGCAATTGAAGGGTGCAAGTGTGTATTGGGATTGGGCCTTTAGGTTTTGAAACTAGCTTTAGGTTTTGGAGTCTTATTTCCTGATATTTGGACATCTCTCCTCTGATTGGCTAACAGCAACACGACTCTACCACTGACTCTGTTTGCTCTGCATCGTTGATGTTTTATCTCCACAAATAACACAAGCCTGGAGGAGTTCTGCTGTGTGGTGGAGTTGCTAATGCTAATGGTTAGCTTCTACTAGCCGAGATGTTTTCTGCTGTTTCCTGGACGCTAAACCAACAACATCCTTCCTCGTTGTGAGTCAAGCACTTTCTTACAAACTATAAGTCTAGTTTTGTGATTTTCTGTTTCTTCATAAAGCAGCACAATCAAATATTTAAAAAATTTTGTCTTCCTACGAGTGAATAATAATCCTTCGCTGGCATAATTTTAATGCCTCAAATTTACTGATCAGGAGGGGGCGCTACTGCGTCAGAAACCTTGAGAAATAAATTTTTTGAAATGCTTGACTGGGAAGATTTCAGTGTTTCATTTTATTTGGTGTCTACGGTACTTCACTGCTTTCTCCCCTCACTTGTGTTGCAAAACTTTCAACATGAACTATTCCAACTTTGTTATGAGTGAAGGACAGAAAGTGCGATAAGAGCAGATTAAAGTCTATAAGTGTCCCAGTAGAAAAGTCTCCTTGATTGGTCCTTTGTCTCCTCCATCCCCTCCCAGCTCAGTAGGCATCTCTGCCACTGCAATTTATTCAATGAATAATACAAGAAGTGAGTACTGGGTCATGTGCTAGACACACATTTTGCTTCTTCTGTCATGTTCTGCTGGAATGTGGACATGTTAGAGACAGAGTGTAAAGGGAAAAGGGGACACATTAGATAGATTGCCTCGCAATTATTTTTTACTGGCTATTTTCTGTACCATAAAAAGAGATGTTTTCTTTCCTAGTTGGATCATTTTTATGAAGTCATACCTTTGAAAATTGATTTAATGTTTCTTATAAAGCATCATATTAATTCAGCCTTATGAGCTAGAAACCCAGGCAATAGCTGACGAGGGAATATACTTCTTTCTGTTTAATGGAAGCCATATATTTCTTGACTTATGGTTTAAGGAAATAGCTGTTAATGTCTTTGCTACTTGAGGCTAAAATTACAGTTCCCTCTCCTGAGAGAG
The DNA here is from genome assembly GCA_006937985.1 of Aphyosemion australe. Classification (NCBI taxonomy): domain Eukaryota; kingdom Metazoa; phylum Chordata; class Actinopteri; order Cyprinodontiformes; family Nothobranchiidae; genus Aphyosemion; species Aphyosemion australe. The sequence goes on from SSNS01000043.1 coordinate 1,265,946, forward strand.
GGGATATTGATCAGCATCTGGGGTCATTTGAGACATATAAGTGTCAAAGGAAACATCCAGGATACGTCCTAGTTCTGAACTTCTAATCAAACAAGCTGTTTGCTGTCATCTGTGGTTGGTACGGCGAAACAAACCTGGAAACGGTGACTGCAGAAATATAAAATATGAGATGTTTGTTTATATAATAAAAGGGGAATATTTGACGTCTTTAACCTTTATACTCTGAACACTCTTAGTCCCTGCTGGAGAGCACTATTTCTTGCACTGTTCAAAATGTCAGCTCCATTAACCTATCTGAGCACTTGACTTTGGGCTTTGTTAATTGGTCAGCAAGATTACTTTGCATAATGCAAAATAAACTGACATTTTGAATCCGGAGACTGCACTCACTCACGACAAAGAGCGAAAGGATCTGTGCTTTTGTTTAGTTCAGGAAGACCTCATGTGGCTGAAATAATAATAATTTACGTTTGTCTGGAACAAAGCTGGAGTGATGTTATTTAAAGATTGGAAAAGAGTGTCTGGGGAAGGTAACAAACGATGGATTGGTCAGCTCAAAGGCATCACTCTATTTAGTGGCGCTGACATTGCTTGATGCATCACGTTTAAACAGATCCACCTCAGCTTCTGTCTAAAGGTGTCCTAGAGTTTAGAACCACTTTTACCTTGTTGTTGTTGAATATAGGCAGCTTGGGTTGTCTAATGTAGCATACCACGCTGATCTGCTTTCCTATGCACATTAGTAATGTTATAAAGACCACGGAGAAACAGTTTCTTCTGAGAAAATCTAGTATAGCACGTCATAAGCATAGACACAGACTCCTAAATATGCACTTTAACATTGATAACATATAAACGTTGGTTGCGTAACTGCAGAACAATGCTAGCCTGAGCTACTGCTAAAGCTAGCCCGATCTACTGCTAAAGCTAGCCTGAGCTACTGCCATCATCCTTGTTGGACGAGAGGAAAACATCAAATGAGAATGTGAGAGTGCACACGTAACGTTCCAGGATGCACTGGGAATATCCAGACTTTGAGTGAACGTCAGACAGATCCATAGCTTGGCTGTTGAATCATCTGGGCTGATAATATACATTAGATAGAAATCTGAACAAACCATGGCAGTAGCTAAAGCTTTTGCTCTTCAGGTCGGTCTAGCCACACGCCATTGTAGCCTCAGCAAGACTACCATTGGACCGAGCAGTTTTGTGTCTAGCCAATGACAGCACTCTATGTTTGTAGACATTGGGCAGGCTTAGCACCAGAGCTGCAATGAATAAAAACTATAAAAATGGCATTGGCTCAGGAACAGCGCTGGTTTGAAATGGATTTGGTATCAGCTTTGGACTTTTTAGACTCTGGGTTTTCTTTCAGACGTGAGCAGATAGAGAACCTTTTTGAACAGGATGTATTTGCTTCTTCTTCTTCTTCAACAGTGTAAAGCTCACTGCCCCGCTGACTGATTTCCGTTGAGATGAATACGTCACGTTCTTCGGTGCTCTGATCCTGCCCAACGACTGAGCTCTTTTTATCGGTCGAGGCCGGACAATATATTTACATATATGGCTTGCTAGGCTAACTATTCATGGCTGTACAGAGTTTCTAGCTTCAGGCAGCATCATAGAGCCATCAAGGTCAACTGGCCAATCAGCACGCAGCTCATATGATGCTCATGTTCTGGCTGAGTGGGCGGGGTTAACCAGTCCATTTATCTGGGCTCCTGGGCCATTGTGAGCCCCAACAATGTTTCATATTCTATATTGTGTCTCAAAGAACAGCTTCCAGTTGTAAAATAACATTTTCTAGGACCCCTTTGAAGCAGAAAAACTGAGACTTTTATCTGGGCATAAATGAAATCTGGAAAGGACTGGGGATATGAATCACATACCCAGTCACCAAAAACACAGATGGTGCACATGCTGGGCGTTGCAGAAATTGTTACAGGAAAAAATATTGCTCATTATGTATAGAACCAGCCATACTGCACATATGCACTGTAGAACTCTGCCAGGGCTTAGCCAAACCAGAGATTTTTAGCTTTTAAGATCCATTTGCTGAGTAAGACACACTAATATCTACGTGAGCACAATGATCCTGGATGAGTCATCAACTCAGGGGTCATGCAGGAGTGAATGAAACCACATTAACAAAAGAAACTGAATGAGAGGCAGGAAAGGTTCAATAACACTGATAAAGTCAGACATATTCACACCGACAACTCCTCGGCTGGGAAACTAAACGTATGTTCTGCAGTAATGTGAGGAACCCAGAGCTGTAGGAGTTCATTAATGCACCTCGCTATTAGTGAATATGGCTTCGACAAAAGGTTAACGGGAGCAGACGTTGCTATGAGGGACGTTTTTTCCTTCTCCACTGAGTTTATTAAATACTACAGCTTTACAGCTACCTACTATGTAGCTGTAAACTTTACACAACAACACAATGACAGCATTTGATTGGACACTGATGATTTATTGTATGTGATCCTGCTTCCTTTACTCATGCCACACATGCATTATGTGAAGTTTTCTTTTCAGTTTGTTTTTTTCCTGCTTGAAGTCACATCTGCTGATTTTATTCCCCCGTACAGTCGTGAAAAAGACATTGACTGTTTCTCAAAAGTACTCGTGTGAACTTGTGTACTCACGTCCTTGTGAAACATCATCAGCGATGGTCCAAGTACTGTTGCAATCCTAAGTACGCATCATGGAAATTTTGCTCAAAGTTCCCAGATGTGTTCTTGCTCCGCCCATTTCAATGCATCCTTCTGCAGACTTGGGACAGCAAAGTATCCCACAATGCATTGCGTTACAAACTGTTATACGTCAGAGGAGAAAGCTCATAACTGTAGTGTTTTATATCAGAAATACCAATAAAGAAATAAACAGGGTTCGTACGGGTGCTTGAAATCCTTGAAAATGCTTGAATTTCAATAACGTGTTTTCAAGTTATGGAAAGTGCTTGATTTCTGTATTGAGTCCTGGAAAATGCTTGAAAAACAAACTGCACGGTTTTGTTTATAAGATCACCCAAGTTAGTTTGATGAAAAAACTCAATTTGTTATCTGTGTTAACGTTAAAAACTAGAGAGCGATTATTTCGCTTTTAGTAAACACGGCTGCGGCTGCTCTCAGAGGGTCCGCTCCTTTGTGTCACACCGGTCTGTTAGCAGCAGGCTCCTCCTACTATAGAGACCAGCCGCTGGACCGGCGGTGTACGCTGGCTTCGCTATGAAGCAGACCTACTTTACCGATGAGACTTTTATGCTAGTAGCCTCGTGTGTGAGAGCGCTGCTTTGGGTATGGGATCCAGCGGGTCCTTCTGTGATAATTAGTTATGAAACCAAGACTGGAGTAGAGCAGGGAACAAAAAAAACCGGTAAGAAATCTCTTTTTCGGTGCTAAAAAGTCTGTTATGAACCGCAAAGCCCAGTTCCTCCTGCTGCAGCTAGCCTACGTCAGACGTCGGCTGCATCATTCACAAACTTTGTTTACAAAACACCTCCGAGTTCACGAACTAATAAAATACCGAAAAAAAAATCAAAGTTTTGACTGCATCTGGGAAAGTAAACAGCAGCAGAGCTAACTGTGTTCAGGTTTGTCACTAAACATGTAAATACCAGTAATTTAATGAAGCACCTTGTCGTTCATGGCATCTATTTGTGAGCAGAAGCATGGACCGTGTTTGGCTGAGAAAGCAGACCCGAGTTCACGTGGCAAGCCATTTTATCATTTAATCAAAAGCTAGTAATTCCTATTTTACATAGAAACAATATAATTAATCCTAGTCCAGGTCATATTCTTTCTAGTCACAATTCAAACTAAATATATCAACAGCTATTTTTACTAGCAGAAATACAATCCCTATTTGTTCATCGAGTATAATTATTTATTTTCATCAATTAATGGTTCTGCAGATGGAGGGAGGGTTGTGATCAGATATTTCAGTAATGGGTGGTAATAGTCAGAAATTTAGCAGGAGCAGGATTTTAAACACAGCTTCTATAAGAGCTGCAAAAGTAGGAGCAAAACTTGACCTTAGACACATTTCAAAATGTAAAATGTGATGTTTTTATTTACTTTGTCCCTGCTTTGTGGAATATTACAAGATAATATTTATAATTATGTTCTGATCACATTTTTCTGCCCCTGATCTGTGTCATAGGATTTTGATACCAAGTCCCAATCCAACACCTCAGCAATGCATTCAGTTAATAAGAAGAAAGTAGAAAACATCCAAGTTGTCCTTTCAGATTCATTTATTTGTAACTTGGAATATAATAGAATACTTTATTTGTCTGAAACCAAACAGTAACAGAAATTTGTCTTTTAACAGGCCTCAACTTCCTGTTTTGATGTCATTTCCTCAGATTAGCTGCTAAAAAACATCACTCTGTCAGGAAGAACATTGATAATAAATGTGTTAATATTAGGAATATGTTTGATATTAGCCTCATTGCTCATAATTCAAATTGTTTAAATAGTATGTGGCAGTGTTTTGCAATAAGCATTACTATGACTGCACCCATGTTACAGCCCGCAGGCTCGCTCTTCCTTGCACAACACGGCTCATATCGTGGCTCTAGGAGACTGCAAAAACCGTTTGCAACCAGAGAGTCATACAGTGTGATTAATATACGGCTATCTTGGCTGTGTTTTTGCTGTCAGTAGACAGTTTCTCTTTGTCTTTTAGTGTATCTTGAGTGTCAGATGGCTGTGTGTTTTTGTCTGAGTTGCTGCTGTGAACTGGGAGAGCAGGGTGTTTGGTTTTAAGGTAACAGACTAGAACTAAAAGCAGACAGGTTAAAATTAAAACTAAGTCATTGTCATTTCGTTTGAAAATTTCTATCTGAGGATAAATTAAGGTCACGCTAGTTGCTTTATAAGGTTATAGCAAATTTTTTTCACCTGATTCCAGTAATTTAAAATCACGTGATCAGGCCTGATTTTTGATCCTGTTATCGGATAAAATCATCTCTATTATATAACAGTAATAAATTCATATGATAGTGAGGTGAAACTGTCCTCTTGAGTCCTAATGTAGTGTTTTGTCTTTGCCGTGTGGTGCTTGAAAAGTTTGAAAATTTACCTTGAAAATGCTTGAAAAGTGCTTGAATTTGTCAGTGGAAAAAGTGTAAGAACCCTGAATAAAAAGTTGTCTGTTATTGTAAATAATTGTGTGTAATCTGTAAAATTTGCTGTGTATTTGTTTGTTTCAGACTCTTCACGATCCCTCAAAATACAAATTAGCTAACCCACTATCAAAATAAAAGCAGCGTTGCCTTAAATTGCTCTGTTTTGATGAAAAAGAAAGTTTTTTTCTTCATATGCTGGTATTTTATCAGTTTTGATCAAAAGAATATCATCATCATCAAATTTATTTGTATAGCACTTTAAATGCAACGATGTTGCCCAAAGTGCTGAACATAAAAATATAAATACAGTAAAATAGCAAAAATCAATTTAAAAACAAATAAAAACAAAAAATCAAGTGAAAGCAATTAACAATGAAAGAAGTAAATGATAGTCAGAGGCAAGGAATGGCAAAAGATAGACTTGCCAAGTTAAACCAAAGTGTTAAAAGCTGTGGAATAAAAATAAGTCTTCAGCAGCTTTTTGAAAACGACACCAGAAGATGCCTGTCTAATGGTTAATTAAATGTATTCATTGTTATTTTGTTATTTAAGGGTCAAACTAGACTTTTATTTTTATGTCAGGTCGTTTTTTTAACCAGAGCAACAATCAGCGCATCCGGTTCTGTTCCAAATGCTGTCCTCATCCTCCCATACTCGGCAGAACAGACTTTCTGGTGTACTTGCCAATTACACAAGAGTGTACTAGCATCCTTGGGTATTGAGAAACGGCCATTATGATGCTAATATTCCGTCATAACTCGCTAACTGCTGTTTTGATTAGTTTCTATAACTTTGTTGAAAATAGCTGTACCTTTTAACCACACACACACACACACACACACACACACACACGCACACACACACACAATTGTTTTAGTAAATGAAAATGGTGCTTTGCCTAAATAGGGTTCAGTTTACACACGATTGGTGTTTTATTATAAAACACACCTTGTTCACTTGGAAACAAAATGAAAAAATGAAAAAATTCAAGCATAGAAGGAATTTAAAGTTAATTAAAAAAAACGTTTTCTTTTAAAATGACATTTGAAAACAAATTGTGACCAGTACTTTGACATTTTGCTTGGCACATCTGAAAGCAAATTCCGTATTATGTAACAGACAGAATATAATTACTTTCTCAACATTGGGTTGCCAGTTCTGTGCTTGTTTATTCTTATGACTCTTTGCAAACATTTGACTTGATTACATTCCAGTACTTTTTTAAAAAAAGTCTCGTTTTCAGCCCCTAATAACATTTTTACCTTTTGTATAATAAAAGAGGAATTACAGCAGCATATGAATGGCAGCGTCCATTTGATTCATCAACATTCCTCAGGCTGTGCGACGGTGACTTATGTAGTTGAATTTGATTCATCATAGTCCATATTTTTCTTTCTTTCATTCTACATTCAACTGAGCTCCCAGTTAGCCACTGGTACTAGGATGAATGAAGTAATGGTGAGCTGAGGGGAATTAACACACAGCATCACCTGGATAGTTGTCTTTATGTCTTCTGCACAGTGTTAATTTTGACAAGAAATTTTAATTTAGTTTTAGTCTTAGTCTTTTGACTAAAATTATTTTTAATTTTAGTCACAATTTAGTCGTCCAATTAGTTTTTATTTTAGTCTTATTTTAGTCGACTAAAATTGCTTTCAATTTTAGTCGACTAAAATTGAAAGCAATTTTAGTCGACTAAAATAAGGCTAAAATTAAAACACGTTTATTTTTCTTCTGATGCAATAATTTTTCTACTTGTGTAAAGGAAATGTTAACTACACCCATTTGAAGCTGTAAATAAATATGTAAAAATCACATTTTACATTTTGGATCAATAAAACTCTACATTTATAATTGCTTTAATAACAATAATAATGGAAAATACCTAATTTAACACTGACAGTTTGAAATTGTGCCTCTCAGTATTAATAAAATAAAAAAACTCTGTATAATGTGCAGTAATATGACAAGAAATGACATCATACCATCAAAACATTAAAAGGTGTTACTCTTATAATACAAAGAGGTAAACTAAAGGTAAGAATTGTTTTCTTAGACTGTGCTTAGACTGATTTATCAAGGTGGGACACCTGAACGTTGCTCCTCAAAAACACCGCTAGAACACCGAACACTGATCATATCGGCCATACCAGCGCCAAGAAAAGAAAAATGATTAGACAACAAGATGCGCAGCGCGCTGACCCTGCGTGAACTTGGTTCGGTGCCACAGGCCCGCAGCTCAAACCGAACGGCACCAGCAGTAATGTGCTGACCACTCCCACCCCGCCTCCGCTCGCTGCTAACAACACTGTAACACTTTTAAAACCAGGGGAAACCCCGGGTGTGTACTCACCAAGCAAATGCGTCTCAGATGGTCACATTTGAAGCTTTTCCTTCCAGCCGCGGACATTTTATCCCTTCAGACAAAACTTTTACCGGCATAAACATCTTATGTTTGCTTACCGCTAGCTTTTTCAAACAACAGCCGGCTCCAGACTCTGATTGGTTCTTTTCTTATTTAGTCCCGCCTATTCGATTTGATGATTGGTTATTTTTTCCGGTCGCCCATCCTTTCCGTTTTCTGATTGGATTTTCGTTTCTGACAATTTTCGTTGTCGTTTCTTATTCGTCAACGAAAATGTCGGTCAATATTCGTTATAATTTAGTCTTTTTTGGCGTGTATATTTTCGTTTTTGTTTAGTTTTAGTCCGCAAAAATTCATTCGTCACGAAAAAAAAAACGAAAATAATTCGTCAACGAAATTAACACTGCTTCTGCACAAATCGTTTTCCATGCTGGCTCATTTCTCTTTGCTTTTCAGCCCTGACATTAATGTTTTCTATGATAATTGTATCATTTGTATAATTTTTTTGTTTGCATTTCTTATTAAAAAGAATAAAGCAGCAGATTTTACCAGTCTGAGCTGAGAGTCTGGACACGTTTCTTGCCTTTTGTTGAGAAAGACTTGACACTTTCTTCCACTTTTGTACAATTTCATAAAAGATCTTTACTGTTTTACCAGTCTGATCATCCCTACAGTTGCTGGATGTGGTTTCATACTCCACTCAGCCTCCCTGCTGTGCACTGGTGATGACATACAGTACATCTCTCATATAACTATCCCGCTCAGTTTGGGGTTATAGCACTGTGGGAAATGGATTAAATCAGTCAATAAAGGCATTAATGTTGTTTTCATCCAGAAATCCACATCTGCAGTGTGACTTTGATATGAATGATGTTTCATAGTATTGGATTTCTTCATTACATGTAAAATTGCACTCAGAGGAATTGTAAACATTCAGTAATTTATAATATGCTGCACTTTGAAGAGTTGCTGGTATTCTATACTGTCCAACCTGTGATTGATTGTTTATTGTTTATTGTTTATTTAAAAAGATCCCCATTAGCTGACGGATACTCCACAGCTAGTCTTCCTGGGGTCCAAACCATACATTCAAAACACTTACATTACACTATATTACAAACGCTATATTACAAAAACATTATCAAAATAATACAAAACAATTAGAAAAAACAAAAAATTTAATAGACTTAAAATAGAGCGAATAAAACAGCATGCTTATACCATATCACAACCCTTTGATTAACTGATCAGATGATGTTACGATTTTGCATTAGGTACAATTGTAGCTTCCTTTTGAAACTGTATTTATCCTTATTTTTACTAACCTCAAGGGGAAGATTATTCCACAACGAAATTGATCTAAACAAAACAGTTCTCTTCATGGAATCGGTCTTAGGTTGAGGCAAATTAATCTGTCGGTTCTTTGCCCCTCTGGTAAACTGTGAATGCACATTTGAGCGAAAAATTATGTTATTATAAAAACTTTTCGGAGTTTGGGTATCAATAATTCTTTTGAAAAACAGTAGCGTATTAGCAGATAGTCTTTGCTTGACCATCAGCCAGGAAAGACGGTCATGCATTTCTATGGTATTTGTTCTTGGATGACAACCAAGAACCAGTCTCGCAGCCTTGTTTTGTTGATTGTAATTGTTTTAGACTCACAAGGTTATTAATAGATTCAGTAAAACATCCTGGTCCTTTAGTGAATGATGTGACATAAAAGGCTGTTTCAGTTTTCTGTTAAAGCAGTCCAACACTCTCGATTGTAAATAATAAAAGTGCTTGTTTAATGAGATTTAGCGTTAGGGTTTGTGAACAAACCCTTTATAAAACCAGATTAACAAAAATTTGCATTTGAAAGCTTTTTGCATCTTATTCTTGTGATTACAGAACAAATGTCATAATATGAATCTGATATTTGTTCAGTTGAGTTGATCAAAAGTTTGATTTAAAGTTTGGAAAATCATAACTTTAAGCACTCATGATTGTTTCTTCATTATAACTTGATTTTAAAGAGCAGGTTCACTGAGGAACCATTTTTTTTTACTTATTAGTCTTGAAAATGATCTGCCACCCCTATTTCATACATTAGCTTCTGATAGATGATAGACAGAAAAACACTCGGTTCAGAAAATCCTGACAGATCTACGTCGCACTGTCACTCAACATTCATGGACTCACCCATCTTGACTCATGACGGGGAAGGCTGTTGTTGGTTTAGCGTCCAGGAAACAGCAGCGAACGTCTCGGCTAGTTGAAGCTAACCGTTAGCATTAGCAACTCCACCACATGGCAGAACTCTAGGCTTGTGTTATTTGTGGAGATAAAACATCAACGTTGCAAAGCAAACAGAGTCAGTGGTACAGTCGAGTTGCTGTTAGCCAATCAGAGGAGAGATGTCCAAATATCAGGAAATAAGACTCCAAATGCTGCCCTCTGCTGCCAGTTTTATCCTCCGGCTCACTTCTACGTCATCAAACAGGCGCACCAGAGCTTTTTTCCCCAGAGAACGACTGACAAGGCATTCATTCCTACTAGAGACCACTGCAAATGTATTAAAAATATAAGTAAATTTGACCTTTAATTATTTTTTTGTAAAGCACAAGCATAAGAAAGCTAATATTGTTGCACAAATTTGCATGGATTTTAGGAAAAAGTATTCTACACTGAGGAAACTGCATGACTGCTATCAGAGCCTGACTTTAGTCTTTGTGTCCCCTCCCACCCCACATAGCTGTCTGCTACCTCCACATCCAGAGCTGCCTTCTTGCAGTGCCTTCGCTGGGGAGTTTGGTGTCCCTTCCAGGAGCCAGCTGTCTGGAAAGACAAAGAGATACAGCTTGTTCTGCACGGGGGTGCAAAACCAAACCCTTATGGAGTGATGGTCTACAGCACAGAGGCCTCTAAAACACAGAGCCCTGAACCCGTCTCAGCTCCAAGCACAGCTCAGGTAACTCCACAGCTCAGAGAGAAGGACCAGAATACAAATACAGGATGATCTTTAAATATTGTGATGATCAACTCTCACGTAGATGTTGCTGCATAAAAGTACAACGTTCTCATCTGTGTAGCTAGGTATTTATGCAGTAGTTTGCATAATTTGAAGACTTGCACTTAACGTTTTAACTGTTGTTGTACTTAAACTTATATTCTTAGAAAAAACAAAATATTCATGTGGGAAATTGCTGATTAATCTTCACAACTTTCCTCGTGAATTGTCACTCAGTGATCGTCACAGTATTTGGTACAGTACACGTTGCCACCTCTCATTCCATCTTGTGTCTACTGTTTTATTGACACTAGTTGTGCCCCTTCCTTACAGGATCTCAACAGTTATGTCTTCACCAATTCTCTTGTGTTACTGAATTTTTCTTCCCTCAAGGAGCACTCAGAGGAGAAGGATATGATAAGATTTTGGCTTTTGTCCAGCCTGGGAAAGAAGGCGTCCAGCCCTAGGGTGTCTCAGCGGACCAAGCAGGAGGACGCGTCACATCAGAGGAAATCCCCTTCATCACCTTCACAGAGTGAGTATCGTCATGTGATTCGTAATAGTTTTTATTTCTATCTCCACAATATATTCATATAAATACTATGTTAGAACTTTGTTAAGAGGCATGAAAATAATGCATTTCCCTACATGAGACAACCAGTTCACTTATGAGTCTGTCTACTTGTGGATCAACTACATCTCCACTATACCCAAAGTAGAAGTCCTGGTCTAGTTCTGGAGACAGTGTAGTCTGCAAAGGCCTTGTTTCAAAGAGGATGGCCAGTCTAAATTGGAGCTCCAGCACATAGGGAACCAGTTTGTGTGCCACCGTGACAAACTGTTGCCCATCAGCATCTGCAGCCTGAAATGATTAAGATGTATTACATTTACACGATGTGGGATTCACTGGAAAAGACGTTCTCTGGCCAACATGGAGATATAATCCCTCCAATGTGTCCTGGTTTAACCCAGGGCCTCTTGCCTGAAACACTTCCCCAGGGAGGCGTCCAGGGGGCTTTCTCTCCAAACCACCTAAACTAGGGCTGGGTGATACGGCCTAAAATCAATATTACGGTATATTGAGGAGTTCACCTCGATAACGATAAATGGACGATAACGACATGTATGCGCAAAAACAAAAGTTGTCCACTAGATGGGGCTGTCACGTGTATTACGTTGAGTCACGCTGTCATGTGACTCGAGGTGGTACAGCTTCTTAAAGGGACATGAACGTCACCAACCTACAAACATCTTTTCATTTTTTTTATTATTGAATTCATTGACATGTGAAAATCGACATTGATAAGAGTCAGAAATTTTGATAACGATACATTTTCGATTCATTGCCCATCTCAACTCAACTCAACCTTTATTTATAAAGCACCTTACAAACACGGGAATGCCACCAAGGTGCTGTACATAAAAAGAATAAAACAAATAAAACCAACAAAGACAATAAAAATCAACAAGTTAAAGTTACAAAATAAAAAACATATAAAACATTAGCAATAAGCTAACCCACAGAGTTAAAAGCCAGATCATAAAAGTAGGTCTTCAGCCTCACTCTAAAAACCGCCACTGATGTAGAGAGCCTAATAGTTAGGGGCAGCGCGTTCCAGAGTTTCGGTCCTGCTACAGAGAACGCCCTGTCCCCTCTTGACTTCAGCCGAGCCGTGGGAGCCACAAGCAGCAGCTGGTTCTCAGAACGTAGTGTCTAGTGCTAGTGTAGCTGGAGCATATGGCCACAGCAAATCCGTCAAATAGGCTGGAGCAAGTCCGTTCAGCGCCTTAAACACCATCAACAGAAGTTTAAAACGAATTCTAAAATCAACAGGTAGCCAATGGAGAGCAGCCAAGATTGGTGTCACGTGATCATACTTTCTTTTTCCTTCTAAGAATCTTGCTGCAGCATTTTGAACAAGCTGCAGTCAAACTACTGTACTCCTGCCCACACCAAATAAGACAGAGTTGCAGTAGTCGAGGCGCGAGGTAATAAAAGCATGAACAGTCTCAAGGTCCCTTCTAGGTAAAAATGGCTTTACTTTAGCCAAACATCTCAAGTGGTAAAATGAAGAGGATGCTACAGCACCAACATGGGCATCCAAGCAGAACGTTCTGTACATCGTCACGCCAAGATTGACTGCAGAAGCACCCAAGTAGGCACTCAATTTACCACAGTCCACCTTGGAAAAATCAAAATGTCCACTGGGTCCAAACAACACTGCCTCAGTTTTATTTTCATTGAGACATCAATTCTGTCATCCATGCCTTGACCTCTGCCAAACAATCCATGAAATGACTTATCGTGTGGTCTCCCACGCCATCTAAAGGTAAATACAATTGGCAGTCGTCGGCATAAAGATGGAAGCCCATGCCATACTTTCGTAGGATGTCACCCAGTGGCAGAATGTAAATAGAGAACAACAATGGTCCCAGTATCGAACCCTGTGGTATCCCCCCAAGGCAGATGTGAAAAGCTGGATGAAAAACCACCCATCCTCACACAAACCATCCTGTCATGGAGATAAGATCTAAACCAGTTCAGGACTTGACCAGCAATTCCGACATAATGTTCAAGACGGTGGAGCAGCCCATCCCTAACCTAAACTGGCTCCTCTCACCATGGAGGAACAGCGACTCTACTCTGAGTCTCTCCCAAATGTCCGAGCTCTTCACCCTATCTCCAAGAATGAGAAAACTCATTTTGGCCGCTTCTATTTGCAGTGTTGTTCTTTCAGTCCTTACCCACAGCTGTTGACCATCGGTGAGGATTGGAATGAAGATCACCCGGTAAATTGAGAGCTTTGCTTTCTAGCTTAACTCCCGCTGACCGGTTTAGCATCTTCATCGCTGCCCCAATCCTCCTGTCGGTCTTCCACTCCCTCCTTCCCTCACTCATGAACAAGGTCCTGAGATACTTAAACACACCCAACTGAAGTTGGACCTCTGCCCCGATCCTTTTCCGGTCAAGAACCATGGTCATGGATTTGGAGGCCATATTTTCAGGCCAATTGACAAGGACTTTTTCCTAATATAAAATAATCACTGTGGAATGGTTTTAGTGTTCATTTAAAGGAGCTAGGGGCAGGAAAAAAGAAACGATGCTCACGAGCGACGTGCCCGGCTCTGCGAGTAACTGCAGCCCAGCACGGGAGCGTGCACAGACGGCTATGTTACACAAACACAAAAATACCATTACCTGACCCTCTTCACACGCTCTCACGCCACACCTCCAATATCTCACGCTGAAAAGGCAACTCCCCGCCGCTCTCACGGACAATATTGCGACGAAGCAATCCACGCTGCAGCCCTGATCACAGCTAATGCTACTACTGTAGGATGATCACAGCTAATGCTACTGCACGCTAGCTCTCTCTGAGTCATCGGTGAGGTCAGATCATTGTCATATCATCTCTAAACACAACCTATAATGTTTCTTACCTGCTCACTAGGAAATGAGCCATGGCAGCATCCTTTTTGAGTCCCAGATATAGTTGAAGCAGCCTCCATTCGTCAATCACGTATCCGATATAGATTCGGGTCCCTGCCTGTCTTTTACCATATTTGGTTTTTGACTCACGAGATGCCGCTGAATAAACTTCCTTTGTGCCACGCTTGGTCGTTTGCTGGTTGCAGTAGAATCCATTCCCACAGTTCTTCTTTTGGAGTTTGGCGGTTGGCAAGCAACTTGAGGTGCATTAGCTCCACCTACCGATCTGCAGTGTCGAACACATTTTCTTTCTGTTTTGAAGCTGTCGTGAACGCGCAAGCAGTGTCAATTGACGCCACATCCGTAGGGCAGCGCAGGAAATTCGTGACCGAACTGCAGCGCATTTTGCAGCAAACAGCCTGTTCAAGAAAATGGAACGATACATGGGTGGCCTCATTCTTTTAGGTTTATAACGCTTCATCACCCATTAGCTTTGACAAAATGAACACACATGTTTAATTTTTTACAGATCTTTTAAAGATCCTGCCCCATGTTCCTTTAACGTTTTTATAGCGTCACAAGAAAAAGAACCTGAACAGTTTTCTTTCTTTTTCTTGTGGAAGACCAGTGGAAGTTGTTTGGGGGGGGGGCTCAGTGAATAACTGCAGAATTTCACTAGCATAAATGACATTATTCCAACCTTTCAAATAAAGCATGACTGTTCCTCAGCATCCTTCCTAAATGAAGTTCTGAAGCCCAAGCTTTGGGCCGGCCTCCCAGTAAAACCACGTTGTGATTGAATATTTTACTACAGCCCATAGCTGAAGACAAACGACGTGCCACTGTCTGCGTCCCTTATCGAAGCCCAAACTGCTGATTTGTTGTGAGTCTGTCAGTGAACTGATTAAAAGCGCGGTAACGCAGCCACTCCATCCCACAGACAGCACGGCGAACTTGAGTGAACCCTGGTTGTATAATTGATTCTTTCCCCTCTAATGAGACTGTTAGTTTATCTTTGGAGTGGAGAATAGCGTTGATCAGGGCCTTTGTTGTAAGAGGATAGACATTATTGATGACATTTTAATCAATGTGCAGTTATTATTATTTTTACAGGGTCACCCAAGAAGTCTAAGAGTAAAATTAATCTTTATTGTTTATGTGATGGAGCTCTGGAGACTTTAACCACACTCTGCCTGGTTACACTTTCATCTTTACATCCAGAAATAATTCAATAACCCTTTGAGATTTATGGAGTTTATTGTGCCTTAGTGATCGTACGGCTCTGAAGGAAAACCATTTGCTGTAAGTGTGCAGCCTGCAGATGGATCTCGATGAGTTTCTCTGCAAAAGTATTGAAGTGATGCGCTACCATTCACATAATGGACCGTTAGCTTATTCTTTGTGAACATGACTTCCTGTAGGAATGTTAGAAATTCCCTTTAAGGCTGTACGTTTCTACTGATCTATAATTTAGCCTCAGAATCCTGTTTTGTTTATGCTACCAACACATTTCACTCTGTGCTCCCATTAAAGCGATGAGAGAAGAAAAATATGTTGTTTTGAAATTATCTTTTCAAAGGCTTTTAATCATTTATTGGCTGTACATTTCTTAATGTGCTATTTGCATGTCCCTGTTGTGTTGTACCCCTCCACCCTCCACCTATCATGAAGCAAACACCCATCCAACCCGAGTTGGATGGATGTTTGCTCAGCTGTCAAGACGGTCTCTTATTGATCCCAAACAAATGGCCAGTTGCACATCAGTCCTGCTAACGAGGTGAATCAAATTCTCCGTGGGCTCCACAAGTATAGCTGTGAGAGAACAGCAAGCCCTAAAAAGAAAATGGTTGCCAAGGGGAGGATGCCAGAGCGAATTTGTGAGCGAGAGCCAGCCAGTTCCATAACATGTCCACTCTGTATGCATGTAGTCTGAACAGATGGGAGCCACTGCAAGACACCCCAGGCAACTGAAGCAATTTCCAAAAGGCCAGTCAAGCCCGGCATAAAGCGCGAGATAGAGCGGGAGAGGAGGACAAAGAGATTCTGGAAAGCCTTTCATTTCAGTATTACCATGGCTACTTACCAGAAATCTCAAGGAAGCATTGTTACAGTTAAAACTCAGCGAGCTGCTGAAATCTAACACCGACTCTTCATCTGTGTGAAATGGGATAGATGTGTTATGTTTGTAAATAGTTCAGGGATTCCAGTGCAGTTATTTACCTCGCTCCGGTCGTTCAGTACACATTGTTCCGGTTCAATGCTGCACCTCAGCATGCCAGATTGCTCCAAATCCAATCAACAGGAAAGCAATTAAAAATATGACATTTTACCGTTAACCTCGGTTCTCCCTCATGCACCGATATTCCAATAAATGTCCAACCCAACTATAAAATAAACTGCTACAAGGTGTGTGTAGCCTGTAGATGATATTACAGTAATGTTAATTAAGCTAGTTAAACTCTTAACTGTAGTCTAACCACCAGATGACATGATGTAACCCAAGAGCTTAACAGGTGTTGCACATTACTCTTTCTGCTTGTGGTTTTCAGGTCGAAAGCTTGTTTCACAGACTTCTCCACCAGAGTCACCTCAAGGTCCCGGGGTAAGACCCTTTCCATGCATTTTATCATAGAGGGTACTATTACCTGAAGGCTCTACACAAGTGTTTTACCTGTCTTTAATTTGATTTCCACTTTCATGCAAACAAGGAGTTTGTCTAGATGCATTGGTGCAGAAAGGGTCACACACTGTAGAGGACATATAAACATCCCAATGTCTGCTATGTATAGCTGCTTTTCCACTGTAAGAGTTCTGGAGGAAGGTGACAGGAAAAACACGATGGTTCTGTACTCAGCCTTTGTGTCTTCATACAAAATCGTCCCTTGCAGGACTTTCTAAGACGTCAGCCTATCGCGATCGTTTTGGCAGTGAGTGACGTCACAGATCGTCACCAAAAGACATTAATAACACTAAAGGTTTTATTCAGTCAAAGTAGACTGTAATTTAATCCATTCAGGGGACGAGGAGAGCGACTGTGTCACATAAAAAGGGGTGTTCATTGACCAGAAAAAATACCCATTTTTACGGCGCTCTGTGGCATAAATGATGGCATCGTGGAGGGATTTTCTTTCAAAGCAGCGTTAAAGCTGCTTCTTTTCCTTCCATTCCACTTCACCAACAACTCCTGAGTTGACCACAAGTCTTGCCCAGCAACTATACCGGGAAATTTCCGAGTACAAGCCCCAGTTCAGGTACTCAGCTGGTCCCTAAAATGGTTCTTTCAGGACAGCCCAGTGGATCAAGAGACTCGTCTACTGCGAAGGTCTGATAAATTACCCGGAAGTTCTGATTGTGGAAACGGCCTCATGCGTTGATGTTTCTCTCTCTTTAGGGTTAGGGTATCATTTTGCATGTTTTTCTTCCTAAATCAAGCAACAACTTGGAGACATTTTACCAACATGTTTCTGATAAATCAGTGACGTTTCTTCTCATGGTTGATGTGTGAGTTCATCTTATACACAATAAACTTTCAGGATGCACCTCTGGATGAATCATCCTACTCTGGTAACCTTGAGTCACATTGGCTTAAGGTGCACCTGAGCCCATGTGCTGTATTGATCATGATGCTATGACAGCTTTTCATGTAGAGGTACCTGGGGGCTTAAAGGTCACGCACGATCGACGAAGGTTACGGCACTGGCCTTTTTCCTCCTGGATTTCTCAGATCTTTTCATGTCATGTGCTGTAGATGATAAAAGACCCAAACTGTCTGTATGGCTACACGATTATGTAGGTTATGGGAACCTAAATGCTTTAGTTTAAGGCAACTTAACCTGTTTGATTAAGGAAAAAAGACCAGTATATATCCATAAATCTGTCATCTAAATCAGGGCATGCAGGTTTTGGAAATATTTGCTTGAGTAAACAAATGAAGCATTAACAGATTAAATATTAGCACACTTCAGCAACAAAGTGTTTATTTTATCTTCACTAAAACAAACTTGCGATCCTCCTTTGTTCTTATGTGGATGCTTCGGCTCTGCCCACCTCTCAAAAACCATTCCAAGGAACTGATCACCAATAATGATGAGACCTTCGTCGGTCATGGTTTTGGGTCCCAATCAAATCAACCAAGTAAAAAAACCTTCTTTAATAAGAGAAACTCACATTTTAGCCTGAATTTAACCTGCAAACTAAAACACTTTTGCCATATCTTGGTCTCCAATCGCCTCCATCTAACATTATTAATGTGTTTCAGTCAAGATCTGATCTGAAGATGATTTCTGCAGGATCAGGAAGGCCTAGCTGCACATTTACATGGACACAACGCCCCTCCCGTGTTGTTCAGACAGGGATTATAAATCTTGACTAACACTCACACTGTGTCTGGATTGTCCACAAATACAGCAGGTCAGGCCTATAAATCTTGTTAAATGTCAGCATAAACGACTTATTTGCCCCAGATTCATCTAACAATGGGAGTAGGAGGTGTAACTGAAGAGATGCGTGTTTACAAATATCTTTTCTTTTTTAGTTCTTCACTCACCTGCATTCCAGAAATGTATCCAAATGTTCTGCATCAAGTGTTTAGCTGAATAACTACAAACCCACCCTGCATAAGGAAGCACAGATCAGCTGGAAATGTTATTCATGATGGAAGACAACAAAATGTCTGTTTGTGTCAGCCGGTGAAACCTTGGAAGCAGAGAGAATACTGATGACAATCACGTCGAGTTGCATCCAATCAGATTGAATGTCACATTAACATATGTTTATGTCGGAGGCGTCCCACGAGCAACTGATCAACTCTACTGTAGCTTCGTAATGATTTTAATTGTTCCACGATGATCCGTCTGTGGCTGGGGACGCTCGTGTTCAGTTACTAATAAGACTCACATCAGCCGTGCGTTCTGAAGGTAGATGTTGTTGATTGTGTCGGTTTGTTTGGGTGATCTAAACTACAGGGTGTAACCATCATCCTTCAGCATGAGTGGAAATGCCAGTGGGGACTGAAAGTTGTGATAAATGGTGCTCCTGCTATGAGGATGAGGCGAGGGACACGCGGGCGCACACACAGCAACATGGAGTCAGAGTGGAGGAGGCAGGATATCAGCTCTGTTTCAGCGCCGCCTCTCTGGGCCAACAAGGGTCGCTTTGTCGACTTATTTTAAATTGAACCAGCAGGGGCTGCGAGCCGTGGGAGCGCTGCACCCGTGAACTCTACAAATCGACCTTATTTTGATTAAGCTGCGGAAGCAGCGCAATCCTACAAGTGGGCAACTCCCAGTGGCAGAGAGGAGACGTCTGTGGCCGTATACTGGTCAGTTCCTGGGGGGACACGTTAAAAGAAAAGGTGCTTAAGTGGATAAATGTTTATACACGCTGTTCTCCTTTTCTACCGTCCAGGCAGAATTTATATGAAAAGGGAATATTTATGGTCTTTAGTTCTTGTCGCTTTAATCTTGAATTTTTTAGCAGCAAATAGCGAAATCTTCACTCTGCATCATATTCCCAAGGTTTCTGTTGGAAGAAGCAATTATTTTTGCATCAAAGGTGAATCACACATCATAAAAGAGAAACAACACATTGTCAGTTTAATAAGGTGTTGATGTAAATGTTAGGAAGGGATAAGAAAATCAATGACCAGTGTGGTTACACGCGCTACCTAAAGGGTAATAGCACAGCGAGGTAATAGGTGCCATCAGCCTTACTTAGAGCAGCCTTAATCAGGGTGGTGTGTTGGGATAAAATCAGCTCTGGCTGGTTTTTACAAGAACTGAGTTTAAAAAAGGGTTTTTTCTTTTACAAAACAAGAATAATCTTAGGCCTTGTCCACAAGGAAACACGCTTCTTCTAAAATGATCATTTCATTTGTTGTTTCTGAAAACGGCTTCGCAGACATCGTTCTGTTTCTAAAAATGTCTTCAACCACACAAAAAAGGCAAAATGCTGCCATAAAAAGGCACCAAAGAACCAGATACATGACAGAACTGTAAATGTTATTGTAGATTAGGGTAGGGTTGTGGTAAAAATGTTTATTTTGAGGGTTTTTAGACTCTAGAACCTGAATATTGCTTTGAGGCTCCTAAAACACTGTGTGTGTGCAATGCATGCAAGGCTGAAAGAAAAAACTTTTACTTCATCATTAAATATCTTATAGTTTTTCTTCTGCTTCTTTATAAAATTTTCTTTTGTTTAGTTTTCCAATGGGGGGAAAATGCAAAGTTGCAATTCCACATTGTAAAAGATATCAAAAATGCATCTTTGTTCATAGAAAATAAAAAAATTCTAAGCTTGTTGAAAATGATTAATGCCAACAACAGGAAGGTTTTGAGTTTGTATTTTTTAGTTTTAAGCAGGATCAGCCTCTGAAAAGTGCACAACAGTGTCTATTTGAGTTTAACACACAGACTCTTTCATAATCCAGAGGGACTACAGATGTGATTAGTGCCTTCATTGCTCACTAAATAGACCGTTTGTGCTTATCTGATGTCGCTGTTGGACTCTGAAGAAATAAATAAAACAGAGAACAACGTGCAAACCTATAGTTTGTACGATTCATCATGACTAGGTGGAAATTCATAAATATTTCCTCCTCCTCTCATTTTCTCCATTCTGTCAAAAACACCGGCATAAAACAACTGTTGTGGAATTCTTCAATAATTTTCTCTCTTCCACCCATTTTTCCGCGGCTTCAACATGGATGTGGAGTGCTGATTAATCTGCAGCATCCTTCCCCTGAAACGGCTCCGTAAACAAGCTGCATGCTCCACTTGTGTTTGCTGGCTTTGTTGGATCTGATGACTTTCTTCTGCTTGCATAAATTATTGATCCCTGACACTCTCCATTTGCCGCGGTGCACGGTGCTAAGCATCCTGCGTTATTTATAGGTAGCGTTTGGAAGAGGAGCGGCGTCTGCGCGCCTCTGTTGATGATCATTTCTCTCGTGATTTTTCACATCGGGGCGCGGTTACGTTTCAGGGTCGTGCTCGTGTTCTGTTGGCCCAGGTGGGCTTGCAGGCCGTGGGCTGAAGGTGAGGCCATGTTTCATTTTGTTGCTGGCAGGGGGCGTGTTTGGCAACACGCACCGGTTCAGTCGAGCCTAAAAATCTCTGCCTTGCTTCAAAGAGGCGAGCTGTTGTCTCTTCGTTTATATTCATGATGCTTTCTGAGCTCCATGAATCAGTTAGTATTCTGGCTTTTAAGTTTGGGTGTCAGATTCAGTTTCATTTTTGGAGCTGAAGGATTTTTTATACATGAAGTATTTTAGCTAATTTCTTTGGTCCTACTTTATAATAAAGCTCCCCATATATATGGCTAATAATATTTTATAGATATTTTAATAATCTATCCGTAACACTTTTTAAATCATTAATAAGTGTTTAGTTCGTGTTTAAGGGCAAGAAAGAGAGAAAACAGACTGGTTTCTTTTGAAATAGTGAGCCAAGTTTTATCTCTCTTAATAATAATAATAATAATAATAATAATAATAATAATAATAATAATAATAATAATTGTTATAGAAATTTCTATGTCCTGTACTACTCTATTTACTTTACTACTCATCTCTGAATCTCTCACACACACACACACACACACGCACACGCACACGCACACACACACACATCATGTCTGTAAAACACACCCACTGCCTTATCTCACACTTTAAATAAACTCTGTTAGCAGCCGCTCGGGGCAGACTGTCTTCGAGTTGGTCTGTCACCCTTGAGCGGCTATAATAATAATAATAATAATAATAATAATAATAATAACAACAAAAATGACAACAATGATAGTAATGATAATATTAATAATAATAATGATAATATTGATAATAATGATCATAAGATTGATAATAATGACGATAACGTCAATAATAACAATAATAACGATAACATTGATAACAATAATATTGATAATAAAGATGATAACGTCAATCATAATAACATCACAAAGTAATAACGATAACATTGATAATAACGATAAAATTGATAATAATGATGATAATATTGATAATTTTAATAATGACAATAATAATGACAGTAATATTGATAATATTGATGATACTTTTGATAATCTTAATAAGGACAATAATAAGGATACTAATGACAATAATAATGATAATATTGATAATATAAGTATAATAATGCTAATGACAACAATAATAAATGCTTATAAATGATTTGTAAAATGTTAAAGATTAGATAACAACATAAACTATTTATTAGCCACTTATACTGGGAGCCTTTTTTGTAAAGTGGTACCAAAGTGTTTGTATTAAACTAAACAATAAATTACAAAATGTTTCTGCTGATGTTTATGACTGTTTCACCTTGAACGTCACAACTGAACCACTTTAGAGGCAAAATACTTTTGATATTATCAATTTTATCATTTTTTACATTTAATCTCTTAGACTTTTTAATAAGTATTTTTCTATTTTATATCAAGGCACATCAGATCTGTTACCAGAATGGGAATGGTTTGATTTTATAGTTTCATTCTGTTTCAGTTGTGAAAAAACTCAAATAAACATCGTTGTTTTTGAGGATAATCAAGTTATTTGAAACGCTGCAGATAAAGAAAGCAGAAAAAGGCTGGATGAAGCAAAAGGTTATCAAAACATTTGATTCATTTGCATTCATTAATAAGAGCTTAATGATTATTTTACTGTGAGAATTTAAACACCAGATGTGATGTTTACGGTTATCATCCATCCTGTTTTTCTGTTAGAAACTTTAGAAAAGTTACTTTTATACTAAATCATTTCACTTTTATACAAATTTGCTCTCTTCTTAGCGGCTAATGCTGCTGCTCCTAATGCCTTTCTGGTGACATTTCACGCTGTCCTTCATGTTCTCACCTTTTATTTTCTCTCATCACACTTCACGTGCACTATTTACACCCTCACTCACTTCCAACCCCCACCGGTGACACTGCGACGAGGTGGCGCCAAGTCTTCCTCGTGACGTTTAAAAGGATCTCCTTGATTTGTCTTCACTCCTTCACCTTCAGCTCTCAGGAGTTCGTTCTAGTATTCTGTGTGTTTTTATTAAGTCGCCTCCTCCTCTACGGCCTGACGAGAGCATAAAAGACACTTGAGCTCATGTTTGAGAGAAGAGGGAGTCGACCTTGATGCAGCTCATTAAAAACACCTAATGTAGAGGAAGGGAGGTTGTAGAACTAGACGTGGGAACATATTTTCAGAGCTACTCAGTTTGAGAGCTACAATTCTCCCCACATGATTCCCCCTGACAATCCCACCACCTGTCCTGCAGCAGCAACTGTTTTTCTGTCTTCTCCTGCTTTCCAGTCGTCTTTCCTCTACATAAACATGTTGAGTGTCTCTCAGCTCGTGTCATTCTATTCCCTCTGCTACCCACACCTTCCCCCTGCTGGAGTTTTCACTGGCCGCCTGCGTACCTGTATGCCTCTTGGATTATTCATCATTAGAAAACATTACTGCTCCTGCCTACCACATCCCCCCGTGGGTCCTCCGTCCTGTCCTCTGTGCACCAATGCTGACCAAGTAGGTGAAAAATGAAGGTAATGTGAAAGTGACAAAAACTGTAGTTTTCTAAATGGCCACACGAGGATAGCTCTAAAACGCCTCCAAGTCCCTGTTGTAGGTTTATCTCAGAGATAAAAACACATTTCCTGATCATTATGAGGTTTCCCAGTGTCCTCAGGTTCAGATCTTCACTCCACTCTTGCTGCACAAACCCAACATGATGATGATGATGATGATGATGATGATGATGATGACTAAACCGTTAAATCAAGACATGCAATTTGAAATCCAAAGATTTTTTTTACTTAAAAGAGGAAAGATGCTAGACAAAGAAAAGTGTGTAACAATAATCGATCTACGTCTAAACATCGGTTATATTGTCATCAATCCAAAATGCAGATTTGATAGAATAACTATTTATCAAACACACTTTTATTTTGAAAATTGCTTTCTTTTGAAGGTCCTCTGACCTGCCGTTTCACACCTGTTCCTGCACATCACCAAACGCGTTAAACCAAGAAGCTAGCGGTGTCATGGCGAGCAGTGAGTGGAGAAATCAACTTTCCCTGGGAAATGATTGTGTTCAGTCATTATTCACAAAGTAAACATTCCATTCATTATTTCATATCGATCTGAAATCAGATCAAATTGAAATGGCTTTGTGATGGAATTTGAGATATCAGCAAACATCGAATCCCAATCCAGCGTATCGATATAACATCATACGGTGATCAAACTGGTGCTTTCCACCCCGGAGACCTACATGTGAGTGAGCCAAAGCTTATTCACCTCTTTTCAGCTCATTTATACCCTTTTGGTTTAGTTTGACATCATGAACGTGAATTCCTGCTAAATACCTTGAACAAAGAATTCAAATTCATGGAACAAATTTAGAATTCTGAAATCACACTTAAATTTACATCTTCTAGTTATTGATTTGTTTACACACACACACACACACACACACACACACACGCACACACACACGCACACACACAGCCAGGTTTAATATGACTTTCCACCTGTTAGTACATTTTTTAGCGCTATGCAATTTCACTAGCAAGTACATAGTTGGCTAAGAAAATACTACACCGTTTTTTTACTCTGGTATGGTACATGTTGGAGAGCATGTGAGGAAATGATTCTTCACTTGTTTAAATGTGGTTGTAACGCCAATGGAGCGTGTTTTTCCTAATTTCAGAAGGGATGTAAGAAAACATCGATACTCTGATACTGAATCAATATTTAAAAGCAGTAAATTGATTTTTATTGATAATTTACATGAACACATTTACTTGATTTCTTTTTGTGGTGCAATTCAAACTCCGACTGCTAGGTGGCAGCACTTTTTACCACCTTCATTCTGATGGAACAACGTGATCTTGCGGTAACACTGAAAGGCTTGTAAATATCATCTGTCTTTTAGTTTTGTGACATATCGCATCGTCTCACACTCCTAGCTGTTTAGTGTTTTATTCTGCTGCATAAAAACCTTTTAATTATCATCAAACCTGTTGTGTATGCTAATGTACTATTAATACCAGTTATTACACCTTTTATATATGTCTCCACTTTATTTGGGGCAAACTGACTGACCTGTGTTATTATAACAGGGAGAACTCAGCGGGTTTCTTGTTGGTAAATTAGATTCTCAGTGTTGAGCTTGTTGCTTGTTTATGGCTTTGCTCCTGTTTGCTCTGCTCCTGGTCACGTTCCTCATTATCAGAATGAGCTGACTGTGACGGAGGTAGTGGATGAATGGAGTTTAGGACCGCACCAACACAACCGGACACTCCCACAGGCATGATTTGTGAACAGATGCTAATTTGTGGCGCTTGATGAATCTGCGTCTAAGGGAATGCGTCAAGTGAGGTATTCAGTTGTGTCATGGATGTGGCTGCCAGTGTTCAGATCTCAGCCTGCTTGCCCTGACAGCCAAGCATATCATCTGCTCAAATTCTAGCTCTGTGTGTGTGTGTGTGTGTGTGTGTGTGTGTGTGTGTGTGTGTGAAATCTGCTTTTACAGGGTCTATTTTCTGTCTCTTACACCCTCTATGAGAATGCAGTGACTCACAGGCATGTGTGTAAATTGGCTTTTACTTAAAAATATATGTTTTTTTTTTGTTAGGATGTTTTGCTCATAATTTTTTTTTGCAAAATGCAGCCTTGAGGTTTGTAAATTATTGGTTAACAAAATAAAAACTGTTAAATAATAAGATTATATTATAAAAAAATGTTCAAATGATTTCATTTTTTTATTTCCTTGTTTTATATATTTTTTGCTTTAATATTTTTATTTTTGTTTGTATGGAAGCAGATTTTATTCACCTGAAACCTTTTTTTAAAGCTGTTTTTCTGAATTCATGAGCAAAGATGCATCTTTTAATCAGAATTTTCCAATAACAATAAGGAACATTCTGTTAAAGGTTGAATATGGAACACGGACACTATAGCGACATCTAGTGTTTAGAGGTGGTATTGCAACAACAGAACTAATTCTCCAGCCGTCGGGGTGTGGGTTCACTTCTGATACGTGACCAGCTAGCACCATGTCCAGTGATGCATCGTGCAGGTTAAGGACTAATTTCTTCCAATAAGTTTATTTAACAACATCTTCTGGGCTCAGAATCAGCTGCTTGACTTTTACACAGTCCCAGCCTCGCCTTGCCGAGCAGACTTTTTACCACAACGGTGCCCTCTAGTGGCTGGTAGATGTAAACATAAACCCAGTGTCGTGCCCGTCAAAATAAAGTTTTGATTATTATTAGTTTTTTTAAATATAGCTTTTAAAGGAAAAACTGTACATTCATCCTGCACATCGCTAAACGTCCTGTGGAGGTATTATTATTTTAAAATACAGCTTTTTATTAAAATGTTCCGTATTCCACCTTTAACGTATTCATTTTATCTGATTAAAAGTTTCAAATGAGTTTCATCTTTGAGCTGCTCTGCAGCTGTAGCTACAAAAGAGCCTTAAAGCGGTTAAATGGGACTATGTGAGTGCAGAGCTTCAAAGTGAGGGCTTTTTCAGAGGGAGTTCAGAGCAGAACTGCTCTTCTTTTCATAATGAATCAGTTAGAATACATTTTGGACACCTCATCCAGATTCCTCCCTGATGTCTATCTGTTAGGATCCCTCTCAGAGGAAAGCTTGGGGCTGTATCAGTCACACCAAAGGTTTAATATTTCCTGAAAAGCATGGGAATGCCTCATCATCCGCCAGGATTAGCCAGAGGTGGACAGGAAAAGGGCATCTAAGCTCCTCCACTTATTCCCGCATGAGCTAATGAAAATGAGATAAATGATAGAAAAGTGCTGAGATGGAAGTAAGTGCATTTCACAGTTATTATAATGTTCTGGTCATTAGGCAGATTCATTAAAACATCTCAAGCTTGTTTTGTTCATTCATTATTAAGCTGATTTTCGCTGCACTAATTCCAACACAATAACAAAGTCCTGTTCTACACACCACTCTGTTGCTCTTAATTATCATCTCAGCACAAACACTTGTTCCAATTGTTTTCACTTCATTTTGATTAATGTGGAGCTCCTTCTGTGTAGGTCAGTGTTTAATATTACATGTCTGCAATCGATAAGACAATAAACGATAAACCAGTGAATTAAAAAACAGCTGAAAACTAGAAGAGTGATGGAAGTATTAGAACAAAAAGTTGTTTTCAGTTTGCTTTTCTACATGAGTAAATGTGGAGGAAGTTGATGGTGTTAGTTAGTATTTGCAGCATCACTGGCCACGTGTGGAATGGGTAAAGATGCATGAAAACATGCAAATAAATCAGGATGCATTTAATGTTGATTATTGTTGAAGATGCGAGTGGAGGGACCATCCAAGTCCTTTAAGCCACTGCTGCATAATCTTAGAGTTAACCTAAATAAAAGTTCTCTTTTTTGGGAGGGTTACGTGTCTTTAGTAGGAAAAGGGGATGCACAAACCATCTAAAGTCAGTCCGTTGGAGGAAGATGGCTATAAAATCTTGTGGGTTGTGGAAACGGAGGAGTGTTCGAGGCGTTAAGTGCTGAGGAGTAATGGGCTGCTGTTGTGATCTGAGACAGCACATGTCTTTCTGGCGTAAAGTATTTTCCTGAGCCCTTTTGTTAGCAATCATAATAATAACAGCAAATCATTTGCATTGTTTCTCTGCAGCTCTCACTGTCTCAGCTGGCAGTTACTTCACGCAGCCCAACCATCAGCCACTCCAGATCGGCGTTGCCTGGGCAACAGTCATTTCCTTCTCTGCTCCATCCTTCCCCATTGGCATCAGCCCACCAGCTGTCACATGCCGTAAGACTTCCACCCCCGTTTGCTCACACACACGCACACACACACACACACACACACACGGCCTCGTGCTCACAAACACACTAAGGTAAAATACACAAAGCATTTAGCAAAAAGGAGTGACGCGTGCATTTACAAGGTTGACATTCAAACACAAAACATGCTACAGCACATTGTTTAAACACCCATATGAATATGCTGACACACACGCACACACACACACACACACACACACACACACACACACACACACACACACACACACACACACACACACACACACACACACACACACACACAAAAGATGAACTCCTTTGAATAACTTTTTAGGGTATAAAACTTTGAATAGCTTTTTGTCTTTTCCAACTTTTTTCTATAATCATGCGGATTATGACCCAATGCAATATCCTCCAACAAATGCTGTGAACCAGCATAAAGATAATGACTGATGTTAAAAAGAGTGTGACGAGCTCCGGTTTTCTAACAAGCCCTAATGCATCCTAATGCATGCTTACGGTTGCAGTCGGCACATACACCGAAGAAAAGCTGAGGAAGCCAGCCGCCCCGTGCTGATTTTAATACCTCTGGTGAATAATTTCCTGAAATGATGCAGAAGTAACCTGCTCCCCACTGTTGTGGGTGTTTGCTGCTGAGAATTGGCTGGCAGTCACTTTGCCTTTGAAATCTGCCTTGTCTTTCCTAAATTAGACCATGTTCACCCACAAAGATGCATAAATTTGGGAATCAGTGCACTGCGCATTAGAAATAGCAGTATAATCTCACAGAATGGCGAGAAACATCATAATGCTGTAATCCAGGGATTAACCCGGAGTCTTTTTCTGCATATCAGAATCACTTTGCACATTTTACACGCCGTGCACTTTATCACTCCTCCGTAGAAACAAACTTATCAAACTTCTGGTTTTAGGAGGCATGTCATGATTCAAAATGCACAATGCAAAGCCCAACTTTAGAGGTAAACTTTACTCATATTTTTAATACATCTGCAGTGGTCTCTAGTGGGAATGAATACCTTGCGATGGGCTCGACACACGGGAGGCGACAAACGACCGCGATCAGCGAAACTCATCGCTATCGCTTTTATAACCTGACACACGGGAGGCGACAAGCGGCAGCGGCCAGCGGCAGCGGCCAGCGGCAGCGGCCAGCGGCAGCGGCCAGCGGCAGCGGCAAAAGCCAGCGACACCTCTGTTCCAGGGTGAATAGCAAGTCCTCCATTGTTTTGATTGGCCGTAAGATTGGAGGGAATTTTAGGTTAGTAAAGCAGTTAAAAAAGTGGTAGATATGAAGTCTCACAATGTTTTGCTAGAGTTAAGGGAAGTCTTGTAAAGCTCTGGGAAATCCGACACGGCAAGTATTAATTTTTCCTTCATGTTTGCCTGGAGATGTGCTGAGAAGCATCCTGTCCACTCATTGGTCAGTCAATGAAACCTCCGCTGATTGGTCCTTGTCCGAGCGACAGCGGTGAACATTTTTCAACTTTCTGGGATCGCGTCGCTGGCTCGCGTGTGCACGACACATGCACGAGTGAGAAATTTCACGTGCACTTTTTTCGCATTTCGCTTAGCAGGAGGGAGACCCGCGATTATCGCTTTGTCGCGCTTGTCTCATTGAAAATGAATGGAGAAGAGGCGATGTCGCCTCCCGTGTGTCGAGCCCATGAGTAGTACTCTGGGAAAAAAAGCTCCGGTGCACCTGTTTGTGGATGTAGAAGCTGGAGGAGAAAGTAGCTTCAGTGAGTTTTATTTCCTGATATTTGGACATCTCACCTCTGATTGGCTAACAGCAACACGACTCTACCAATGACTCCATTTGCTCTGCAACGTTGATGTTTTATCTCCACAAATAACACAAGCCTGGAGGACTTCTGCTGTGTGGTGGAGTTGCTAATGCTAACAGTTAGCTTCTACTTAGTTTCCTGGATGCTAAAACAACAACAGCCTTCCCCGTCGCTAGTCAAGATGAATGAGTCCATGGATGTTAAGTGACAGTGTGACGTAGATCTGTCAGGATTTTCTGAACCAAGCGTTTTTCCATCTATTTTTTATCAGAAGCAAATGCAGAAAATAGGGATAGAAGACTATTTTCACGTTTAGCCTGCATGTTAAACTGATCATTTTCAAAACTAATAAGAAAAAGATGGTTTCTCAGAGAACCTGCTCTTTAACCAAACACAAGAAGAGCATGAAAGGAAGTCCACTTTTGAGCAAACTGATGTCAACAAGTCCTGTGATGTAACTTCTTTCATTGTGCCATCGATTAGTCACTGTCCCTTATGTTCAAAACCATCAATAAACCATGAGCACTTTGAGTCAATACCACATGCTGCCATAAGCATTTAATGGTGCTCAAGTATCTGATGATCTATGTCTGCATTGTACCCTCCATCAAGTACACCTTTTACTCCATTCTTAATTACATTTGCATCTAGAACCTAGTGGGCTTGATTGCTTAAAAGTAGGAGGGAAAGTACTGAAATAGACTTTCATAGATTCTGTAAACAAAAGTAGAGGAAAATGTGTAGCCTGAAATGTTACAATACATCTAAATACTCCATCTCATTACCTGTGATGAGTGTTTTTGCCAGAGCACCTGCTGTATGTTAAAAGCTCATTAGGACGTCAGGTGAAATTGAGTGAGAGCGGAGGTGACGGTTCATTCTGGGTTATAAAGAGATGGGGGCATGTGCATGCCTCATATTTCCTCCATCTAACGAAGTGTATACTGTTTATGTATTTGTAGCAGATATTCTGCGTGTTTTGGCCACATCGTGTTGCCTTTACATGGCGAATCTGATTAAACGATTTGTCACACAGAGGAGTTGTTTATGAAAAGCACAAAAGATCAAATCCAGTCGAACTGGTACACGGAGATTAAAGTACAGGAAAAACGTGAGGAGTTCATTTCAGGAGAGCAGATCTGAAGATGTTCAGATCCAACACAAAGTGCTGTGAGGATTAATATTAGAAATGGAGAGACAAGGCATCAGAATCAGTGAATATGATGAAATTTCTCCTCTCACTTCTGACATCGTGTGTTTTTTTCCCCTCGTGTCACTTTAATAGAAATAGACTATCAGAGGATCCTGAGAGGAGAGCAGCCTGAGACTTTCGTGGCATCTTGTTTGCCGAACATTTAAACAAATTTGAACAAATACAAACAAAATCAAGAAGAGGAGGGGGAGATTTTGAAATTTAAACAGCTACAGCTCCTGCCTTCTCCCCCTCCCCTTGTGGAAGGAGCTGAAAGCCACGCCTCATACCGCCACATGCACACAAATAACCATGTAATGTTTTTGATATGTTCCTGCTCAGACACACCTGATTCTGACTGCTGAATTATCTCCTCAGCCTTCACCGGGTTCTGCAGGAGCTGCTAGTCACTCATTTTACTCAAATCTGCAGCGTTCAGGCAGGAAAACATCTAAAACTGGCAGGAATCTGTCAGGAATGCTAGCACACCCCTGCTAACGCTGCAACAAGCTAAAACCATAGTCTGATGTAGACTGAACGCTCTGCTAATCACTTAGCTAAAATACACAAAGGTTTACAGACTGACATAATTCGATGCAGGTCAAGTTAGCATTCAAGCTAGGTTGGTATGCTAAACTGACTGCGTCAGTGCGTCACCATGCCATGCATGCTGGGAACCAGGGTGCATTCTCATTGACTGACAGCTTCCTCTTGTGGATACACAAATCTGTCGGTCAACGCTCTTGGCTCGTGTAAATGATTTGTGTTGCTAAGGCCAGGGGAAATATAAATGATGAAAGAGGACTTACTTCATCATCATAGCACAGGATCAGAAAGTCACATTTAAGAATTGTTAACTTACTTTAAACATTTTAAACTACAAACCCCAGGCTTAAGCAAACTCAGGTGCAGTGATGCTTCTGTAGTGATCATTGAGCACATTGGTGGTTTGTTTGTTGATGGATGACTATTTAAATCCTTGTTTTATGACATAGATGAGCCCCACAAATCAATGCAGACACTAACACAACACTTTAAGCCCCTTATGTCCTCTGTGTGTGACATAGGGCCGCTCTGCATTAAAGATATTTATTTCTACTGTAAGCTTAGGCTTGGAGAATATTAGGCAGTTTTCTGACAAATCCTTAGTGAAGTTTTATTCTTGTTGCTTTAATCCATACCAACTTCATTTGAGATAACATTTCCCAGCAGCCAACATGTTCAGTAAAGTCTGACCTTTGTGGATGTGTCTTAGCTTGTAATTGTGCTGCTGTGGGTCATACTTTTGTTGCTGCAAACCTCCCTTTCCAGTTCAGTCTGATCAGCTTGTAATTAAAGGGGCAGAAGATGCAGTTTTACATTTAAAATTTGGAAACTGATCTTTGAGCATCTTAAAGTAAATCAGATTTTGTTGGAGCTTAAAATGTCCCAGGAGCCCTTACAAATGGCCAAATAAAATTAACATCAGGATAACTCTATGCTAACGTTGTTAGCATTGTAAAGAGCTAGCATGTATCATTTAGCAACCCAGAGCAGAAGCTTGTTAACTTACCTTCATAGTTATGAATGTAGGTGGACATGTGTAATTTAAGAACCTTTGTCTTTATTCGATTATGGCGTCTTAGATGTGGCCGAGATGATCCCGTATACGTTGTTGATCGTTATCCTCAGCAGGTCCTGCTGTGATAGCGTACAAATGCCAAGGAGAACAGTAACGTTACCCTGACCCGGAAACGATTCAGCTGGGTAAAAAGTCAGGAAGTGACAAACCGAGGGTCCGTGGCACATAGCCTATTATAGCTGTAATCTAATGTATTATTGATCATGTTTGTGTTTGCTGAAGGCCCGCTCTGCTGTCACCAACATCACCCACCTGGAGATGGACCTTCAGCGAGAAGACGATGGGCCGCTTTCAGGTCAGGAGGAAGTTGACCAACTTCAGGAGCTTCCCTTCACCCCTGTCCACGCTCCTGTCATCACTCTGGGGATGAGCGTACCCAGGTGAGCCGTACATGTTGTCCACTAGACCGGTGATGTAAAGTAATGTTCAAAATCTTATAATTTAGTTTTAAATCTTGTTATTCGTTTGGCAAATCCTCAATAAGTCACAAGATGCATCTTTTCCATCAGCTGACAGGATTTTCTTAAGTATTTATACATTTTTTGGATCAGTTTCCTTTTTTTCTTGCATGTGTTTAGCCAGAAGCTTATTTCTACTCTTTTTCCTCCCTGCATGCATCTTTTAAGTTGGTTTTACTGACTCAAAAACAGCCTTAGTACCCAGACTGTCAGTTCACACTAGATCACACCTCCAACTAACGCCCGACTCATGTTCAGCAAACAGACAGAAAAATACTTGTCAGGTTTATTTTTAAGGGCTGAGATTAAAGTTATCAGACGTTTGTTGGGTATTTACTAATCTTTTAGGCAGGTCACAGGTCAGCTTGTTGTATTTTTAAAGGTGTAAAACACTGGAAAACATTTTTTAATGATTATTTCTGATTATAATAGGTCACTCTGAGTTTTTCATGCAAGCTGAACATGAAAATAGTCTCCTCCACCTATCTCCTGCATCAGCTTCTGATAGAAAACAGACGGTGAAACTCTAGGATTAGAAAGTCCTGACAGGTCTACGTCACACTGTCACTTAGCATTCATGGACTCACCCATCTTGACTCGCGACGGGGAAGGCTGTTGTTGGTTTAGTGTCCAGGAAACAGCAGAGAACATCTCGGCTAGTAGAAGCTAACTGTTAGCATTAGCAACTCCTTCAGGCTTGTGTTATTTGTGGAGATAAAACATCAACGTTGCAGAGCAAACAGAGTCAGTGGTAGAGTCGTGTTGCTGTTAGCCAATCAGAGGAGAGATGTCCACATATCAGGAAATAAGACTCCAGATCCTGCCGTTTTCTGCCACTCTCTCCTCCAGCTGACTCCTCCATGCTGATCCAGGAGTCTCTGGGCTTTTTGCCCCCCTGTGCACGACTTACAAGGCATTCATTCCTACTAGAGACCACTGCATATGGTTAAAGGAGTGTTCAACACCTTTAAAATTCTGTGATCTTATGGAGCTGTAAGGAAAATCATTAGAGTCTGTGGGAAATTTATAAATACAAAGCCAGTGGAAATGCAGCCAGCACTGTTAATTTGATATCCTGAACTCAAAAGTGTGCTTTGCAAATAATGGGCACAATCACTGAGAGCAGAACTTGTTCTGATGCAGAGGTTCTGTAAATAAGCAGCTGGCAGAGAAAGCGTTTCCCAGTCCCAGCGCTTGGATCCAGACACGATGTTGTTCAGTTCAGTGGGCTGAAACATCTTTGCCTCTTCACTCAGAGCCAACACATCTTTTTGACTGTTTTCAGTGTGAAATGACCCACTTTTCTGAGAAGAACAATAAAGTTGAAAGGAGTTCAATCCAAGTGGCTGAGCATATCTGATCGAGCTCATTTTTTAAATAAAAATGATGGCTTGAATATTAATCCATGAAGGCTAAATTAAGATAAAACTTCAGTCAGCGCGGAAGAAACACAAAGCATGAAATTGACACAGCTGTGAGGGAAAACACAACTGACTCCTTTCTTCACTGCTGTCACCTTAATTAGTTTGATCGGCTTCGTCGTTGAAGAGAAACGTCGTTTTGGTTTGACCTGTTTACCAAACGGGCTCGGGCGGCGTCCGCGCTGCTATCGGTCGCTCATTTTCCTGTTGCCTGCACCTTAGCCAGCCATCTGTGCTGTGTGTGTGTGTGTGTGTGTGTGTTTGGTGTAGAAAATATACGTTGTGAATTTACTGTAGTTGTGCAAAAACAGGTGGCCACTATGATTAGAGATAACTGGCAATTACGCTTGAAGATCCTGAGGGAGCGCTCCGTCTCCCCCGTAACTATAATGGCGGTGACGCTGCGTGATGGATAACGCTGACATCCGTATGCTGTCTCATCATCGTCTCATCACATTTATGATCCGTGCAGCCGGATATTGCTATTCAGGTTCAGTTAAGCAGGATGAAGCGACAAAGTCGGCGTTATCTCCCGGAAAGATAAACATCTTGAATTAGTGTGGAAGTAAAGCATGATTAAAAAAAAAATCTCACATGATAAATGAGTG
The DNA here is from genome assembly GCA_006937985.1 of Aphyosemion australe. Lineage (NCBI taxonomy): Eukaryota > Metazoa > Chordata > Actinopteri > Cyprinodontiformes > Nothobranchiidae > Aphyosemion > Aphyosemion australe. Next base: position 1,300,772 of record SSNS01000043.1, read on the forward strand.
TTGTATTCCACTCAGATCAAGCCATTTCTCCTGTCTCATTTAAAACAAATCACCTTAATGAGGCCGGCACGGCTGAGACTCGACACATTACCTCCTGCTGCGTGCAGAAAAGCACACAAGAAAGCATTTGAGCTACTTCTTCTCTTGAAAATCTGACTTTTTGTTCCTCAGTTCCTGTTCCGTGAGCTCGAGGAGCTCGCTGGCACACCTCTTTTCTGCTGGCTTCCCTGAAATTGCAGACTCTAGCGGCCAGGTGGCAGACGTCCTGGACCCCGCAGAACCTCTGCCCTTTGATCCTCAGCGGGAGGAGGCCGACCTTTTACCAGGAAACCTGCTGGTGTTTCAGTTTCTGGCATTTACGAGGTGAGATCAGCAGTGCTGACACGCGTGCAGCAGCTTGTTGTACAAAATACTTCACAACACCACAGTTTGGCTTTGAGATAGGATGAGTAGTTTTTTATTTATTCTGTGCTTTTTTTCCTTGAATAAACAGGTTTTAGTTCGTTTAAACCTACAAAATGCCACTCATCCTGAATTTGATCCTAAAGTTTATCTTTATTTATACATGTATTCACATTCAGACACAGGGTCACAGCTTCTGGAGACCTAGTTCAAATGAGCCTACATGTTGCTAAACGATAAATACAATCAGTCCACTGCATACTGTGAGCAAAGTATTAGAACTAGTTTTTGTTGTTTTATATATATATATACATATATGTATATATGTATACATATATACATGTATATATATATACATATATATGTATATATACATATGTATATATATATACATATATATACACATATATATACATATATGTGTATATATACATATATATGTATATGTATATATATATGTATATATATACATATATACGTATATATGTATATATACATATATATATGTATATGTATATATATGTATATATACATATATATGTATATATACATATATATATATATATATATATATATATATATACACATATATGTGTGTGTGTGAATTAGGTTTGGTTTGTGTTTATTTAATCTTGATTAATAACATTTTAAATGAGTGAATGAGACCTTTAATATCTGTTTTGCGGTCTATAAGATATTTTGCCCAGGAATACACACACACACACGCACACACACACATGCACACACACACACGTATACGGGCAAATACATGATCACTTTTAATCTTTTGTGGCAGCCAGTGGTGAATCTGGACATGTTATCTTAAGATGGAGCGGAGCAGGACTCTTCTGCACCACAGGTCTGGTAAAAACACTGAAGGACTGTGAGTGTAGGCTGTGGCCGCTTTAATTCGGTGACAAACATTATAGGAAGATAAATAAGCTGGCAAAAGGCCAAGAATGGATCTGTAAAAGAAATTAAATAAATGCAAAAGTCTGCCTGCAGACAATTATGGCCACTTAACCTGTGCGAATAAAGTGCAGGGGTGGATGAGGGGTTTACGTCCTGTTATGAATCTTAGTGCTCCATGGAAAATGGCGTCCGACACTCCCAGAGAGGTAATGGGAGCAATATCCAAATATCAAGGTTGTGTTCGTGCACATCATGCATACTAATCATCACAAAACACGCGTTTCCTCTCAGAATGCACTGAACAGTGCTTCTGTCAGAGAAGCCTATGGGGGAGTCGTCCCCTCTGACAGGCTGAGAGAAGCAGGGGGCTGCTGATGGACAGCTACAGAACACTTCACTCCTCGTGTTCTATCAGCGGTCCTGTTCATCACAGCCTCATCAGCATGTGGTGGTACAACCAAAATGTTCCACTGATTAGAAGGTTGCTCCAACACTGTTCTTATTGCGGAGTTTCTGGATTAATCAATTACCTTTAAGGTCATTTTTGCATCTGGACCTCATGCTGGACCCCTGACAGACAGGGAAATCACAGCAGACTAAATACTCCAGGTTTTACTTATTTGACAGGCTTTAGCGTTAAACTCAAGAGAAAAATAAACTGCGACACTCTTGCAGCTTGTGCCACTAAAGAGTTTTTGCTTGGAAACATTTAGATCGATACAAAAACGAACCTTTTGTGACAGTTCTCTTTGTTCAAAGCATTGCAGGAAGAGTTTCTGAGCAATGCCAGGCTTGGAGCTTGAATACGGTGAGGAGGAAAGAGGATTCACTCTAAAACCAAGGATTTAAAAACATGTCAGAAGCTGCAGCTACTGAGCTCCTTCCATGTCATTCTCAAAAACAAATAGGAGTACTTTATGAAATGTAAACGCTCGACTGCTCAAAACCGCACACTGAAGTCAGGAAATCATCCTTTGAAACATTTTTTTATTTGTTCATATTGATTGAAATGAATATGCCTTTTGGAAAACATAGCTTAGCTTAAATTACTAACAGTATCAAAGCAAAACGTTTAAAGACCAAGTTCACTTAGAAACCGTTTTTTACTTATTTCTGAAATATGACCGGTCACTCAGAGTTTCACTTGCAGGCTGAGCATGAAAATAGTCTTCTACCCCTATTTCCTGCATTAGCGGCTAATAGAAAATAGACGGGAAAACGTCACATTATAAACTGGACTCACCTATCTTGGGTCGCGACAGGGAAGGCTGTTGTTGATTTAGTGTCCAGGAAACGGCAGAAAATGTCTCGGCTAGTAGAAACTAGCCGTTAGCATTAGCAATTCCACCACACAGCAGAACTCCTCCAGGCTTGTGTTATTTGTGGAGATAAAACATCAACGTTACAGAGCAAACAGAATCAGTGGTGGAGTCGTGTTAGTGTTAGCCAATCAGAGGAGAGATGTCTGAATATCAGGAAGTAAAACTCAAAATCCTGCCGTTTTCTGCTCCCCTCTGCTCCGGCTCACTTCTACTTCCTGAAACAAGAGCAGCAGATCTTTTACCCCACAGAGATTATACTAGAGACCACTGCAGATGTGCTGAAAAATGGGCGATCTTTGTCTTTAAGTAAAATAAAATAAAAAGAAGTCATAAGCTTTGTTTTGCAGCAAAGCTCACAGTTTGTTAGTGCATTCATATATTTCATAAAAAAACCCAGCTCCAGTTTAATCGCATCCTCACTACAGGCAAGATGGAGAGAAATACGGTTGTAAAAACAAGATTTTCAAAGCAAATGTTAAAGGCCTGAGGGTAAGTCATAACATTTTCACATCATAAGTAGAAAAATGTGCAATAAAATAAATGTTGCAGCAACAAAAGGAATGGATTTTTATCTTTAGTTTCATGTTGGAAAGGAAGCTGATTTGATTCTCCTGCTTCTTTTCAAGGCAGTCTGAAGTGCTACCTGAACCCACACACTTGAGCATACAGTTAATTGCATATATGAGTGTCTGTGAGGCGAGTGGGGTGAGGGTGGGTTAGCTACCTCGTAATTATGAAAAAACAGGTATGGCAGGCAGCCGATTTTGCTGTGGCAACAGCATCAACAGACGCATTACACGGCTGTGAAAATGCACTTTAATTTTCTATTTGCCTCAGAAACTGTAATTATCAGTCTTACCTGTTTACAGGATGAATATTACAGTTGGATGTTCTCAGACTGTGGAGCATCACAGCCTGTGTAGCTGGAGCATACCACAGTGTCACAAGATGTTCTCATTAGATTTCACTTTGAAAAATCCAGAGTACAACAAGCTTATTTAGATTTTTTAATTAATCAAGCAGAAACATCTTGAGGCATGAAAAAAAAATGTTTAAGCTAGCTTGTTTTGCAGATTTGCTATCGTAGCTTTAAACAGTTTTTGCTAGCTCTTTGAGGCTAAGAGGGGTTTCTTATGTGGCCCGATTTGAAGAGTTAGAAATGTGCATGTTTGTGTGCGGTGTTTATGAGAAATCAATGTGCAGCACTGGGGTTTTTATAGCCTCAGAGACCATTTTTCCTCTCCACTGTCGCTATATGCTTGTTTAGTATGGGGATTGCTGGGTTTTCTTAGATAGGAAGCTTTTAACTATTGGCACAATGAACTGAACTCAGTGCACTGATAAGTAGGTTCAACTGGAATGTTTACTTTGTAAAATGCTTTGAGACGACTCTTGTGGTTTGGTGCTTTACAAATAAACTGAATTCTTTCTAATTAGAATAAATTCATATTTACCCACTGATTTCTTCTCTTCAATGTGTCGTTAAAGATGGTTTCATGCTGCTTTTTTAACATTGAGAAGATACGTTTATACTGAATTACAGACGTCGTACTGAGTTTGCACCTTCTCATTAAGCTGTGAGCATGTGATTTATCCCTTCTTTTTAAGTATAAATATTTGTAAAGCTAAATTTAAAGTTCTGCTCAGTTTTCCTTCTTGCGCATATCTGATAGACGTCATTAGCTGAAATGTGATTCCCTCTTTAGTCTTTAATGACATTTTCAACCATTAATTTTCTAGTACACACGTTTCTTTTGCACTAAAAACGGTCCCATCCATATTTTTACTTTACAAGCAATCATAATGTATAAAATATTGATTAAATAAGCACATTTTTAAAGTATTTCTGTCTTTTTTGATTTGTTTTTTTACAGAATACCTACAGCAGGCGTTGGTCCCGACTGGCCTGGAAACATTTTTCTCACCTTCCAGTTTTATCGTTTTCCTCCTGTCACGTCGCAGCAGCTTAAACTCCTAACTGGTGCCGAGGCTCGGCTCAAAACCACTGACTCGCTTCCCTGCATCCTGGCCTCCATCAACAAAAACGGATCTATTAATTCTGGTAAAGAAAAAAGCTCGTTTAACCTGTAAAGTTGTGCTAAAGACATGTTTTACTTTAACTCAGACACTTTGTATTTGCTGCATTTAACCACAAAGATACGTAAAATACTTTATCTGATCCAGATGGTGTTTTTAGCCAGACTGTGACTTATGTTACCGTTGTTCTATAAGTTCATCCCGTGGTGCTCGCTGACACCGTGTTATGCTTAGACACTTATCTTTCAATCTGACTGATGTCTACTCTAGTCGTGTAGTCGCTAATGAAATGGAAGAGATATTACAGCTTCTGACAGAACGCACAGATACCCTCTTCAACCCCCTCCCCATTCGTCCGCCTACCCGTGTGTCTGCCTTCCCCAGACACACTCCAGTCCAGCTCCGTCAATATTTCTCTGTCTGGCTCAGCATCTCTCAGGTCATGTCACCAAAGCTATTCATAGATAAGCTTGAACCACTAAAACGCCTCATTCAAGAGAACAAAATGAATGTTTAACAGGTTTAAGGCTTGGCTACTCTTTAAGTAGAAATATGCAGCACTGGATGGAAAGATTCAGAATTGAAAATAAGGCGGTAATTCCAAAACCGTTTTACCAAGACTTTCCACTGGATGTGTAAGTGGCGCGTAACGTAATAGACACGTTTTATCCGTAAGCTATGGGAGCATTTCAGATGCGAAAAGTCAGCGAAAGCGCTTTACGCAGCGTGTTCCGTGAGGTCACGAAATCACCAGAGAATTTCAACACCACACGTGATTTTGGCAATAGCAAGCACGGAGAAAGACGGCAGCGTTAGGCTAATGTTTGTGGTTAACACTAAGCAACTGGACATCTGCATGTGACATTTATTTTGAAAGTTTTCAGATGTTTTATACTGTTTTCGTGTTTGACTTCCCGTCTGACCCGATCTGAACTGCGGAGTTTGACGCGTTCTGGAAGATTTGAAGTGTGAGCAACATGTCCCTACGTTTCTGGGACGCTTCCGAAACACTTTGCGGCTGGTGGCTAACGGCTGTATACTAAGTTTCGCAGATGTGAAGTGACACTTACACGTCCGGTGGAAAGTTCCAGTTAGCCAAACTCAGAAAAATCGCCCTCATGTTCACCGTTTTTGTCAGGATTCTGTTCACGACGAGGGATTTGTGCAGGAGTGGTCCAGGCTTTAGGCGAGTTTGGTGATTATAGTGACACGGTTCTTTTCCAACAATGTTGTAATGTGCTGATAAAAGTTATCATTTATCTTCAGTATAGTTGAACATCCAGAAACCACACTTTCTTTTTTTCCTTCTCATTTGAGGAGCTTTCTTAATCCAAACAGAAAATCACTAGAAAACTAACAAGATCTTCATCGGTGCAAGTTCACGAATCACTCCCTCGACCGTCCCTCCAGGGGATCGTCAGACCTTTGAGGACCTTTGTCCACATGTTGAGATGTTTTGGTCACAAATCTGGACATGTGGATTGTGTAAATCTCCCTAGAGTCTAGATTCAGAGCTGCATTGCAAACAGTGGAGAGTTGAAGACTTCGTTCTGTTTTGTTTGATGTTGGTTTTTCTGTTGCTGCTGACACGTTATGCTGTGGAAACTGCAGTATATAAAAAACCTGCAAACACGAGCCAATGTTTACGACTTACATCACCTTACCATTGACCATCAAGCTTAGAATACTCCCATCAGGACAGAAGAAACAGAAACACATGAAGAAAAGACTCCAAACCTGCAGATATCCTAACTGGGCCTTTAAAAAGTCTCTAGAGAATCAAACAAAGAAGAAAAACTTGATGAACTTAATACCTTAGTGGATTTTGTCACTTCAGTCTCACTTAATGTGGTATCCTTGAATAGTTTCTATAAGTGGCTGCATTAAAGCTGCTGAGCTGCAGTAGATTTGTGGTCATGATGATGATTTTGCTATTTCACACTTGGAATTGTCAAAATAATTGAAACTCCTCTGTGAAAATGACAGATTGAGTTTTTAATTTCCCATCCTCGATGCGACGCTACATGCTGCTGCTTCTGTGCCTCCATCTCAAGATGATCTGTTGTTGTTCCAGTGGCTAAAAATTAGGACTGCTTATATTTTTAATTATTCCAAGTAGCGTTTGACTCACCACAACCCAGAATAGTCCAAAGAGACGACCGGTGTCCCCTGCAAACGGCATTTTTGGTGAATAACTATTTCAAAAGTCTTTACTTCTCTTAGCGAGTCCCTGTTAGAGTTGGAGGCGACAACTTCTATGTTTTTCTTTGCCGGCCCTCCAGCTCTAACCTGTTGGAACATTAAAACAACTCCTTTAATAATTTCCTCTCATATGTTGGACGCTGCTCTTGAGTCCTTTGGGCCAAGTGGGTTGCCTAGTGGGACCTTAGGCTTTCTAGTACTTCCTGCACAAAAAAATGAACATTTTATTGGATTATGGTCCAGAGAGCTTTGGATCAACAACACGGTGTTGTTTTAGTGTGGGAATTTCAGAAACCTCAGCGGTTTGGGAATACTGCTGTCATTAGGGTGTTTGCTGGGTTTAGTTTGGGGGTATTTGACAGTTTTTTAGTAAAAAAAACTCTGTAGCCGAAAAAAGAAAGGAAAAATATTATTTAACTGACAAGTTCAGTTTTCTATGTGCTAGATTAGTGTAAACCAGATGACACCAGCTGCATAAGACTCAGAGGAGATTGAGGCACAGATTGGTGTAGACAACCCAGTGGATGTATTTCAACTCTGATTTCACTCAGGGAGTGACAATTCTTTATATTTGCATTTTATTTATTTATTTTTTTTTTACATTTACCTGCTAATAAATCCTCAGATAAGCATCAGAAAAATCTAGCTTGTCTCATTTCTCAATGTTTTTTGTCCAATGTTATAAATATCACAACACAGAAGAGACGATGTGACATTTTGTGATTCTAAAAGTCACATTTTTGCAGTTTTTAAGAATAAATTTGATTGGAAAACTCAGGCCAGATGCTTCCAAAACACGTCCGGTAAAAATCGCTGCACCTAGCAGTCGGAGTTTGAATTTCACCACAGAAAAGGAATACGTGTTTGCATGTAAATTCTCAATAAAAAAATCAAGACATCGCTTTTAAATATTGGTTCAGTATCATAACATGAAATATTGCAATATTTCAGTGTATCGATATTTTCTTACATCCCTAATAATTGGTATTCAACACCTGCCCATTATCAAATGATTTTTGATTTTATTCCTAGAATAAGTTGTTATCTAGCAGCAAACTTTAAGAGAAACTTCTCTGACTTACTTGTTATTTTTGAAATATGATCAATCATGCTGAGTTTCACACGCAGGCGGAATGTGAAAATAGTCTTCTACCCCTATTTCCTGCATTAGCCACACAGATCCACATCACACTCAAAACTATCATTCATGGACTCACCCACCTTAGCTCAGGATGAGGAGGCTGTTGTTGGTTTAGCATCCAGGAAAGAGCAGAGCACATCTAGGCTAGTAGCTAACCATTAGCATCAGCAACTCCACCACACAGCAGAACTCCTTCAGGCTTGTGTTATTTGTGATTAAACATCAACGTTGCAGAGCAAACAGAATCAGTGGTAGAGTCATGTGGCTGTTAGCCAATCAGAGATCAAGATGTCCGAGTATCAGGAAATAAGGCTCTAAATCCTGACGTCTTCTGCTCCCCTCTGCTCCGGCTCACTTATAGTTCCTGAAACCTTGTTGGTTTTATTTGCATTTTTTTTATGTGCAGTTTTTATAGCAGGAATCATAAATCTTCTGCATCTGTGCAAAAATAAACAAAGTTAAATTATTTAACTTGTAAGGAAGCAACTTTGCTTCAGGTCGTCCTACACGGAGAAAGTTTAAGTCCTACTTTACATGAACTTGTGTTCCCTGAAATGAACATTTTAGTTCCAGTAGGAGGGCCACACTTGATGTTAAAAACCTTAAAGTGTGCAGCATGAAAATTCATGAATTGGAAAAAATATAAAAGTAAAGTTTTTGAGAGTCTGTTGATTGCTGCTTCAGTGTTTCTGATTTCCCAAACATTCAGGAGTTCATCAGCTCTGTGATGGTTTATTCATGTCAAATTACTGTTCTTGCTTGGTTCAAACATTTTGGTAGGTTTTTCTGAGAAACTTTTTTTACTTATATATATATATTATTTTTTTTAAGTAAACTTCATAATGGACTTTAGTATTTTAGCTTGTGTTGTCATTTTTCCTCAGAATTCTTTTAACCTGGTGAGAGAATTGTTTGTTTTTTGTGCTGCTTAGTCGATGAAGTCCCATGCTAACTGAACACAAACACAGGTGGATTAAACTTTAATCATCATGTCATTTCTGAAGGTAACTGGTTTTGGGTTTTCACAGCAAATGTGGGATGATCACACTACCCGTATCAATTCAAACTATTAGTTTAAACTCATTTGATGAAAACTCTAAAGAAAATAATGATGCAAAAAAGATAAAAACAATATTAACGGCTGAGTATCGTTGCTTAGCTCCATCTATTTGTAAATGTAGCCTTTTCTTGGTGTTGGATCAGTCTTCAGAAGCCTCTTGAGACGCTGCCCATCCACACCGTTTCCCTTGCCTGCAGCCTTCACAGTGTGGAGAGACTTGCTGATCCCCAGAGGAATTTTCCTCCTGCCGAGCTTGCTGTGCACACACCGGGCAGGCCATCCAGGTTAGGGCGACGTCTGCTGGGTGCTGCTTCTTGTCTGCAATGCTCACACACAGCTGTGCACAACCCTTGGGCCAGATCCTTCTGCTCTTCCCTTATTTTGAGCACAAAGACACATCACCTTCTGTCTGACTCCAGTAGTCCCTCTGTTCCCTCATCTTCGGCACACAAGCTCAAAGCATGCTGGGAGATTTACTGGTGAAGTGAAGTGAAGAAGGTCTAGTAAAGTTTATTTAGAATTTGGTTGCCAATGCCAACCCCTCATAAAGTTATCTGACATTGCTCACGCTTTCCTCCTGTGATGGATATTTTGAGAGGAAATTTCCTCACAGACGGTCCTCTGGTGAGGAAATGGAGAAGTCTCACAAATATTTCAAGAGGTTTTGGAAACCCCATCATAAATGTTGTTAGTAGTTTGTCGCCAACATTTGCAAATGTCTTAGTTGGTGTTTGCTGTGTGACTCTTCACCACATTTATGGTTTCAGGCATGGAAAATAAGGTCTTTATCTAATTTATGTAACATGTGAACACAAAGGTGCTTTCTCTGCTTGTTCTGTGATTTCAACCTCATCTCACAGAAGCAGAAAATATCAGCATGAGAACGAGGCCAAAGGCTGTTACAGTGACGTCTTTCAACAACAGGAGGAAGATCAAAGAGCTCTGAGCTCCATTCAGTGATGGTAAACATGCAGAGCTAAAAAAGAGACAGTTGTAAAGCTTAGATCGTACTGTTACAAATGATGGAAATGCACACTTCTATTTCTGAAGCTCAGCTTTGTGATGAAGAAGACTTTAAACTCATTAAAGCTCCATGCAGACTTTCTACTTGAAGGCATCGTAGGAACACCGACACGCACCAAAATGCTTGTGTGATTGTAAAGAACACGTTTTCCCTGTATTCATATGTGGAGTCGGCTCATTACTGCTTTTCTATTCATCCTTCGTGATTTCAGTTTTGGGGAGTAAAGAAAGGAGATGGGGTTTGATACAGAGCTGGAGGAAGAGTCCACGTATGCTTGTTGGTTTTAATTCTTTGCATACTGTACAGATTCAATTATTCAAATACTCATGGGATCTGTTTTTGAAGTCCTTCACAAAGAAAATGATGTAAAAATTAAAATGTAATTAAAAGACCAAATGAAAACAGATAAAAAATCATTAAAAACAAATGAAGTAAGAGCAATAAAAAACTTCAAAAATCTTAAAATCGAAGCATTCTTGGGCAAGATGCTGAACCCCAAAGTTTCCCTAGGGTGCAATACAAATGGCATCAGACTGCTTCTTACTAGTGTAGGGATGGGTCAAAGGTCGAGAACAAAACATAAGAATAAAACAAAACAAATCAATAAAGATAATTTAAAACAAAAAAAGAACAATAAACAAAGAATAAAGATCATTAAAAGCAAAAGTTTGAATCCTGGAAACTCTCAGGTGCATCAGATTGTGTCTACTTGTCTCATGTTCAGGTTCTCCTCTCATTTCTCATCAGGCCTGATGGCTGCTGCACCCGTTCAGATAGGGGTTAACCGTTACGACTCCTACAAATGAAATTTGTAACTATTTCCTGGGATTGAAAACATCTTTAGCTTTTAGCTACATCATCACAACCTGGAAGTCTTAACATATTGAATCTACTGTGGACATGTAATCGTTAGCAGAGTGAATTTAATCCATGTTATTACTGTCATTTTAGACTTCACAAATACTATTTTTTAGTCTTTATATTGATGGAAGAATAATCTGAAATCTCCTCCCTCGTTTTTCAAAGGTTCTCCCGGTCTGCAGATGCAGTTCAGAGTAGATGATAGCTTCCTGAGGCCAGGAGAGAAGCCCTGGTTCCTTCGCTATCTGGCCCTTCACACCATGCACATCGACATCTGGGACAGCGACTCGCTGCTCCTCGTCGGCTCCACTGCTGTTGAGCTCAAGGTAAACAACTCTGAGGTCAACACAGCTGATTAGTAGCTGCCTCTGCTTTAGCATATTTAGTGGAAAACTAACCTAAGTCACAGAATTCCATTAATAACACAAAACATATTACAGAAATTGATTTTTGAATAATATAATTGGGCCAAAAATAGCTAATTTTCATCACTGGGAATGTATTATTCATTATTTATTGCATATTTTGAGAATAATTACCTCTCTTGTCCTGTTTTCCATCCCCAGTGCATGCTGCGTCAGGGTAAATCTGCAGTGCAGGCCCTCCATGAGTTGGAAGTTCTGACCACTGACTATGTGGGACAGGACACCTTACTAACTGATACAGATCTGAGTCGACCGTCAGCATCCAGCCCGATGACTGTTCAAACCATTACCAGGGGCCTGCTCCACTTACGCACCGGCAGCGTGGGTACGTACTGGAATACAGACTCTTACCACGTTCGTTATTCACAACAAAATCTACCCAGTTTCAAGATGGTGACACCAGGCAAAAAGCCCATAAACGATCATTTCAGATAATTATTCTAATGATGTCTATTACATTTACTAAAAACACCAAGATCAGAACTCTCCTGATGAAATCTGGTATTTTTCCAGGCAGCTTAGCACGTAGAGAAATGCAGGTCAGCGGGATGTTAAACAGAAGATAAAAGGTCAAACGAATCATTTCCATTCCTCCTCTGGGTGCTGGGTGATGATCCACATGCAGCGTTGTGCATGTTTACTCTTTAAAGTTCACTTCCCACAGATTAAAACAGAATTTTTACTGTTCATCGTTCACCATTTGATAACCGAGTTCACCATCCTGAAATGAACAAGTGAATGATCATTTAATGTTTTTCTTGATGTTGATGATATTAAAGTACGTTGTCAGCGTCTGGTGGGTTATCACATTATCTTATCAGGCATCATTTGCAATCTGTTCTCTGTCGGCACCTCACATTTCTACTTCCTGTCTGTTAGAAACAAAAACAAGTGAAACTGTGACTCAAATGTGTCCTATTGGAAACAGATTTTAATTGCTGTCACATTAAAGCTGCAGTCCGGCGTTTTCCTTGTTTCAGGTATTTTATATGATGTTTTTTTAGAAATCCATAAAAGCGATAGTCTTATATACTGTGATTTAAAGTGACGGTGTGTATTTTCCCTGGCAATAGAGGGCAGTAAATACCTAAATCATTGCAAGCAAGCGGTATTTTTGTGTTCGAGTAAGACCTTACCAACGGATGGCCATTAGGGTCAGAAATCCCTGGGTGTGCAACCTCCAGCAAAATGACATCAGACTCCCTTTCATCACTGACAACAAGCGAAGAGGTAAATGTTTAAAACAACAACGTTTATGAATGGAGAAAGTTTTGTAACCGCTTGTTACAAATCTGTAAATGTGTTTTGTCCTCACGGGTTCCCGTAGAAGGAAATATTGCGTCTAATATGGCGTCGCCCAGAGACTTAGACCCATAGATATCATATATATTGCTAGATGCCTTACTCGCCATGTTCGTCAATTGGATCAACGTTCCTACGCGGCGGCCATCTTACTTCGGACAGCTGCCCCTTTCGTAACATTGGACTTAGCGGGATGAAATGAAGGGAGTGAAGCATCCTGTCAGTCATTGAGGATCTTTGTATCTCTGGGAGGAAGCGGAGCCGCAAGCAGCAGTGAACCTGTTTGGAGAGACAGGGTCTATTTTATTGTTTTTGGTGCAATATTTTCTAACAGAGAGTGAAAGTCCTTTATTATTTTATTTTTATTGTTTTTTGTTTGTTTTATTTATTAGTTTAGAAGTTCTGGTTCTGGACATTTCAATAATTGTTGCATTTTAAAGGATGTACTTGCATTATTATGATATATTAACATTACATAAGTGGTTATTTTGGTCTTGATAATGTCGACAATAATATCGTTTATCGTCAATAATTTTTGGACAATATATCGTCCAGCAAAATTTGATATCGTCCCAGGCCTAAGTCCGAGGTAATATGGCCACCGCGTAGCAACGCTTGTTGACTCCCAGTTAAGGCATCTAGTGATATATGTGATATCTATGCTTAGACCCATGCCGATGTAATTTAGAGTTATATGTTACGAAGCCGCAAATATTTTTCAACAACTGGGCATCATTTTATTCATTTTCAACAACATTTCGATGGATATTTCCAGAGATTAATGGTAAAAACTACACAATGTCACTTTAATGTAGAAAATATGCTAACTTTGTTTTGCTAAGCCCGTCCCACATCCCGTAGAGCCCCATGAGTACCACTCAGCATTAGCCAATAGCGTTGGACATCTGCTTACGTACACACACGTTTTAAGATGCAGAGTTGGCGAAATCTGCAAAAATATTCAATATTATAACTGTTATTGTTATTGTTACCATCATTATGAAGATTGAGTCAAGAAAATAATGAATTTTGTCTAAAACAAACAATTTATTTTACTTGTTCAGGATATATGATCTAATTCTGCAGCTAAATATAGACACTGGCCCTTTAAAGGGTTAAAAACACTAAATTAATTAAAATCTGGAAGCCCTATACACATATTTTTTATGAACCACATTTACATGAACAGTGATCAGTAAGAAAGAGAGGTAGAAGTTATTCTTTTCCCTGCCTGCCAGCAAATATGTGTTTACTGAAGCATGGCATCTGGGCAGCTCTGCATAGGCTTAAGTTTGATGTGAGAGGGAGGCATTTTATCAGTGATGAGTTTCCATGTAGGTAAGAGCAGACAAATATGTAACATAATTACCAAACTGCGTTCACACTGCAGACATCTGCTTACATCCTGCTCCCAAAGGGAAATATGTGCAACCTTTTTTCTGCAAGAAGTAACCGGTCTGTTCACTTTGTTGTGTAATGTGACCAAAGTGAGCCGAAGTCGGTTTAGATTCTGGATATTTTCAACGTCACTCATGAACACGGTCGTTTAAATGAGCAGAGACACCAAGTTGTTTTTGACAGTGTGCATTCATGCACTGGTAAAGCAAAAGTGATGCGTAAAAATGTGTCTGTGGTTGATGCTCCTGAAGTTGTCTCACTTTCTGTTGCTGCTAGTCCTATCTGCTATGGGACACAGAATAGGGCTGGGAGTAAACACATGGGATAAAGTGTGGATAACAGTTTATTTTAGCAAATCCAGGCAAACAAGAGAAAGTTTATTCCATGTTTCCTCTTTCAAATTACTTTCAGTATCAGCGAAATATCCTTCTGCATCTAAAATAAATCGGAGTGGTTAATAGTCGGTCCATACAGGCCGTTTGTTTGCTTTTATTGTGTTTTAGGAAAGAGTGAATTCCCAGGACTTTGAAATCAGAGGTGTAGGGACTTGCAAAAACAAACACCGTGCCAAAGCAAAAAAGATCTCAGTGTGATAGTTCCACTTCGTTTGGCAACTAAACACCTTGCTTCTTCCTTTTGCGCTCATCCAAATCGGGCCTGGCGTGCCCCCGCGGCGCAATGGCAGCTGACGATAGCTTCCTTGTCATTAATCAACTGTTGAAATGATATTCCCTCTCATAAACAACACATCCTTCTCCAGGCCAAAGAAACTCTTACCATGTGCCGTTGTTGGCCTCTAAATATGCCAACACTTTCTCATTGTGCTTATCACTCAAAGCAGGTTGGGGGGGTGTTGTGTCTGGCATGTAAATTCACATTCAAGGCTCAGATATCCATCAGGCACCCCGGCCGACAGTCGGAATCAATTTTGCGAGGAAGAACTCGTTCGGACTTTTATTTGTTTCTGCTTCCATCCGTCGCTGCCTTTCTCACACCTTCTCTTCTCTCCTTACGCTTCATCATTGTCTGTCTGCTTTCTCCCGTTCGCTCAGTTACTCCTTACCTTTCCTTCACACATTCGCTCCTCCGCCCTCTACCTGGCTGTTTGTTTTGTTATTTCACCTCTCCTACATCCACGGTGTTTCTGCCTCTTTTTCCTCGGCGTCTGTCATCAAACCATAATGAATCAGCTCTCCTGTTAGGTGGGTGGTAAAAGATGTGAAGCTGAGATTTGATGGGAACAGCATTAACACACACACACACACACACAGCCATGCGTGCTTATCACATTTCCCACATATCGAGAAGGCACTCGTTTGGATACCCAGACCCATAGATGGGAAGGTGTAACAGAGCATGCACAGCTTTTATGATGAGAATGTCAGAAACTAGCAGCAGACTTGTGGAATATATCTCAGATATCATGCAAACATCTTTTTTTGTTCACTTGAAGGATTATGTGCCTTCACCCTCGATTGGAAAACTCTTTAAACTTTAAATCCCCTATGGACTTCCCCAAAAAGTCACATCGGCTAGGCTAAAAGTAAGTCTGCACATCTTCGTTGACGGTGTGCCGATGCAGATCTAGACTTCAGCTCCAGTGGTCAGGAAGTGGTTTTGATGAGATAAATGTTTAAGAAAATATTAGGCTTTGTTATTATTATATGTAACAATGTTTAAAACCCCCATGTATGGCATTCATCCTTGAATAGTGCTTGGAACACTTAAAGCCATGCTATGCACCTTTTTCATATTTTTAAATCATGTTCTTGAGCCCCCACCGCCCTCTGTGGCCAGAATACCACACTTCTCTGTTGGACTTAGTAAAATGGAGCTGACATGCCTGGAGCTGCAGTCTGCTTCCAGCATGTTTCCCGCATGTTTTAGGTCATGAACACAGCTGATGTGTTTGATTTAGTGATGAACCGCTCCTGTAGACACTAATGAAGGCTGAGGAGACATTTCAGCAGTTAGATTAAGGTGTTAAAAAGACGAACGCACAGCGAGGAGATAAGTTTCACTTTTGCTTTCATTAACTAGGGGGTGCTAAAAACAAGCCAAAACTGCCAAGTATCCCTTTAAAGTGGAAGTGTGCAGTAAATGACAGCTGTTTTCTTTGTGGAAAAAAGACATCTTCCAACAAAACCCCCTGCTGAGTAATCTGCAGGATAATCTCAGCCTGCTGCAGGAGATCAGACCCCCCGTCATCGTTTCTGCCCATTTCTGGTGGCAGAGAGGGAGATACTGGTGGTTTGTGCAAACGTCTCACTATAGCTGGATCGTTGTTTTCCTTCAGCTACACCATTCTGGACTGATTATTTGTTAAGAACCCCGTATGTTGTATCCACTGTTCTCCTTCAACTTGATTGACAAGAAGTAGAATTAAATGACTATATGAAGTAACCATGGCATAGCTTTCTGTTCCTCTTATGTTAGATTAGCAGCAGAGAGAAGGGCACCTCCTTCTATCCCCTGGTCAAGTCATAACAACTATAAGGAGCTGAATATGAGTGGAAACTTTTGCTGTGCAATACAAAGAATTTCTAGGTACTGATTGCTTTATAAAATTATTTAGAATGTAAGAAAATGTTGATACACTGAAATAGCGCAATATTATGTGTTATGATACTGCAAACACTTACTGTATTTCTTTTCCGTGGTGCAGTTCAAACTCCGACTGCTAGGTGGCAGCAGTTTCGCAGCTTTTACTTTGATGGAACCACCAGATCTCGCGATAACACTGGACGTGTCTTGGAAGCGTCTGGCCTGAGTTTTCCAATTAACTTCAGTCTTAAAAACCTCAAATATCGTCTAGATTTTAGTATCACCATATATCGTATCGTCTCCCGTGTATTGTGATATATCACCAGATTCTTGCCAGTATGCACCCCTAATTGTTATTATTATTGTTATTATTATTATTATTATTTTTATTATTATTATTGTTATAATTATTATTATTATTTTTATTATTATTGTTATTATTATTATTGTTATTATTATTTTTAGCACCAATAAGGACCATTTGACCTAACTTTGGAAACCACTGGATTGGAAAAGATGTTATTTGTTCTGTTTTTCTTAACTAAATGTGTCCCACCTCTTTTCAGAAAAAAACATTTTTGTGTGTTTGCTTTAAAATACCAATAATTGGATTCTTGTGACATCACGATCTTGTTTTGCCCTCCTTAAATCATCATTTTTCCTCTTAATCTCAGTTTTATCTCTGAACAGATAAAGTTCATTAAAGTATGACAGCCACATCAAAACATTCAAGAGCAGAAACATGAAAAGATGTTTTTTATTATATTTTCTATAATATGTTTGTAGCTATAATGGTTATAAAGGGGCGTTGTCCTTTGTTTACGTCATGTAGCTTTTCTGTTAAATTTCAGCTTTTGGCTTTAAAAATCTACAGGAAGCTCTGATTTTTATTTGGAGCATTTCTGGATCAATTAGAAAGGAATTAAAAGCTAAAACTTGAATTAAGAATATAAAAGGTATTTTTGTCAGAGGAAGAAAGTCAGCAGCAGACTGGCTGGAAATCCACGGCTCATCTGCTGTACTGATTAAATTAACACTGTCAGAACATTAACTTTCTTCCCAATTACTAAGTGAGCCATAATGTCCATAATATTTCAAAAACTGTGTTCAGCCATACATATTCAGATATAATCACGTTAACTCCTCGAGCTACATAGCCCAGCTGATTTCTAATTTAAAGTTTTTAGCTGTATCCGTCACTTTTTTCTTTTTAGGAATTCCTCAGAATTAAACTTTATTAGAAATAAAGGTGCGTGTGATTTATGTCCAAATGACAAAGACTGAAACAGTAAATGACATCTTTTTAAATTATTACAAGGCAGGACTCGTGATTAATAAATTAAATGGAAATGATATACCCTGTCAGCCTTATTTAATTATCCTATAAAGCAGTCTTTCTTCTTAGCCTTGTAGAGGACAAAAGAAAGTAGCTTAGCTGAATAATAGCGAGTAGTAAAATCCAGGCTGGAGGTTTGCTTTTCGCTGAAGCGTCTAAAGTCCCTCACAAGACAAAGACAATGCTCAAGCGTAAACAATTGTACGAGCAGATAAAGCGTGTTTAAACTACGACAATTGCCTTCCTGGCTGTTAAACTGATTTTATCAACTAAACCCACAAAAAAACTATGGGGGAACTAAAGAACGAGACAGTAGAGGAAATAGTGAATAGATGTATTTGACCAGTACATTTTTATTTAGACAGCAGAATCATGACTATATGGAAGCAGCCTGGTCAATATGGAGTCATCTTTTTAATCCATAATGTCGTTATGATAAAAAAGAAAAACAAAGCTTTTTGCTAGATACTGGGGTTTCAGTAATGGCTTATTAACAGTGATTAATGTACGGCGTTTCTCTGGAGCAAACAAGTAAAACCAAAAACAATGGATGACAAATGAGTTCCCCGTGAAGGATGACACATCCGCAGCCACAGAATAACATTAGAAATCACCACAGAGGTATACACGTCAAAGGAACTAAAGGTCCTACATTAATATTCTTTGTTTTCGTTCTCTTTGAAAAGTCCTGCCTCCATTAGAAGGATTTCTCAATGTTGATGATTTTTCCTGTTGCTTTGCCCTGATGGGTTTTTTACCCTTTGTGGGTTTTGAGGGTAATGATGCTGGCCTTTGTTGTTGTCTCATTTAATGATTCAATCAGATTTTAGCGCTAAAATTGACCAATTATCAATTTTCAAGGCAAAAGTTGCTCTGACTGATTTACATAGTTCTGAGTTCACTGAGGAACCGTAATACTTGTTCTTTTTGAAATACGATCAGTGACTCTTTGCATTTTTTTCATCCCCTATTGCGTGCATTAGCTGCAGAAAGGAAATAGAAAAACAATCCGATCAGATAAAGTTAGTCTTTTTAACGTCAGAGTTAATTAGTACTCATGCCATCACCCACCTTGGCCTGTGTTTGTGCAGGACGGTATTGATTTTGCAGCCAGGATACAGCAGAGCACATCTTGGCTTGTAGAAGCTAACCATTACCATTAGCAACTCCACAACATGGCGGAACAGGTTCGGGCTTGTGTTATTTGTGGAGATAACATATCAACGTTGCATGTTTAACCAAAAAAGGAGTAAAGGTAGCAGAAGTCGCGTTGCTGTTGAAGCGGTCCTAGAATTTAGGCAGCTTATGGTGTCAACTGTGTCGTCTCCGACCTGCTTTTCTGTGCAAATTAGTAATGTTGTAATGGTCACAGAGAAATGGTTCGTTCTGAGAAAAGCTGCTTAAACACACCACACGTCCCATCCTACTTTAATGTCTCAGTTTATAAACATTGGTTGCAGTGATGCTAACTGCAGATCAATGCTAGCCCAAGCTAATGCTAGCATGAGACCGAGCTTATGTAATTATGAAGTGAATATAACAAAATGTTTTCCTCTAAATGACACTAGATATTGGTAAAAAAGAGATGGATTTCTTTACCTGCCGAGAGTTTTAGCTTCCCACCTGAAGCCTTCTTCATGGGTTGTCACCTGTTGGAGCGATGACGTGGTTATGTCCGGTATTCCGGTATCCTGTTCTCTGATTTTGATGGCTTGTCTTTTGTAGCTGTTGCTTTCCTTTCCTGCGATGCGCGTGTTGTCCCAGTCCATTATGTGGTTGCTGATTGGTTATGGCTGAGCTACTGCTAACGCTAGCCCAGGCTACTGATTGTTTGTCCACAACCCTCCCCACTTTGTTTAGCTCTAGTGTCTTTTTTAATGATTGTATTCTGTAATAACTCAAGCAGCCTGTTGAGCACCATTCCATTCTTGGTTTGTTGAAAGCAGCTGCCTGGTATTTCTGGAGAAAGGTTAATGATGACATATGAAGCTTTCATTTATTGCATTGCCAAAAAAAATGAAGCATGTAAGAGATTTTAATGTCCAGTTTGGAGTCATGTTGGTTGTGCTTGCCAGCAAATATATGTATGAAGAAAGTTTAGCTGTGACAGGAGGGAAAACCTGTGGATGTGAAATGATTCTGCTGACTCAGTTATAGCTTTATCCTCTTTTCAAGACCAACTTTCTCTACACCATTCACACCCACCCATTCTCTCTCAAACACACAAACAGAAAGCATGTATCTGCTTTAGCAGAGAAGAGGAGAAGGCAGATTAGACCTTCTCCAGACCTGACAGTGCTCCTCATCTGCAGCAGCCTGATAAGCCCTGAGCAGGCCGGCGTTTGGAGCAGTATGGGAGTAAAGAAACTTGGCTAAAGCAGTCACAGACGGAACAAAATATCAGTGAAATTTACCTAACGACTGGTTGAGCTGTAGATGTCATAAAGGGTGCGCACACAGTATCTCTCAGTCTTCATAAGCTCCAGCTGCTGGCACAATTATGCCTGACTAAATCAACCTTGCCTTTAGCCTCTAGGTGAGGCTATATCTGCTTATCCTGAAAGGTCAGTGGCCTGGAACAGGCAGGCAGAAGAAATCGAATATTTCAGACTACTTTGAAACCCCCTGTGTGCTTGCTCTCATTTGTTCTTCAGGCCAGTAAATCAGTGGTTTGTTGTGGCCTTAACCTCGAGAACTGCCAGCAGAGCAAAAAAAGGGCGGAGGGGCAGGTGGGGTAGCACAGTAGGGTTATTGTCATGCAACAGCGAAAGGCAGTCAATAAATTTGATAGAGTTCGGCCCCATGGCACTTTGCTCACCATTACTCTTCACGCCGACAATGCAGGGCTTTCAATGATGTGCAGGACCTTCTGTCTGCAACATAAACCTGGAATATTAGCTTGGAATTCGGCTATGACAGCGATCAGACTAGTCAGTGTCATTTGGTAGTCAGGAGACCATAAAACGACGAAGAGCAGGACATCAACGCCAACCTTGATGAGTCTTAGAGGATGTAATGTTTGATAATGACTCTAGTAATAACCAATTAAAAAAGGTAATAATTGGGTTCTTCGTCATTAAGTTTGTGTTATAATCGACATGTAACACTCAGTGATTGTTTTATTATGTCTGTTATGGTTTATGGTATAGTCTCGTTTATTATCGAAGCGTCTTCTGCCACAAAAGCTGGAAGCTGAGCGCCATAATGAGGTCTGTGGTGTTATTATTGAGTGGATATGCTCATTCGACAGCAGAAGGAACATGTTCACAGTAATATTTGGGAAATATTACTCAGGCAAATCTGTGCAGCCGAATGTTGTGGCCAGGGTAGGGTGATGGATGATAAGGAGAATGCTTTGGGATGGCAGACACCTCTCCCATTAATCTGGAGAATCATGCTGTCTGTCTCTGTTTGCATAGCAACACCAGCTCCCCATTACTCATTTAGCTGCTTCCCATTATCTGTTTGTTGATGAAGGAGTTTGCCTCGGAAAGATGTGAAGGGTGCTTTTGGCTCCTCTTCTGAAACTCCTACAGGCGAACAAATGTGTCAATTCTGGGCAGCAAAGACACTTAATTGGTGCTCTCACCATTTTTCATTTTAAAAAGCATCCTTGATGAGGTATTAGACAGCCTCTCAGGAAAAGAAAAGTTTTGATTGTACACTTAAGCATCTCATTTGTGCATGTTGTGGTTTCAAGTCTGGTAACGGCTCACTGTTATGTAAGCATTGTGCAAAAGTGCACTAGCATCAAAACAGATTCTAACTCTGATGATCTCTGTCTGTCAGCTGTTGCAAATTGTAAACGATGTCCCTAGCTCCTAAATGACTCCTTATTTAATCTTCATTTACAAATGAAGTTGATGTGGTAAAAAAAATTTACTAAATGATTACACAAGCCTTTCTTACAGTCTTTGTGTTTTATGGACTATGAATGTTAGAAGAAACCAGGAAAGGTTCTCGACTAAGTGGGGCCGGGCTGGGTCCAGCTGCTCTGTTAGAGAGGCACGTTGGTAGGAGGAAACGCTACAAACATGAATTTCAAATTTTAGTGAGTAATTACAACAATATAACAACAGTTCAGCTGCAATTACTCTACATACAACAGCTTTTTGAAAATATAACTCTTTTGTAAATAAAGTGTTATCTGAGTTATTTATCTCAGTAACAACATGGGAATATTGGTCTTTTCAATATCAGATAAATTCATCACATGCTTTGGTTCCACATCTGGCATTAGGCTAAATTATTTATATAAATTAAAAAAAAATCACTGCTTATTAATGCTTAGGCACCCCTCAGGGGGTCATGTTTGTTAGGGTGGGCCAGTGCCTCCCTGGACCAACCCTAGCACCACCCCTGGTCATTCATAGTACAATCACACCATAAATGATGTGTCTGATTACCTTAAAGAAGACTAAAATTATAGTTTGACCAACAGGAGTGTGAAGAAATATTCATATAGTTTTATGTTGAGGTGGTTTAGTTGTCAAGAGACAAATTAAACAATATGAACTTAAAACTTTAATCCCCCTTTAAAAAAACAAGCACCTGTAAGACTAGGACTAGCAAGTAAGTCCTTTAAGTGCAAGAATATTTAACAGCTTCATATTCAACAGTGTCGCTGCATTCCTGACACTCCACACAGCCAAGCCAAAGACACCAACACTACCCATCAGTCAGCTTGACTCCTCACCTGCCAGCGTCTTGTGTCCAGCTTCAGGTCAAAAGTTAATCCTGTCACATTGTGCTTGTGGATTGATTTTGCTTCTTTATAAGTAGAAAATTAGCATAAACCTTACATTTTTTCTTGAATATTGGCCAAATCAAAGATACTGTCAAAGTAGAGCAGACAGTCTTGTTAATAATTCTGTCACTGTGTTTTGATCCTGACCCATGATTAAGCCTCTTTAGGAAACAGCAGCACACCCTAGAGATCATGCTGAGGTCAGATCCAGATGTGGAGCCTCTGCAGGTGCCCCCAGGCTGTACAGATGTCATAGTTTTTGGCTCGTTTTTGTCATTTACTTACTTTTTCTGTGATTTTTTTAAATGACACAAACATTAACAGTCACAGCAGACTTTATGATCATTTATATTTGTGCAATTTTAAAAAAACGTTCGGCCATATTTGTACGTTTGTGCTTATTTCAAAGTACCATCTGACTTCCCTGCCACCTCAATGCCACTCTTTTAGTCTCTGCACATACCGAATGAAAAGGACTAGAAATATTTACATGTAGGCATCATTTTAAAGTCTTTTCGTGTGTTCAACTCAGAATGGTGGAGAAAAACTCAAATGCACCTTTTTGCTGCTCTAATTATAAAAGCTGCTCTTTATAACCGTGTTTTGTTTTTTTTTGTCTTGGTTAAGCGTTCTTTGAAAAGGCTTTATTTAACCACATTCCTCTGTACTCTGACTCATGCACAAGTGTTAAAAAAGAGTTTAATGATTTCTCTTTAAGCCTTCTAAAATATTGATGATTTTAAAAAGGCGCAGCCAGAAACCTCTTTTTGCTCTTGCCAATAGTTTGTAAAAATTGCTTATAATTCATGACACCTGCTGTATTAGTCAGAACAATGTGCAAAAGGTTTCTCCATTAGGATAGCCGTTATCAATATTTAGATTATTTTAACTATATTTTTTGTACTATTTTATAACAATATAACAGCATTTAGGCCAAAGTTTTAGTAATGTAGAATATTTTTCCATTTAATCGAGACTTTTCATTTAATGTTTTGTAGTTTTTTTAAATAAGATCTAAGATACCACCATAGAGGCCTGGGAGCTTGAGGGTTCTTCAGTATCTTAGCTGTTCCTAGATCTGCTCTTTTCTGGACTGAGATGTCTGATGTTTCTCCTGGGATCTGCTTTAGCCACTCCTCCAGTGTGGGGGTCACTGCCCCGAGTGCCCCGATGACCACGGGCACCACCGATATGTCTTCACTCTCCAGGCTTTCTCTAGTTCTTCTTTGAGGCCCTGGTACTTCTCTAGTTTCTCCTGTTCCTTTTTCCTGATGTTGCATCACTTGGTATTGCTACATCAACCACAACAGCTGTCCTCTGTTGTTTGTCCACCACCACAATGTCAGTGATCATTTGTTTGAGTTTGTGTTGTATCACAAGTACAGAAAAATGCTTTTCTCCCACAGGATGTCCAGCTGAACCGAGCAGAAGAGCAGTGGACGACATGCCGCCTCATTCTCACATCATCAGACCTCGTAAAGCCATCAGTGGTTTCAGAGGAGGAAGTTTGTCTCCTAGCAACATCTTCCAGCTCAACGGTCAGCACTTCAGTCAAAATCTCACTGAGTTCTGTTTGGATTCATGTCAAACGTTTAAAATTACATGACTTTTACTTTGTCCCCTCATGACTAAGTTTGTGTCCGCAGAAGATTTAGAGTCTTTCATTTTGGGTGTGGACTGCTGCTGCTGCCTTGATCAGCTCAACCAGATACGTTTCACATTCTTTCTGTTGGCTGCACCACAGAACCACTCAATTTTCAAGCTAATTGAGCTTGCAGAAGCATCTCTTGTGGTTAGCCACAGTCCTGTTTGTGTTCTTTGACCGTGTGTGTGTGTGTGTGTGTGTGTGTGTGTGTGTGTGGGTGTGGGTTAGTCCTATAAGGCACACAAACACACACTGGGGAAACCAATTTTTTCCTCAATTAGGCAAGCCATCATCAGTCAACTGGTGTGCTATTACTAAATTCGCCTCAAATGTTGACTGTGGCTGATACACACACACACACACACACACACACACACACACACACACACACACACACACACACACACACACACACACACGACAACAAACATAAAATAATCATATAAATACTTACTTTAATACAAAATACATCCAATATGTAAACGAGCACACTGAAATGATGTCCCTTGAAGGATATTTGTGCTTTTCACGCTGTTTACCACAACGCTGATAAGCTTCTGTGCTCCTAGGAACGTGTTTAAAATATGTTGACAAAATAATTCACGGACACTTTCACCTCACAAGTACTTTACACAATCAGTTATTTCCAGCTCCTCTAACTGTGCAAACACAGTCTGTTCGCTGTTTGCTCTGTTTCCTACACACACACACACACACACACCCAGCACCGTGACCTCCACACTTCTTGTCTTTTACACTCTTTACTCGTTCCTCTCCACTTCACCTTGCTGTGCCATTTAAACTTCCAGTGTGCCTAATTGCTTTCACTGGAGTCCAGTCACAACAGTGAGACATGGCCAGCAGAAACTCTGGGTGGTGTGTGTGTGTGTGTGTGTCCGTGTGTGTGTGTGTCATACTCCTGTCCCACTTCTGCTTGCCCGTGGCTGTGAAGGATGCGGTGTAACCAGACACTATCAGGTTAGCTCACTGGCAGTCAACCCGATTCCTCCTTGATAGTGAGACTTTGGGGGGGGGGTCTTGGGATAAAGAACCATAGAAGGAGTGGGACACAGAAAGGAAAGCAGGTAGAGCGCAGAAGGGTTTATGTTTAAGCACAAGTCTGAGACGTTTCAAGCAGGTAAGTGATCACAGTGATGCATGAGCCGCATTTAAGTCAATAATAATTAGAGTCATCTGATTATCTGCTCTCTGCTGGGCTTTCAGCTGACAAGTAGTTACCATTTAGTAGCCATTTTTCATCATCCATGTCCCCTCTTTGTATTTACAAACATAAAGAAAGTTGATGAATACTTTTGCAGATCATTTCATTAGGAATTCCTCATTCGGGGTGTACATTTTTATGGGTGCGTTTTATTGAATAACCTTATTATTCATATGTTATGTTGTCTGTGACTTTAGCTTTTGACTTGAAAAAATAGTCCTTAAGACAAGATTAACATGTATCTCAGGCTTCAACAGTTCTCATTCTGTTATTTAAAACCACATTTACCAAGTTGTTGTTGAACAAAGGCAGCTTAAGATGTGAAATGTACCAAACCAACTGGTAATGTCGCAATGGCCACTGAGAAACAGTTCATTCTTAGAAAAAGTGATGTAACGCATCATAGAAGTAGACACGTCCCTTAAAGGAGTCATCACCTGAAATCTTCACATTTCCACTTGAAAACATGTCTATAATGGCTTCCTAATGATTTTTCACTGGCTGAGAAGCCGATATTTAACATTGAAGCGTTTGTTTAATCTTGTCTTCTTCAACCAGCTCACATGCACCCCACGAGCACGCGCACTCCAACACGAGAACTTGAGCTCTGGCCTATATGCCGACACAAAGGCCGAAAATAAACAAATATGAACCAGCAGCGAACAAACCAGCACAACAAAGCTCATTTCATAACGTGAAACGCATAAATGATGTCTTACCGTTGACGACTCATGTTATAATCCGTGTTATGGGAGACAAAACTCCGATCGGTTTGTATATTCCATCTTCACAACAGCATAAGAACCGATGCCTGGCTGTTAGCTTGCTTTGTCCCAACTCAACAACAAGCGAGGGCGCCATTACGCACGAGGCGAGGCTCGGGGCTCGTAAATACACGGTTGGATCCCGTAGGTCACTGCCAGGTCAGGTTCAGTTATAACTTTTGTTGTTTTGGAGCGAGATGCTGAAGCTGCTTCCTGCTTCCTTCCACCAATCAACGTGCCCCTCAGTCCCGCGCGCGTCCGACACAGCCGAAATATCACGTGTGATCTCGCAAGAAAATATGCCCTTCACAATAAAGGATTAAAAAATCAAATTTTTAATTTATTTTTCCAATATAATTTACTTTAATGGTCTAAAAGACTATAATAGGATGTAGATATCCCTGGTATTATAGGTGATGACCCCTTTAAATGTTCACGTTTCAACCCACTTCAGCACTGGCGATATATAAACGGTGGTGGCGGTAATGCTAATCGCTGAACACTAGCTCGAGCTACTGCTAGCATCCTTGTTGGACAAGAGGAAAACAACAAAGAAAAATGTTGGAGCACATGTAAAGTTCCAGGATGTACTGGGAATATGAATGAATGCCACACAGATCTATAGGTTTCCTGTTGAGTTATCCAGAGACACATTACACAGACTCATAGAGCCATCTGGGTAAACCGGCCAATCAGCATGCAGCTCAATATTCATGTCCTGGCTGAATAGGTAGAATAAACCAGTCTTTCCATTGTAGGGCTTTACTGGTTAGTATTTGGCCATTTATCAGGGCTCCTGGTCCATGTTGAGCCCCATGTGCTATAAAGAGTCTCAAAACAGTTCCTAGATCCTATTTAAGTCCACGTACAATTAGGTTTTTACACCAAATCCACTAAAATGCTAAACTTTAATCACATCTGTTTTTGTTTTATTTTAACATTTCAGAATTTTCAAATTCACGTGATTTAAAATAAAAAGAAAGTGACATCTGAAGAAGTCTCAAAAACTGTTAACAGGAAACACAACATCGTCACATTAGGCAGAATGGTAAATGGTAAATGTCCTGTATTTGTATAGCGCCTTCTTAGGGTTCTACAACCCCCCAAGGCGCTTCACAACACAATCAGTCATCCACCCATTCACACGTTGGTGGGGATGAGCTAAAATGTAGCTACAGCTGCCCTGGGGCGCACTGACAGAGGCGAGGCCTGCCGTACACTGGTGCCACCGGTCCCTCTGACCACCGCCAGCAAGCAAGGCGGGTTAAGCATTCTATGGGGGGAGCCGGGATCGAACCTGCATCCTTTCGATTACTGGACAACCCGCTCTGCCTCCTGAGCTACTGCTGCCCCTAGAATGTATTTAGCATCAAAAAAATGAGCTGCAAACAAAAACCTCAAGAGAATGCAACCCAACCTTTAGAGATGTAACTGTTGTATAGAACAACATGGAAGTGGGTTACAGCACAAGACAGGTTTAGAGGTCTAATGTCTGCTCTATAGCAAATACAGGAGGTAAAGTTCCTGAAGAGCTAAAATAAAACACCACTTTACATCCTTTCCTCTCCTTTGTTTCCTCCTTACATGCCGTCTCTCTCCCTGTCTCCAGTTATGTTTTTACTTCATGATTTTTTCCTCTTCCTGCCTCTCATTTCTGTTTCTGATTTATGGCTCCTTTCAGCACGTTCTGCTTAATTCCCCCCATTGCTGCAGTGTGAGCTCTAAAACATGGCTGCAAACTAAAGAAGTGAAGTTTTGAACTGCACTCAGATGCAAACAGAGTGTATTACATGTACATTACGTAACATTACTTAATATTTAAAAGACTAGAGGTTTTTTTTTTCTGCTCAGTGAATAAATTCTTCATGGTGGCCTCGGTCTATTTCACAGCCGGCAACGCCACACAAGCACACAGGCTGAAGATGGATAAAGATCACATGCTGTTGTACAGAAACAGGATCAGAGCGGATGCCGTCGTCCCTGAAGAGCCAAACCGAAACGTCACCGACGCTCAGCGCCGGAAGCTGGACTGCATGGCCGCCGTGCGTCGACGAGAGGCCAAGGAAAATTCTGAAGCTGCTAGGGTGAGGTCAAACTATCTAAACAGAAAAAAACAAATCTGCTCTTGTGTTAAACTTATATTTTGACCCTTTTTAGGTGTTTTACTGTCTGAAAGGGATAAATAGTTACTATCTTACCCATATGTTTGGGGAAACAGTGTTTAAGTCAACAGGTCAGCAGCAGAAACCTGAGGTGGAGTTTAAATCCCAAACATTTTGAACAAACCCACCATTATTACAATTCTCAAAGCCCTGCAGGCATTTGCACACAAAGAGAAATGAATAATTCCTCTTCCTTGAAGAACTTCCCTCTCACCCTTGGGTCACGTGCTAAATGTCATTTTGGCAGGAGTGCAGGTGTGCCTTTAACATTTTACACCAAACGTTTCTTCTGGGAAGACCCGTGTTTTAGTCGTTTCACAGCTCTGTGACGGCCAATTCTGTGTGGGATAAAGCTGCTCGCGCAGAAACAAGGCCGCTACACTGGCTCTAAAAATCAATTTGGCTTTTATTGTTTTGGATTGATAACCACAACTTTATTTGAAACAGTCTCATGCTCAGCAGTTTTACTGGCGCTAGCTGTGTGGAGAAGCTCAGTAATATATTTTCTTATACACTCAGCCTTTTCCTCTCATATTTGAATTACATTTAAAGGAGGAATTTGTAAAAATACTACTGTCAAATATCACAAACCAGTTTAATGTCTCAATCATGTCAGAAGGAAGGTTAAATTGAAACAGGTTTCCTTCTCAGCTGGCTGAGGGGGTTGTCCGTTTTTCTCCTTTTAAAAAAGCCAAAGAGGGACATAGTCACTGTTTACAATCAGTGAGCCCATGAGGTTGCTGAGTTAGTGCAGAGCTAACTGTAAGGTTGGTGTTTGTAAGAACCGATGCCAGTAAACAGGAGTGACCTAGAAGTTATTCCTTGTACCCCTAAGAAACCAAGGCATCCTTTTGTTTTACTCTAATATCAGGTGAAGAAGGCTATAGGCTAACGTTGCTCTAACAATGCTAACGATGAATTAGAAACATCTGAAACTACTTTTTCAATCACCAACTCAATATTACAGTGAAATGTGTGTGAAGTGAATAATGAGTCAATCGTGGCGTTTTTCTTCCTTTAATGAGTCGTTCAGAACTATAACAGCAAGACGGCTTACAATCACACTTCCTCTAATGCTGCAGATATACTACCGTAGTAAGTGTAGTAAGTGCTCCCTACCGTAAAACACTCGAGTTCTAACACCAGAAATGACAACGTATTTCAACCTACTGATCCATAACTGGCAACATCCAAGAAACTCACGGAACGGTAGAGAGAAAGTAACGTTTTGCTTGGAACAAATGGCCTGCAGTACCAAAATTTGACCACAGGATGTCAGTCTTACTTCATTCTTACATATTGCACCTTTAAGCTGACAGCTGTTTTCAGGACAAGTGTATTTATTATAACCATCTATATGGATTTCAGTATAATTGATAATATCAAAGAATATATAGAATTTAAATATAGTTAGGTTTTTTCACATTTTTTGAGTATTTTTATAATTAATCACATTTATATTTTTCTGCTTTTCTAACTGACCTCAAAAGTTAAGGTAAAGCTTAAAAAAACATGTGTCAGTAATTTTAAAAATACCTGTTCTCAGTGTAGCCAAGCTGATGGAAACTTTAAAATCCATTAAACTTTGCTGGGGAAAAATGTTTGTCTAAAAGGTTTTTGAAAAGGTCATTTTCTTGATCACAACACTTGACTGAAATGAAAAACCTGTAGCAAAATAAAAAAAAAGCCTGGCTGCTTACAAAACAATCATTCAAACGATGCCATTTTCCATCTAAAGTGAGCAATCAGACGGGAGGCAGTCATGTGTTAATATATGCTGTGAAATAGTCACTAAAAAGGTCATGGGGAAAATTATGATTTACTGCAAACTGAGTTTCACTGTCTTCACTTTAGTTATTGTTTCCATCAGTTATGATGACATTTCATTCTACAAAGTCATTAACCGAACATTCAGCGCTGAAAGTGAGCTCGGAGATTTTAGTTATGATCTGCTTCTGTACAGGATGTGGAGCGTTTGACATTTAGCTTCTCATAGCCATTTATCACATGTTTGTTGGTGTTAGGGTCACGCAGAGGAAGTCCAGTTCACCAGAGAAGTCAAACCCAGTGAAGAATATAAAAAGGCGGAGGGCATTGCCAACATGCTGAGCCTGGCCATCACTACCCAGCACCTCCTCTACGCCAGCCTGGGCTCTGCTGAATACATGGAGTTTGTCCTGAAAAACCCCTTTAATGTTCCTCAAACTGTCACGATTCACAGTGATGATTCAGAGCTAAGGTAAGAGATTCATGCACCTGAAACCCTGTTTTTTGAGTGCAGATCATTTTATTTCTGGCAAAATTTAATATAGACAGAGCACATATATTTATTTTCTCATATAATTGTTGCATGGCACAAACATCTAAAGGGGTCCTAGAATTTAAAACCACATTTACCTTGTTGTTGTTGGCAGCATGGGGGTGTCTAATGTAGCATACCAAGAAGTCTGTGTTGTCCCCAACCTGCTTTCCTATGTAAATTAGTAATGTTGTAATGGATGTAACACTTTACAATAAGGGTCCCTTTATTAACGTTACTTATTGCATTATTAAGCATTAATAAACTATTAAATCCAGTTATTTACAACTGCTTAATATTAATATTAGTATTAAGTAATGCGTTACTAAGCAGACATCCTCCCCCTGGTTCTTTGTCCTAACCTTAAGGACACTTAATACCGGGAACGTTAATAAAGTGATTCTTTGTTTATTAATGCTTAATAATGCACTAAGTAACGTTAATAAAGGGACCCTTATTGTAAAGTGTTATCGTAATGGCTGCTGACAAACGCTTCATTCTGAGAGAAGCTAGTTTAACACGACATAAGCGTAGACACAACACCTTACATTTGCATGTTCCAACCCATTTCAGGGTCAGCGATACATAAATATTGATCGCGGTTCTGCTAACGCTAGCCTGAGCTAATGCTAATGCTTGCCTGAGCTATACTGCTAATGCTAGTTCGAGCTCATGGTAACGTCTTTGTTGGACGAGAGGAAAACAACAAAGACAAATGTTGGAGCACTCAACTTCCAGGATGTACTGAGAATGTCCGGAGTTTGGACGAGTGCCAGATAGATGAACAGGTTGCAGTCATCGTCCTCGTTCGTCCGCAGACCCCCTCTCCACAACCTGCTGAACACTCACTTCACTGGCCTTCACTTTGGTCCTCATTGGTCCTCATTGGTCCTCATTGGTCCCACCTCGGACAACCGTACTTTTCTCACCAAAAGAACTCGCAGTTTAGAATCCCAAAAAATATATAGTTTTATAAAGTAAATATTTTGTTTAGTCTTTCTAAAAAACTTTTTTTCTTTTTGTTTTTTTGCTATTTTTTTTACTCATAATTTATTTAAATGTGTCACTAAACTCAGTAGAAATTTTTTCAGTGGACTGCCGCCAGCTAGCCAACATTTACCATTCAGTCGTGAGTTTAGCCTTTTCATTGGCTTGCATGAAAATCCCAGTATTCTCTAATATTTCAAACATTATTGTTAAAATACACAAACTGTCTCATTGTTGTGAACTTTTTCTCATTATTTTTTAGAGAAGCTCAATTATTGTGACACATTTTGACCAGTTATTTGTTTGTTGTTGTACTCTTACACAACTTTATTTTAACGGCCAGACCTGGTCCATTTCAGAATCAGGGTGATGTGTTTGCTTATTATGTGAGTTTGCGTGTTTTAATGAGTAGAAGTTACAAATGCATTGGTGGGTCTCCAATCTAACACGCTGGGTGTGAACATGTGTTTTTCGTTGTCGTGCCGTAGTAGACTACGCTCCACCGTGAAGCTGTGTTCACACCTTTTTTAAATGTGTTTCCAATTGTGATGTTAAAGCTCAGGAGCCTATTTTCACTGTTTCAAAGAATAATGTTTCATCCTCACACTTGACACGTTTTAAATTGGGGGCTTGTCTCTTCAAAGTGACGGCTGAACATTTAAACTGTTTGGTATACAGATTCACCCTTTATACGAAGGTATCAAGTTCTGTCTGTAACACTCAGTGAAGACAAGTTATTCTATAATTAGAGCATCAAAATTCACTACGATCACTCGTGTTACCTCATGACAGTGTGTAAAAATCTCCTCCACTGTTGCTATGCAGATGTGAGGATTCGCCACACCGTGCATGCACATATTATACTAGTATACGTATGAATCCTTAGATCACTGAACTGTTTCTGCAAAATAATCAAAACTAACATAAAGAAGAATGTATGAAAACATGAATATGTAGTAATGTGTCTTTTGTAAAGAGTGCAGCTGTAATCAGCTTCTGTTTCACCACATTTAAACATTTCATATAGTGATAAAAACCTTATCAAACTAATTTAAAACCAAAATCTAACTTCAGTCTGGAGCAGAACTTACAAAATATGCCTTTTATGCCTTAATTATATAATAATAATTATTATAGCAAAGAAACTATTGATTGTTTGATGTTAAAATAACATCTAAATATTTTATAATCTGACAATATAACAGAAATAAATCAATTAATTTGGCCGTTTCCACCTGTAGATGCTCCATTATAGGGCAGTAGAGGCTGAATATGGCAGATTTACAATGAAGGTACTAATCCTGATGCTCCATCTGGATGTTTTATGCTCAGAAGTGGTTGGATGAGAATTAGGAGCAGTGATCTACCTGAACTTATGTTGAAGTTTGTCCCGTTACATGTTGTTAATAGTTTTATTTGGTATTTAATATTTCACACGTGGATTGTAAAGATGTTTAAGAAGGTTTAACAGCTGCAGGAACCAACACCAGCCTGGCCAGAGCAGGCTTTCATCAGAACATCTAAAGACATTATCAAACTCAAGAGTTTTCTTCTCAGTACAATTAAACTTTTAGCCAATTCAGTTATTTTCCTGTGAATTTGTCATTTAAATCTTCCACAAATGCGCTCTTTTCCTGCGTGCATTTTGTTCTTTCTTTTTCCTTTAATGCCTCTGGGCTGTAATTGTCATGGGACTATGAACTGTGGGTAATTCCCTCAGGCAAAGTCTGCTGAAGCTCAGACTAATGGAAAGTGTGCATCCAGGGCTGAAAACGCCTCCAAGAGAGCCTTGGTGCGGTTGAGGATTTGACAGAATTAGCAGGAATGTGCCTCGGACTGTGAATGTGGAATCTGGCAATGACTAATTGTTTTGAGGAAATATCTGACAAATTCCTTGTTGTTGAAAAACTTCATTCATAATTCTGAAGAATATTTTCCAGAAAGTTTGTTTCCAGTTCAAGATTTCAGGACTGTTCCCTCGCAGCATCACATTCATTATCCACACAGATCAAAAGCAAACAAAGAGGCTTTCCTCTCTGCATCATCTGTCCTTGACACAGGTGAAAACGCAAAGCTGGTGATAAATATCCCCGTTAATCCATGAGTAGAAACCATTTCTGTGGATGTTTGCTGGAAGACCCTTTCTTGGTATTAACGCCGCGCCTGTTTCTTTCAGTTTTCTTAATCCCGCCTCTGTGAGTCCTTTGTTTTGGATTCTGCTCATGCTCGATCTTTGGATTAACATATATCAGGTTGATCAACAAAGGCTGCGGCGCACCGTGGATGAATCATTATGGCATTAGCCCGACCACTGGGCCCACTCTAATTGAGAGTCATTCATCTTTCTTGTACCTGTCCTCTA
This sequence comes from Aphyosemion australe, assembly GCA_006937985.1. NCBI lineage: Eukaryota > Metazoa > Chordata > Actinopteri > Cyprinodontiformes > Nothobranchiidae > Aphyosemion > Aphyosemion australe. The sequence continues at coordinate 1,334,926 of SSNS01000043.1, forward strand.
TCTGCCTTAGCACCCTCTTTGTTTATTTATTTCTTGTTGAGGCGGTGTGACACTTCACACCAAACCGTCTGTCACTTCAACCAAGAATCACATAAAGGAGCCTGGAAACCTTTGTCTTTATTGGATGTGCTTTTGTTGAAAAATGTGAGTTTTATGACTCAAAGGTTCTGTTGGAAAAGTGGGATTTGATCATACGTATTTAAGGGTTAGGGTTAGGGTTCTAACACACGTGTTCATAATAGCACCTCTTCCTGGCACAACTTTGTCAGACTGCATCAGGATGCAGCTACACACTCAGAGATCATGCCACACTAGTGCAAAGCTGATGGGGTTGTAGCCCAGGCATGAGGTGAGTATGGTCTGCTCCACGTCCTGCTTCTATTTCTCAATGACCTAGCCACAACAGTTGCCCCCATGTTATAGATTCACTACCACAAATACCTCAATTAGGGATGCAGCGATACCACTTTTTTCCAAACCGATACGATACCGATGCTTGGATCTGAGTACTCGCCGATACCGATACTTCTGCCACACACAAAAATGCAATCAATTGGAATACAGGTTTTATTTTCTTCTCTGCTTTCAACAGGAAAAGACGTTGAGTTAGATAAAAAATAAAATATATAGAGATCACAAAACTAAAATATTGGGTGAAAAATAAATATTTTCTGTGAAATCATTGCACAGTTTTCTACAAACAAAATGAACTAATTGGCTCTGTCTCCAGCTTTCATGAACATAACATTTATGTACCTATCACAGTGTCCACATTTAAATAAAAAATAAAAAAAACTATAGTCAGCATGCAGTAGTGTGGATTCTGAACTAAGCTTTTTTGAGAAACATGAGCAGCAGGTTCTTTTTGATGAAAATAGTCATCTCTGCATTTTCAGGTGTGAGCCTGTTTCTGCTTTCATTCACAGTGTTTGAAACAGCTCCCCCTATTGGTCAATATAGAAAACTACAACAGAAATGACAAGTCACAGTGAAGCCACTTTCAGGCAACTGGTATCGGTATCGGCCCGATACCAGTATCGGTATCGGTGCATCCCTAACCTCAATACCACAATAATACACCGTCAAGCCCACAGAGACTTTGCTACGGTGACCCACGTTCTGGTCCATCCTTTCTTACATCATACCGGGGTCACCATCCTGTGTGAACAGGGTCTCAGCAGTCTGGACAGAAATCTGGACACAGATAGACGGGGGAATGCTTGGGTCAGAAAAAGCCGCACAGATCTACGTTACACCATAAAATTTGTATTCGTGGATTCCCCCAACTTAGTGATCACAAAAGGTTGTGTTTATGTTGTGGCCAGGAGAGAGCAGGTCGCATCTCAGCTAGTAGAAGCTAACGATTAGCAACTCCACAACATGGCAGAATACGTTCAAGCTTGTGTTATTTATGGAGAGAAAACATCAACGTTTTATTTTTTATGCAAAAAAGAAGATCGAATGACGGGACTTTGCACTACTTAGTTTGATAAAAATAAGAAGCCGCTAAGTAAAGCTGACAGACTTACGCATGTTGGAGTCTAAATAATCCAATGTTGATGACAAAGCCGTTTCAAACGAACGTGGTTCCTGCGTTGCCGCCATGTTGTTTGTGTTCGCGGCCGCAGCTCTGACGTCATCGGCTACTCCCGCTCTGCGATTGGCCCAAAATATAGAGCGCTGTGATTGGCCCAACCAAAACTATAGCGAGCTGTGATTGGACAGCCACAGCAGTAGATCAGGCTGTGAGGGTTCCAATGAAGCGTGCCTAGACCCAACATAGTTATTGAAATATTGAGTGGATGACTCCTTTAAACATAAGTTTTGTTGAAATATTAATTATGGCTCCTTTATGAGTTGCTGTTATTGTTATGCTGTCCTTGAAGGCTTTTATTTAGTTTTTGACTGGTTGTGCAGGTGACCTGCTGTGCTCAGTGTCTCTCAGCCACATCACAGGAATCTCAGCTTCATGGGTTCCTACTTATGCAGAGAGCTTGTTTACATAGCGAAGCTGTGTAGAGAACAGAGAACGATCTTCCATTCCCATTTGTGAAAGGACACCCTGTTCAGACTATGATTACAACAGCACCAATTCTAACTTCATTTCCACAAATCTAAATGTCAGCTATTAACACCAATACTTTGTTAATATTGGTTTCAGAATTGAAAGTCCAGACAGAACCTCTAGTTCCTGGACTGTTTTCCTCCCGCCGTCTCAGAACCCGCCTGCTAGGTTAGGGAGTGTGTGAGCCTTTGTGGGGTTTGTCTGCCTCTTGTGTCTTTGTGTTGAGCGTGTGATGGACTGACAGCCTGTCAGCGGTGTACTCTGCCTCTCAATCTAAGACTGCTGGGATCTGCTGAATTTATTAGCTGAGATCAGGCTTTGAGCTGAGAGAGTTGTTTCAGTTTTTGTATATGCAGCGGTCTCGGGAGGGGGGACTGGATAACTGCTCACGTTACCTGTTCTGGACTTCATGAGCCACAGCCTGGTCTGAAGCTGCTGTGGTGTTGCTTCCTCATCAATATTTCAGCCAGTGTTCAACACCAAGGTTTCTCCAGAACACAAAGGGAGCCTTGGGTCAGGTCTTTGTTCTACAGAAACAAACAAGAGAGAAGTCTGACCTTACCCACAATTCCAGAGCCTTTGAAGATGGAGTCCTTAGTGCAAGGCTAAGCTAGCTTTAGCTTTGATGTGTGCAGGTTTTTTAAGCTCGGCGTCTCCTCTTGATCTAAACATTTGCTACCTGTTACCATCTACTTTGTCAGGATGTTTTATTCTTGTCCTGGAAGAGCCCAGCAGGAGTAGAGATTGAAGGCTAACATGCTGTCTGTGTCTTAGCCTTAATAATGCTTTGACTCATGGACTTCTGTCCTGTTTGTAACACAGCAATGTCCCCCCCCAACTTATATTTTCCTTTGGTCATTTGAATCTCACGTCCTAACCATAAATAACCGTCCGATTGTCCATCCGACCTTCTGCTTTCCTGCATTTTCTTCACACAAAGATGGCACAAATGTTTAAATAGTTCCTTTTTCCCAAACCAAATACCAAAGGTTTTATTTAAACACTATAGTAGAATTATAGTCATACAATTGACTGTATTATTTAAGAGGTGGGGCACTAAAATTCTCACTATCTCCCTCTGAGTCGTCTCCAAGCCCAGGGCTCAGAACCTTTGAAGTCTAAAGGAGCAGCTCCGTATATGCATAGGCCTGTGTGTGTGTGTGTGTGTGTGTGTGTGTGTGTGTGTGTGTGTGTGTGTGTGTGTGTGTGTGTGTGTGTGTGTGTGTGTGAGAAATATTTGCATTTAAAGAAAATGGAAGGAGGATAGATGGGACATTCCTCCAGCGGAATGTTATCGTTTCCTTTTCTTTATTCCCTGGAAATCCTCTTGAATGGGACTTTCTCTGACCTCTTCATTTCCTCATATTAGCTCTAACTCTTTTGTAAGACAAATAATTATGTGTGAGAAATGAGGCTCCCTGGTTGTGAATTTGACTTAAAATCATCAGCTGACCAAGAAGCTAGACCCTATAGAAGCAGCAGCTCAACACAGTATGGTCTAATCGTGGATAATAACACAAATGTTTTCCTACCATGATTTCTATAAGACGTGGCTTCTTGTTTAAGTAGCGTTACTGGAGCTGATGTGTGACGCAGGAGGAGGAGTTTAACCGGCTCCAACCAGCTGTTAACGGCAGCGTTTGTGTCAGCTGATTAATTACATGGTTATTTTACTCTTGGAACCCTTAATTACTTTTCATTATGCAAAGTAAAATAATAATATTAATAATTGAACCATTTTAAATTTTTTAGTTTATTTTTTTTGCTGGTTCACCCTGAAAAAAAGCATCTGAGTGCTTTTCTAAACTCACGTAATAAGAGATCACATAACAATTTAAGTTGTGGTCCAGGAGGGTTCTCTGAAAAATGCAAACCGCGGCTTTGATCACACTCTCCTTTCCTTTAATCTTTTCATCCAGTGTCATCACCGACACCGAGGAGTGGCGTTACTTCAAAGCTCTGACCAAAACTCCTACTCCACTGGAGGAGAACATGTTTCATGAGAAGGAAGGTGCAGCAGGTCCGGCGGTTTACCTTCGGCCAAAAGAAACTATCCACATTCCTCTGAAATACCAGAGCTTCACATGCAACCACACAATGGCCACCCAGGTAAAGGGGGAACCCGTCTACTCATTTGTGTGATTGTTTCTGGGGACCGTGATGATTTTAGCCAAACTAATCCTCTCGTCTGATTTTATACCTGAAGTTGGTGGATTTAGTTTTACAGCAGGAAACAGCTGTTCCACCACCCCACCTCCACTTGAGAAAGATCAAAGGGACTTCTTAAACTAATGTTATATCACAAACTGACTCAAGTTCAAGAAAGTCTTTTACAGCTCACTGGTCTTGGCTATAAAAGTGTTTTTGCTACGAGGAATCCACAGAGATCAGGCGGGGGAGTGGGGATCCAGTTGTCACTAAGTGTTATTAACTCCAGCTAATCTCTATGCATCAGTGTGTATTTGATTTCATCTGTCAAAAGAAGAGTTAAGAACATCTGCAGCTTTCATTTTTGTCTTTTTTAAGGATTGTTGATGGTTTGGTGCTTTTTGGGTCTAACTTGGTGTCATTTACAGTTTTGTTGCAGGGTGTGTAGATGTAATCTGTTTTGCATCTATTTGCTGTATTATTATTTTTTCTTTTGCTAGATGTTGTGATAATGATCCTGTTTCTTATCAAATCCTCACAGGGACCGAGCTTCCTGCCTACAGGCAAAGGTTCTCAAACGGCCAAAAGGAATCTGTCCAACATCATTAACGCCAAAACTATCAAGGTACCGCGTGTGCTTTTATGCCTCGTGCAATCTTTTTTAAATAATGAACCATATTTATCTCCATCTGCAGCTTTTTTGCCTTTTCATATCAGATGCACATTTTTTCCTTTTGCAAGATCTTTATTATGCAGTAACTAATTTAAAAAATGCATCTCTAGTTACATAAACGTGGTGCATCTACACTGTAAGAAACTAAATGTTGGATTTACTGAACCGAGTTATGTCCACTGAACCTAGTTGCTTAAATTTAAAGAGGAATAAACATTATATATAATAAATAACAGTAGATGTATATTACTCTTTACAGTTAAGCAACCAGGTTAAGTGGAACCAGTTGACATAACTTGGTTAAGACAAGAGAAACATTTAATTTCTTAGAGCGTCTGTGTGTCATGAGGTCTTAGAGTGAAGTAAGATAGGCGCCTAAACTCAGTCTACAATACGGATCTTTTGATTTGGAGCTTAATTCAGGTTAACCTTTCTCTCCATACAAAAGTCTAGCATCTTGTGTACACAAACTCCCAGACAATTCCCCGGGGAAGGGCTGTGCACCGTCTTCACCCTCCTCTCTTCTCACAAAAAACACTTTGAACTATTCAGACTTACACAAGGCAGACGAGACTGTTCAGTAAAATTACCAGCTGGAATCGTTTTAAAGTAAATAAGTAATGTTTCTTGGGAATCCAGTAAAATAAAAATACAATTCTATCTGCAGGGTTGAGCTTAGCCCTGCAATTAGCAACATGTCAGGTACCCCTTTGCTAACTTGCGTTACCTTCTTGATGTTAGCCTACCGTACCCAAAGCTCTCATATTGCACAGAGTGATGAAATGTTTGCCAGTCTGCCAAACATTTGTGCTTCTCTCCACTTTGTGTGTATTGTACACCAAAGGCAGCACTGCTGCTCTGAGCAAAAACTCCTGTCAACAGGTCAAATAGGTCAGGTCTGGATCAAATCTGTATCCCGCTAAAACTGACAAGTCCCAACAGCAGAGCTGTCAGTGTGCCAGCTTTGGCTCTGCTGTCAGTCAGCATACATCACAGGAGCCAGATATGGGCCACTCCTGCAAGTCAACAAGGGGCTGCAAATCTGACACACCAATGGTTTGGACAGCTGCTCCATGTTCAATGAGCAAGTTGTTTGAACTTATCTCCCATGACTGAATATGTAGATCACTCAGGAAATCTGACATCTTTGCTCAAATGCTTTAGTTGTTACTAATAACGTCGTCCGTTGCTGTTTACTCACATGTGCATGATGAGCTGATCTGGAGAAAACAGTAAGTTGGGGATTACATCTCTATTCAGGGGTTTTAACAGGAGAATTTTCATTTAGTACAATTTAAAGACCAAGTTCACTTGTTTTTTCAACACATTTGCAGAGGTCTCTAGTATAAATAAATGCATTATGATTCGATCTCTGTGGGGAAAACGCTCTGGCGCTCCTGTTTCAGGCAGTAGAAGTTAGCCAAAGCAGAAGGGAGCAGAACACGGCAGGATTTGGAGTTTTATTTTTTGATATTCGGACATCTCGCCTCTGATTGGCTAACAGCAACATTACTCTACCTGACTCAGTTGCTCTGCAAGGTTTATGTTTTAACTCCACAAATAACACAAGCCTGGAGGAGTTCTGCTGTGTGGTGAAGTTGCTAATGCTAACAGTTAGCTTCTACTAGCCGAGACGTGCTCTGCTCTCTCCTGGATGCTAAATCAACAACAACATTGGGAGCCAAGATGGGTGAGTCCATGATTGCTAACTTGTTATTATGACGTTCAAATGTCACTGGATTTTCTAAACTGAGAGTTTCTCTGTCCAGTTTCTGTCTGCGGCTAATGCAGGAAATAGGGGTAGAAGACTATTTTCACGTTCAGCCTGCATGTTGAACTCAGAGTGACCGATCGTATTTCAAAAATATCAAGTGAAAAACGGTTTCTCAGAGAACTTGGTCTTTAAGAGTGATAATAAGGAAAAGAGCTTCATGTCATAGTTTAGCCACCTTGTGAGGCTTTAGCTCTCAGATAAGCTGTACAAAGCTTTCAGACCTTAATTAGCTTGTTAGAACTGGGTTTCTCAGCGGTGATTCAACTTTCAAAAGCTGCCTAAAATCCCCTCAAACCTGGTCCCCAGATTGGCATCCAAGGGCTCCTCTAAGCAGATGCTTAGCACCCTGAACATTCACATAATTGATGTTCTGAAAGAGAGAGAAGACTGTCAGAAGATAGCCCTCTGAGGTCATCTCTTTAGTTTGTCGTTTTATAAGGAATCAAGGGAAAGGGGAGGTCAGGCCGATGCTTTTAGGAGAAAAAATAAACAAAGAGTCAAATGAAATTCCTCGTTTGTCTAGAAAAGGCAGGAATTTTTTTTAGCAAACTTTGACAAAGTGTCTGACTGTTCTGAACAAACATGACCTCAGTGGGTGATGTCAGAAATGTAGTTTCACTGTAGAGATTGTCTAACACCACACAGGAGTAAGCCCGGCTGCTGGAGCCACTGACTTTTCACCTTTTCTTCGCAGGTTACTTTCAGAGCCGACGATGGAAAGCCAATGGCCATCTGCCAAGTGAATGTGGAGCCAACACCTCACGTTGTGGACCAGACGTTCCGACTTTACCACCCCGAACGTTGTTTTCTTAAAAAAGCCATCCGCCTGCCTCCGTGGCACGACCCCACAGGTTGCTCATGTTATCCCTTATTTTTTTCACATCGTCCATTGCTCCTGATGCCACAGCATCTGCTTGTGCTTACATGATTAAAGCTAATACCTCACAGGGCTGTAACTGTTGATTAGTGGTGGAAAATATGCAAATATTCAACAGAAATCACACTCAGTCTGATTGTACGACACTTATTTTTAACGTGAAATTATGTATTAGAGTTTTTATTTTTAAATACTCTTGCAAAATTTTCATTCATAAAAATTTAACAGCAGAATTTCAACGTAACAAATTCATCAGCAAAAATTCAACAACTGAGGTGACCTCTTGGTGACCTCTTAGTGACCTCTTGGTGACCTCTTAGTGACCTCTTGGTGACCTCTTGGTGACCCAAGCCAAAGCACCCTGATGGAGTTGATTGGCTAAAAGTCACTCGACTCAATCAAATTTTTGCTGATGACATTTTTACGTAGAAATTTTGTTGTTGAATTTTTACAGCTACATTTTTTGCTGGTTTATTTTAAGTTAAAAATTTCAAATACATCATTTCGCAGAATAAAAATTCAATGTCTAAAAAAGTCTTATTCTGCTGAGACTGAGACGTCCTGATCATCGTTAAATTGAAATAATTGCACAACAGTTTAGCAAATTTTTATGATGCGTTTAGCCACAGAGTCTCACTCGTCTCAGTTTACACTGTCAACTCTCTTGTCACCAAATTCTCCCCAAATTTTCTGGAATTTCTTGCATTTTTTAAACTCCAAAACCAAAGTGAGAAGGATTCCACATGGCCTGATGACTATTATGAGAAGAAATATTTTGTGTAAATTTCATGTTTAAAGTTTTAGCGATGCAAGAGCCAGGCTGTGATACCCACGCCCAAGAAAAGAGAATCTTTGGGAACCTTTTGAGACAGTTTGAAAACTTCTTTGCAAAAACTCAGTTAGATACAAAAAAAAAATAGATTTGTACATAAAAGTACGTGGAGCCAGAAAAAAGATTGAAAAGTATAGTGACACAACCCTTTTATAGTTATTAAAACACCATTGAATTCAGTAATAATACGTATTGTTTAATATGTTAACCAACAGAAAACCCAGATTCCAGGACTCATCTGTCTGTGCGCTGCAGTGACTCTAATGTCATCTGTCAGACGAGGATGTTGGTGAGACGCTCTTCTTTCCTGCTCTGATCACAAATATCACTCTAATATTAGCAGAATACTCAGCTGATAACTGATTTATTACTGTTTTAACTCTCCGGGCATAAATTGCTGTGTGTTTTCACTTCGTTCCAGTTGGGTCATTACTTTACTCCATTTGAACCCGTTTGTGTGTTTTGGTGCAGGCGCCGGGGGAGCCTCAGGATGTGTACTTGAAAGTGCCCGGGAGTCCCAGTCCACACATCAGAATGTTCTTTGTGATGGTTTTCACGTGCGTATCACTCACAGTTTTGATTGATTCACTCCTGAATCGTGCAGATTTTTGACTAGCCCCACCCTTTCCAACAATCTTAAGGATTATCATAACAGCTCTAAAGATAATCTCATCAGATAATCTTAGTGTTTGTGGAGCGTTCTAGTACGCTCAAAAGGGCGTCAGGACCGCTCCGATCCTAAATCCGGGCTTTCAAACATGTCAGATTGTCTCGGTCTGATTTTCAGGGACAAACGACCGTGCTGCCATCTAGAGGTGATGTAAGGACGCAGCACGCTCTTCCTCCGCCATGTTTGTTTACTTCAAAGTCACCTTTTAGCTCGCGAGATTTCCCGTCTGAGCGGGGAATGTCTGTGAGTGAAGTAGAAGGGAGTTTTTTATTTGACAACAAGAGACAAAAAGCAACAAAAAATAATAAATTACAAACTTTTAAATTAGTAATTCAAATGATTTCAAAATGATTATTTCTGTGCATCAGTGAACAATGGTGTCAGTTGCATATACTTGTTCACTTGCAAATGCATTGTTCTGAACAAAATTTAAACAAGATCCACTAGAGTTTAGTTTTTTCTGTAAGTTTCTGTTTTCAAACTCCTAATAGCAGGTGCACCCTGAGAGCTTTTGTGAGAAAATGACTCTAAATAGAGCCAAGCGTGTTAATCATAACATCATACGTGTAGCTACTCATGAAACGATCCCATTAGCTTCACAGTAAGCTCTTAAGTATGTAGCATCGCTGGTGCCGTTATTAGAACGAATCATCAGTAATTTAGATTACCAACATCAGATATCACGCTGCAGTTGGGTGATGTGGGATCTCCGTTTCTTTGAAAACATTCCAGGAAACCACTGGGATCCATCACAATAACGTGTTACTGGAAATTTAAAACATTTGCTCCTCATCTATGATTATCACTGATCAGCAGTCTGGAGGTTATTAATGCTCGGTGTTTCCTCCAAAGCTCATATCGTCTCAATATAACTGCAGAAGTTCCAAAAGGCTCCCTCCCGGTGAGCTGTTGTCTCAGAGCAGAGCCGAGGAGGTGACTCCTGCCTCCCACTCACACTCAGCTTGGGCCTCTGAGGCTGTGTTCCCTTCATTTCACCAGTGAGAGGATGATTGTGATGTTTGGGCTTATTAAAATGCCAGTGCAGCTGTAGATCAGCTCTCCTCATTTCCAACCCCATGCAGCACCTGCTGCACCTCCAGGGAACCTTGGTCTAATTGTGTTTGATTGTGATGACTTGTTTGGGTTTTTTTTCCTTGCTTTGCAGCGATAGGTGGATGGCAGCGCCATCCCAGATCTGGCAGATTTACGTGCACTTTCTGGAGCGGGTGGACGTCAGCTGTGTGAGTGGCCAGCGGAGCTGTCAGTCACTCGTCCTGAGAGGAAAGCAGACCATTCGCAAGATTAAATGTTTCTCATCGCACCCCAAGGAGATAGAGGTAGCGCCAAGCACGTCCCTGGTGCTAATAACACTGAATACATGAAGGACTTGTTTGGAGGAAGGAACATAAACAGAAACATCTTGACTGCATGTTTTTCAGTCTCAGGTTAAAATATCTGAAAACTATCATGGAGGGTTTATTTTTTAGCAGCAGCTTGTTTTGTAGGTTTCACAACTTCAACACAGCCACAAAATGTCATTTAACGTTTCTCTCTTCGCGTTTTCTTTCCACTCATCACCACAATTTGAAACTTGACAATGAAGATTTTGTGTGCTTGTGAACACGAGCACATCCTTCTGTCAGAGTCGAGGGCCTCACTGGTTTCAGGAAAACAACTTTCAGCCAAAATAGGAGAACTGCTTATTTAAACAAATCCAACTTGATCTGACTCTGTGGTTTCCTCGGGTCCACAGTGGCTGAACACACACACCAACACGGCCAGAACAAATCCGTTTATTAGTTAGATGAAGACCTCTGATGGTGAGTTTTGTTTACGTCTTCACGACTGTCAGAAGAAGTGGACGCCAACTTTAGTATGCCCAAAATCACAGCAGCTATGTTAAATACACACTCTGACAGGAGTCAAGTTTAAACTTTAAATCAGCCGTCAAATGTTAATGTCAGACTACAATAACTGGAATAAAAACAAAAAACAATGTGACAATGATTTTGTTACTAAAATAAATAATAGTTCTAAGGTTGATACGAAACTTGTTCATGAAGTTCTTTGCGTAAAATCCCTCCAACATGAAGTGATTCCAGCAGATTTACTGTTGACATTTCCAGTCCAGAGTGAGCCGTTTTAGGGCTCTGTCACTTTAAAGCAACACTAAACTCTTTACGCTGTTCCTTTAAAAGTAGGTTTCAGTGATTCTGTAGGTAGAAACTTTACCAGCTTCAACCCTCTGCTGACCAGAAACCACACACTGCATTAGTGAGAGGTCTCTACCTGCCTTTATGCCTGTTAGCCGTTTAGCCAATATAAAAGCTAGTTGTTAGCTTTTTAAGTTTGCAGACTTTCAAAAAGCACAAGGAGAAAAACAAGAAGTTTGCTGTTTTGTTGGCATCATGGTGGAGCCTGGAAGTAAAAGTAAGAGAGTAAAAAGTAAGAGAGTAATGTCTTTTCTGTGCGGTCTACACTTATTTGAGCGAGCTAAAAGAGGCTACAAAATCACAGACTGATGATGACCTGGCTTTGTTGCTACTGGACTTGTTTGTAATAATATTTTTTGTCCAACAGTGTGGACCTTTTTACGTCGTGGTTTATTTTAGTTTCATTTGGCTCACGTTAGCGTTAGCTCGTTGTTTGTATTAGCTACAGCAGGCTTTAGCAGGATTGTTTACGACAGTTGTAAATCTGCTTTCAACCAGTAGGGCGGAGAAACAGGAAACTGTTTAGTGTCCCTTTAAGAAAACAAGCTGGAGCCACCTCCACCCCATCCCACACTCAAGCTACTATAAGCTGAGAAGCTCCGATATCCAGGAGGGGCTCGAAGTAGAGCTGCTGCTCCTTCAGCCTGGAGAGGGGAGAGGGGGTTCTATGCAAATTTCTCCATTTGTGACATCACAAACAGGGATTTTTTTTTAAACAGCTTGTTTTAGGCTCATAAATCCTGAAACCAAACAGATTGGCAGGTTTTATTTTCATGTTAGGAGTGTTTATAGAGGCAGTAGAGACCCACGTGGCAGCAAAACAGAATACAAAAGATGAGTTTTACATAATATGTCCCTTTTAGGGGACGAAAGCCACTCAATCAACTTGACCCTATGTGAGAAAACAATTGTCCCCCCTGTTAAATCATGAAGTAACTGTGATTAACCTGATAATCACTAGACTCCAGCCTGATTATTACCAGACTTGTCGAATTAAGGCGACACAAAGTTTGTTAAAAGATCTCAAAAAGCACCAAACGCATCAGGAACTGGACTTCATTTAATCAAGAACCAAAAAACAGTGTGTGTCACGTTACATTAGGAGTAAAAATAATACTGAATAAATGTTTTTACTAAACCATATTTTATTACTCGGGCGATCTTTGAGATTTCACAAATTTTCTTTTCTTCTGAATCTTTAAAAATGACCAACGCAATTTAAAATGAACAATAAAGCCAGTTTATTTCTCCTCTTTCACAGAAAATAACTGATCCTGTAATCATCCCGTAATCTAAACATATCTCATGAAAAGCTCGTCAGGTTCCTCTCAGAATGAGCACTTCTCAAATTGCACTTTCACTTTCTGCTAATCGTTTTGCTAGCAGCAGGAAGCGCGAGAATTGCAACAGTCTCTTTAAAAAAACCACATGTTAAGATTGAAGTCATTATCAGAAATATACAAATGTGTATGAACAGCATGTTTCCTTTTATATGATGCCACTTTATTGGTTTTCTCTGCTTTTTTTGTGTTTGAGCATCTGAGAAATGATCATTTTGTGGTTCTTCATTATGCACAGAGCAAATAGAGCTTGTGCCGTGGACGCTGAAACATGTCTGCAAAAGTAAAAACAAGCTGTATTTGCTCTGTGCATAACAGTATTTCTTTATTTTAATAATCCCATATTCAGAAAGATGATGATGGATTGTCACCGTTTGCAGCGAGCACACTGTACGACCCAAACATGTTTACCCTGTAGAAACGGGGTACCGTCTGAAAAAGTGACAGATGTATTTTTCAAAGAGTTCACCGTACACGTCAGTGGTGGCTTTGATCTGACTCTCAGCAGGTTTGGCTCACGGTGGAATGCATTGGAGGAGTCTTACAAAACAGGATAAAGCTCAGCTTCAGAGAATAGCTTCTGCTTTTCTCAACAGATTGAAAACGAGCCGCACAGTAAATCTCAGCCTCACATCCTCGTGTCTGTCACTTCCCAGCCTCCACGCTCTCTCCTTTTATTGTCTGCCCCCTCGTTTTGCCTCCTTCACTGAATCTAATTCAACTTTTCTTTCACCCTGAACACCCCCCGTTACCTTCCCCGTCTCTTTTAAACACCCTTCCTTATTAGTTTCGTCCCTTTTCACCTCTTCTTCCCCTCTCCCGTGTCCGACTCTTCCTGTCACTTGTTCAATAGCTCTATTTCCTTTGATTGTGTCGTGCCTCATTCTCATAAGCCGTCCCAATCAACAGCATCTCATCACCTTGCTGCCAAATCCAATCAACCTTTCTGTGCCCTCACCTTCTCTGCAGGTGGACCCAGCTGGTGTGTTCGTTTTGCCTCCAGCGGCTGTGCAGGAGCTCCAGCTGAAGGTGCAGCCTTGGCAGGCCGGCAGTCGCTTCCTGTATGTGAACGCCGTGGACATGGATCAGCAGCGGCTGGTCACTGCCTGGCTCCTCTGTCTTAATGTCCACCGTCCTGTCTTGTCTAAGGTAGAAAGACTGTTTCCTTGTGTTTGCATTTACAGGAAACATCAAGTCTGTGTGATTTCAGTATAATAAAACAGCTGGGATTACAAAAAACTTCTAAAATTCTAATATTCTATTTGTGATGTTCTATGTTTTTAATGTTAAGCGACGCTTCCCTATGCTTCTGGGATGCTTCACAGCCAGTGGAAACGCACACATCCACTATAACGGTGGCTAATTGCTGCATAGATTAAGCTAAGCGTATGCATCTGCTGGGAAGACCCGGTTATTTACGGTGTTTTCAGTGTTGGACTACAGTTCCCTGCAAACAGTCAACGTCGCATGGACGTGCAGATCGTGTCTGCCAGACCACGTCTGCAGGTCTTTGCACAGTGAATTATTTTGGCAGAAATATTTGGAATTTCTGCTTGTAGGTGACCGTAAAATTCTAAAAAAGCCATGAGCTGCGTAAAGATTTATGAAGTAGCGTTGCATGAACTCTGATGATGTTTTGATGACTGCAATAAGCTCTAGTCTCAATCGCACTTGGACTAGCTGTTAGCATGTCATTCCTGTTGGGTAAAAACTCAATTTCTCTGAGCAGACACCATTTAGGAAACTATCGTGAGTAAGATGGTAATTATAACATTTACATAGAAAAACAGCAAAATTACCAAAATATCTCTTTAACAGAAGTTTTGAACACAGAAAAACCCGTTTATCTTTTTAGGTTTGTGAATGCTGCTGCTGGTATTTCCTATAAACTACGAGCAGAAAAAGCCTGTTTTTATGTATTTGAGTAGTCGCCATTGAGGCGTTGCACAGCGTTCTTATTGAGGTTTACTGTATGAACCTCAGAACAAATCTGCTCCACAGTAAAGAGCGCTATCAGTATCGACTGCTGTGTGTTCATGAGTTTCATTTGACTTGTTCGACTCATCGAGCTGCAGTTTCACTCTCCAGACCAGCAGGTGGTGATAATCTGCTGATGTTTGAGTGATTTGTCGGCAGGAATTCAAATGATATTTTTCCTCAAGGCTCTTTATTCTTTGTATTGTCAGATCTGATGAAGTCCAGGTCATGTTTATGAAATCATGAAAACACGAATTACATTTAAAAACAAGCTTTGCAAACTTATTTCTATATGAGAAATTCAGAAATCTGATAACTTGGCTACGTTTGGACGTGTTGGTGATGGAAGTCACACAAGAAAATAAATATCAGCTCTGTGTTGGAGTCACACAAGAGTTAAAATATTCATATAATCCATTTTTATCTTCAATGAAATCAGTTTTTGTCGTCTCCCTCTCAACCCGTGCCATCTTTTAACCAATCAGCAGTGGGCGAGCTGCGACGGCTACTTCTGCTTTAAACCCATCGATCTGAACTGAACTATCGTGCCAAGCTGTGCCTGAACGCCAGGATCTGCGTGCGCCCTGCAGGAGCGGCCTCAGTCTGTCCAAATCTCATCATTCAGACACGGCAGAGCAGAGGAAGTGGAGCAGAAGCCAAGAGAAAACCACAGAAATGTTTCAAACTTTCTCCCTGACTGGTCGTCACGTGTGTGAATTTAGGAAAAATAATTAAATTAAAAACAAGCAATTATAAAAAGTTTTGGATCATTTGGAAATGTTCTTGTTTTCCATAAGAAAGAAATCTGTTTTTATAATTCTGTATATTTTCTTCCTTGCTTTTTTATTTTTTTATATCTTAATTTTTATTTTATTTATTTATTAAGATTTTGTCATTTTATTTTTTTAATGTTTTTCTTTTATCTTTTTTGATTTTCTATTGTTCTCGAGATGCTCCTTGTGCATTTTATTTTGAAAGGCGCTATACGAAAAAACCTTCTTCTTCTTCTCCACATGGAAGCAGTCTAAATGAGAACAGAACTAAAGATCTTAATTATTTGTTTTCAGCCTGGGTTTTAGCCTCGTTGCACCATCTGTCAACAGAAGCAGGAATCTAGTAAAAGCTAAAAAACAGCATCTTTGGCAGCAGTTCATCTGTTATATATTTTAGTATTCTGAGCACAGAAAATGAGAAAAGCAATAAGATGTGGTGGGTTGAAAGAAGAGAGATTAAAAACGTGATGATAACAAATATCTGTGTATGCTAATCAGTGCATAAGATCATCTAACGTGTTCATTCTGGGTGGCTCAGGATTCCAAATGGTGATCTACATGTGTGTGTGTGTGTGTGTGTAGGCGTTTGAAGTGTGTGTCCCAGTCGGTGGTGGACGCGGCAGCTCCAGGAGAATCTCCTACACCAACCCTTACACCAGCAGCCGCGCGTTCGTGCTCCGCTCTGACCATCCGGACCTGCTCCAGTTCAAAGAGGATAAATTCCAGGTGAACCGAGACGGGAGGCTCCACTCTTCCCTTCCTCCTGTTAGGACTAACATCAATACTCCGATTAACTCTCCAACCAAAGCGCCTCAGATTGGCTCCTAAAGGTCCTAAAGTTGAAGTGAAACATGAATCATTACTTCTGCTTCATTAATTACAATCAAATGTCTCTTTTATGCACTGACTGGTCTGGGATCAGCTCCTGAATCGGTCTTGTAGCTTTTAATCAGAAATATAAAATTAGATTAATGTTCTTCCCATAAACAAAACGGCTCTTGTTAATCCTCGACACTGACCTCTTTAGAAAAAAGCCGTTATGAACAACACGATAACGCGTATCTGTTCCTTCCTCTGTGTTTCGCCTCTCTGCTTCCAGATCAGATGGAGAGTAAAATAACAGCCATTACTGCAGCTTTTATGTCATGCGGTCAGCTTTAGTGTCTCTTCCCCGTTCGGGCAAATAACACCATAAAAGCTGCAGCCGATGTCGCCGTTTCCATTTGTTTGAAACGCGGTGAAACAATAGGGAGGCCGCCGCTTTTAGAAATAAATGCACGAGATGCAACAGGAGCCGTTCTGAACATAAACAATTAGGGATTCGTGCTGCGTTTGGCCTGGAGACGCTACATCACTATTAAAGCGGAGTGAAAATCAGCCCTCTGCTTGCTTTCACCTTGTCTCCATGTATCTGAGAAAGGATCTACTGTAGAGTTACACAAATGTGGAGACCTCTTTACTGTTTTCTTCCTCCATAAAACAAGCTGTCAGCAGGAAAACAACTAAAAAAGATCAATACTGCAATGTTTTAGGAAAGATTACAGCATAAATCCCCCAAATTGACCCATTTTTTGTGGCTGTAAAAAAGAAGAGGGAGGACAGTTATGGTTTGATTGAAATGTGGTGAATATAAACAAAAACAGCAAACGTTCACCTTGCAGGCTTTGGGCAGGGACAACAAAAGCAATGCTACATTCAGCACTTTCCTTCTAATTAGAGAGAAAAATCATCCAGACTGCAAAGAGAAACTGGTAATTTATTCAGAACCAAATGAAGAAAGACTGCAACGTCAGGAGGTGAAAGGAACTGAGAAACTAGTTTGTCTTTTTTTGTGTATCTCAGACGAGGAACCCTAACGCTGCGTGGGAAAAATATTTAGCTTTTATTTTGTTATTTAGGACTTTAATGTACTGCAAACATGTTTTATTTCTCCTGACAAATTATGATAATTACTGTTAACCTGATAAATGGGCTAAAGATATAAAACAAATACTAAAGGGGGATTTTTTTCAATAGTTTATTATTCTTACTTCTTACTTTTTAAATGTGGTCCCCAGCTCAAATTACACTGTAAAGTGTTTATATGTGGTTTTAATCAGCTCAGCAGCTATTATTCAATTTGTTTATTTGCATGTTGTGAATGTGTTGATTTTATTCACTTTTGAAGGTAATAAATGACACACACACACACGCACACACACACACACACACACACACACACACACACACACACACACACACACACACACACACACACACACAGCAGCTGGCAGTGGGAATATCTGCAACCTTTAGCAAAAACGATGCTGGGATGAGTAAATCAACCTTTAATGTTTAACGTTGTATTATGCAATCCATCTAGATCTCTGATAGGGAGCTTTGTTGGTTGAAAACGTGTACAAATGAAGTGTGTGTGTGTGTGTGTGTGTCCAGATTGGCGGTGGAGAGACCTACACCATAGGACTGCGGTTGGCCCCCAGCCAGAGTCCAGGCTCAGCAGAGATCCTGATCTACGTGAACAACCTGGAGGAGAAAACTGAGGAGACGTTCTGTGTCAAAGTCAACTATTCCTGAGCTGCACCAGTTAAACAACAAATGACTTTTATATCAGATTTTCATTCAGATATTTTCTCAAACGAGCTAATGTTGCTAAACTACTTCCTGTAAAACGGTTTACTCTGTAGTTTATAAGAAATAAACAAAAAGCACATAAGCTTTGATTCAGCGAAGCATCTCTTGTAGCTGCTGAGGTGATTCCCAGCAGTGAGCTGTCCGCTCACACGTCCAGTAGATGTTAGACAGCTCAGACCCGTGTGAGAGCAGGATGAGGGTGGCAGCAATAACATTCCTGCTCCTCTGTTTGCTCGGTAAATCCACTCCAACGCCGCTGACGGTTCAGGTTTTATCAGACACCAGTCAGGGGCTCGCCCTTCAAGTCTCCCCACTTTCTAAACACCGTATCCTCATCATCGATGTTATAAGAAGCAGTGCTGTAATGAGGTACGTCTTTTTTTCCTTTAGCGAGGCACATCTCTCCACATTGCCCTCATTAACACCAGCACCCTTTTAAACCCTCCACGCTCTCCCTGCTGCTGCTCGCGCTCTGTGTTTCCCTGTTTGAGGTGCTTAGAGACGGCCGTGCATATTGTGTTATATAACAGAGTTACACAATCCCTCCACTCCCCCACTCTCCCTCCCTACTCGCTTTCAATCTCATTAGAATTCAGGCTGTAAAATAAGCCTCAGCACAGCAGCAAAGCCAAATAAAACAAAGATAGTCTCTAAGCTTGGTGCACTTCATCTTTACTGCATCTAACGTCTCGTCTGAGGCAGATGCCTCATTGTCTTCCGTGTTTCACGCCACAAACGGCTTAAAAATGCATATTAAAGCTTTACGCACTTGTCCCTCGTACTCGCTGACATTTTGCTACGAAGCTAAACGACGTGTCGGACAATTTTGGACATTTGGCTGACAGGATGAGTTTAGAATTCTTTTTTTATTAAAGTTTATCTTAATACAGCACCCAAATGAGATATGTGTGGGTTATTTGCTCCTCCTGTTCATGGTGGCCCTGAAGTAAATCCTTTATTGCATGACTGCTTTTAAGAAATAGGACAGAATTCAAAGTCGACACTCTGTGCAAAACTACATCGTCAAGTTAAGCGAAGGCAAAACCCGTCTAATTTAGTTGTAACTTTCAAACTTTCTCTCTTTTTTTCTGAAAGCATTCTCTTTGTGCTTTCACCAAATAAATGAACCTCCTGGCAATAAACCCACATGAGGCATACACCTGCAGGGGAGGACGATAACCTTCTGATTAGACTCAAAACACCCATGGAGGATGAGATTTGTATTTTATATCTTTAGTGCGAGACACATAATACAACAAAGGGCCTTAAAACCTTTGGTATGTTTCAGTTTTTTGGCTGATTTTTCTGAATCTGAACGTTGTCAGGATTTTATCTCAAGGTCAATAACGGTAAACCTGATCTTATGAGGCAAACAGTTCATATTGGTTTTATTTCCCCTTCACACATAATATCAGACTCAAGTCGAGAATCCAAAACATTCACATTCTACTTTTTTCTAATCAGGGACTAGAGTCGGTCATGTCTGATTATGAAACACATTGAGGCCATTTTCTAAGTTTAAATGGTTAATCCTTTGCTGTTACTTACAAAATAGCATCACCTGTGTCCATTTGGCTTTGAACATTCATACTAAGGTGTGATAAGTCAATGTAGAGGCAAAAACAACAACAAAAAATCTGTTGTCCTAAAACTGAGCCTTGTGGGACTCCAATTTCTCAGTTTTATTAAATTAAAAATAAAATGACTATTTTTAGTGCTGGTTTACATTCATGTCATTGATTCATTATTATAAACTTTTCTGCCTCACCTGTACTTCTCACCTGGCCAGAGCTCCACTCCACAAATTTGCAGCATTTCAAAATTCTACCAATCGTTTCTTACCCACGGAGCCCAATTTATTGCTGTTTTTACTGGCTGAATTTCAGGGTTTCTCTTTTTCAGATTGTAGTAACAGCCAGTAGCTTAAGGGGGTTCATGTTTGGTTATTTCTCTTCCAAAGGGCTTATTTTGATTTGTCATGATCAAAGCAATCAGTTGTTAGGGGCTGCATGTTCTACTGACTAACAGCCAACACGGCTGTGCTGCTCATTCAACAGTCCTGGCCTTGCTTGCGGGCTATTTTTTCTCTTCCCTTTTTTATGCATAAAAACAAACTTAAAGGTCTAAACGTGTTCTTCAAATTGCTAAAGAATTGACTTAAATTTTGTTTAAAACCCTTAAAGATGGAAACGCTTATTTCCACGGTCTACTGCCTGCCACCACTGGAGATTTTCCGCTGTCATCTATCCCAATTTTGGGCAAATAACACACTGCCTCTGACAGCAATTGGATGGCGTTTTGGGTTGTAGCTCTACTTTTCGTGAAACCCCCTGCTCGTTGTGATTTTAATATTTGGATCCTGGTCTTTGCAGCGGCGCCCAGTGTGAGCTGCATGGTCCTTCTCTCAGCGTGGGGCAGAGCTGCGCTGACACCTTATTAGCAGTGCCAGTCTAGTTGTTGTCTGTTCCTCCTGAAGAAGCACAGACACCCGCCACAACGGCTCTCAGTGTCTGCTCACCTTGTTAGTGCGGTTAGACGGCTCCTGTCTAACTGTCCATTGGAGGGGGCTGCCTTGATATTTAGCCGGGTGAGAGAGTGCCTGTTGTTGCCCTGATTTGAAGGAAACCACAGCTACACGCTGGTATCTGTGTTCAGAGTAATCTTTTTCAGTGTGTGTCGGTGCCCAACCTGAGCCGTGCGAGTGGGTGCATGTCTGTGAAAGCACACAGCGATGTGCGTATCAAAGAGGTTTGTAACTGAAGGAATATGCAACCTAGCAACCAGTCCTCCTCCTCATGTACAGTACACCGCTGGTTCAGAGCGTCTCTCTCCTACAGAGGACAGAAATTGTTAAATATTACTGCAAAACACTTTGAGAACACGTTGCAGGAAAGAAGTTGACATTTTGTGATGGGAAATACGCATTAAAAACAATAAAGCGTACAAGAGGAGCTGTGAAGAGAAATTCATTTACCTTGTTACCCCTCTCAGCAGGACGCTCCCTAAGCCGTGACTGCTGAGCACAAAGGGAATGAGTTGGCTGCATTCAGCCTGAAAACTGATCTCAGTAGATGGCAGCCTTTCCCATTCAGCAAATTCATAACCCCTTTACCCGTCATCGTTCCTCTAAGGCAGCAGAGGAGAGGTTTATGATAGATAGTCATCTTCCATCATGAACATTGTGTTTGGTTTTCTTTGTCTTATATTTTGGGGTTTTTTTGCACATTTTTTGTCATTTTTAGTGTTTCATGCAAACATGTCAAAAAATTTTTTTTCATTTTTAAATTAAGGTGATAAGCAATACAAAGTTCAACCATTGCTTTCACCATTTTCTTGTTGTGTGGCTCTTTAGGACCATGCTGCCTGGTCTTCTGCTCTGACCACAGTTTGCCACTCTGTCCTGTAATACAGAGATGTGTCACAGTCTTTTTTAAGGTCACTCGTTGAACTTTGGAAACATCCTGAGGCCTGAGCTACAGTTTGGTGCTATTTTTAATTTCCTCGATCGTTTTCTCCTGCAGCTCACACAGTTTAGTGCTGATTTTGTCCAGCATGAGGAGGCCTAATTTAAAATGGTCCCAGAATTCAAAGCCACTTTTACCTTATTGTTATTGAATAAAGGCAGCTTCTTTGCCCTGCTTTCCTATGTAAATGAGTAATGTTGTAATGGACACGGAGAAATGGTTCCTTCTGAGAAAAACTGGTTTAACGCATCATAAGTTTAGACACACCACCCTAAATTAGCATGTCCCAACCCACTTCAACGTCTAACAGCAGAACGATGGTTACATATTGTAACCCCAGATTCTATAGGCTTCACCTTTTAAGGCATCGCTATTGGGTTGAAGGCGAAGTAGGATATAGAATACGCCTAACTGGTTCAGATCCAATCAGCATCCATTGCTAAAACCCAAAGAAATGATAGTGTGAAGGAAAATAGGAGACAAGCAACGGTTCTCAGTCCCTTTTATACAGGACCAGGGCCCGAACAGTAGCGGGCGTATAGTAAAAGCTCTTCAGTGATGGGTGGCTTATAAGAGGATGTAATCCAATAGCGATGCCTTAAAGGACGAAGCCTATAAAATAGAACAGTGCTAGCCTGAGATGCTGCTGATGCTAGCCCAAGCTACTGCTAACGCCCTTGCTGGACGGGTGGAAAAGATCAAAGAATGTTGGAACACTCACATTTCTGGATGGACTGGGAATATCCAGACTATGAACAAATGCCAGATAGATCCACAGCTTCGGGTCCTTGTCCTCTTCCACGTTTGTTCGTGAACCCCCCACCCCAACATGATCCGGACACCACTTCTTCATCCTTAAACGATTTACACCTGGACTCTGGTCGTGTTTCCTGCAGGGATAAATCCTGTCTACGTTTGTCTGTGGACATAATTTACAGACATATTGTTTGTTACAAGTCATCCTAAAATCACATTTCTCTTTTGTAGAACCAGTCACATTTAATAATGAGGTGGTGGAAGCTAACATGGCTGATATGAAGCTTAAAATGACCATCTGTCTGTCTGTTTAAGTCAAACCAAAGGGAAGCTAATTTTGCTGTTTGATATTTTCCAACACATAAAGTTTTGTATCCACATTCAGAATAGGTTCTTGCTGTGAAGCACCACTGATTTACCATTCACGGCCCCCAGATGGTGATCCTCAATCACTTTGTCAGCCATTTTCACAGAAATTCATTCAGCCCGTTTAAGATCCTGGGGGTAAAATGTGTTTGATTTAAATCAACTTGGTCTTTGTTGCGGCGCCACAGAATGTTGTTTATTTCATCCGGCGCTGATGTACCGGCCCCTAAGCATCCCTGCCTTCCCTTCCTCTGTGATGAAATAAAAACACAAACATATTCTGTCCTGCTGCTGGGTCTGATGTATCAAATAATACTCACAGGTTTGATACATGACAGCTCAACGAGGCTATGGAGGGTGTTTACATGGAAGGGCGTGTTCATAAAGCAAACACAGGAAATAAAATAATAAAAACTGTTAAATGATGCAGCGCTCTTACTTCTGATTCCTCAGCATCAATTGCACCTATTCGTGCAGGCAGTAAGGTTTAAATACTGCTGGATTGCCTGATATGAGCAGCTGCTCTGCTTCAGAACAACTCCTGACTCCTGCAGCACCTCCTGCAGACACAGTGCAGCGGTCTCATCGAGGGGAATGAAAAATGAGTTTTCTCCACGTGGTGCTTTTGTTGGTCGGCTGCTCGCTGCCCAGTGGGTTCATAGGTCCATTTCTGCAGACATTAGAAGTTTCCATTACAGCAAAACCATTAAAACAACTGCCAAGAGTGCACTGAGCTCGTGCAGAAATTAAGGTAATAATTAGCTTCTATGGTTGTTCGACGTACATGAATATGTAAGAGGATGTAGAATTATTTAATTGTGGTCTTCAGGACAGAGGTCTCATCTCAAAACCGGCCACATACGTGTGGTTTCTGACCCGCTTTCCCCCGATTATTGTTCCCGTTGATCAGGGCAGCAAGCTAGGAGGCTAAACTCAAAGTGTGAATTAGCTTAAGGTTAAAAAGAAAAGAAGAAAAAAGAGTGGGAGGCGAGTGAGATCGAAAGCCTCACCAGATAAATAGATTTTTTTCCTTCCCTTGGGCTTTAAGGTCGTAGTTCTGTAGGAAAATAAAAACTTCCATTACGAGCTTTTAAAACCAGGAATCGCCGTTCCTTCAGCCGTTAAATAGATTCACACGGTTACAGACGGATAGCCAGTAGGTTCAGCCCTTTAAACAGTTGTAGATAAACTGGGATGCCCAGACTGGATGATGGTGAGAAATCAGGGACTTTTTTCAGTTTGCATTTATGCATCTATTCAGGAGTGGCTGGGATTTATCAGGAAACGCTATAAAGATAATCCCAAATTCTGAAGGCAAATATGGATAAAGAGTTGAAATGTTGCCTTTTAAGGTCCGTTCAACATTTTCAACGCAGTTTTGGCGAGACAGCTGGATTCTTACAGCTTAACGGCTAAATTCTACCACAGAAAGACAGAATTATTTGAAGTTCTTATTCAGAAAAGTTTGTTTCTTACTCGTGAAGCTCTGGAGCAGAGCTGTTAGCACAGGATTTAAAATGGCTTAAATAAATGCAAATATTAAAAAAAATGTTTGAAGCTTTTGAAGCAAGTTTATTGTGGGTGAAAACAACACGGGGCTTCTGAGGGGTTGAGCCGTGGAGCTGCAGTAATGTGGAATGGTTGTTTCAGCTCATAACTTCTGCTGCATACGGAACCAAGCAGGGTGGATGAAAACCCAGAAGGGTGCCGCTATTTAAAGACCGGCACTGAAAAAAGGAACGACTAACGCATGCAAAAAACTTTTCAAAGCTAACCCTCAGTCCTCTGTTTACCGTCATGAGGTGCCAGCGTTTCAGTTCCTCTGTACGTTTAATGATTTGAACGTCTGCCTCAGCCAAGTCCACCTGACTCCTGCATCCCAAACACAAAGAAACGCTGATGCTAGCATACATTTGCAGCCAAAATAAACTCCTGCTGTGACAAATTCCATGTTTTTGTTCATTTCTGAAGAGTCAAACAGTAAATAGAAGCCCTCACATCAAACACATTAAAAACAAGCCTTTATAATGATAATGCAGTTACTTTTTACGATTTCATGAATTTTAAACATTTTAAATGTCAAACAGTAATTGTTGCATGTACTGCCCCCCCCCCCCACCGAGCCACCATGGGGTTACCCCATGTTGGCGAAGTGGTCTTTTACACTTATTACTGCAAATCGCTTCAAGTTCTTAAATATAAAAGCCGTCATGTTGTTTTTTTACTCAGGATAAAGTTTTTCTGAGGAGGTCGTTTTGTTTGGTACTTTCCACAAACTTTTGATATATTTAGAGTTTACTGATTTTTATTAGACTTTTCTTTGTTTGCTGCAGACCCAGCTGATCTGTTCACACATCCTTACTGTTATCTTTCATAGCACAATCTGACTTTTATAATATATAAATTCCTTTTATGCATTAATGCTGCTCTGTTCTGCATTTAATTGACTTTTTGAGATTTTCTTCACCTTTTCTTTTTTAACTTTATTAACAAAATAGGAACAATAACAAAATTCCAATAACAATTCAAAAGTACAAAACTTTATTATAAATTCACGCCTCCTACAAGATATCAAATAAAAAAATAGCAAAACCTTATGGTGTCAGATATATCAGTCACTTATGCAAAAGCGTCCAAAACGTTCAGGTCAGACCAGACAGGAAGTCAAACAAAAGCAGAAAAAAAAATCTGGAAACTTTCAAAATAAAAGTCCAGTTGTTTACCTAGTAAAAAAAAATGTCGTACCTGTGAAACCTCCTTAGTCGAGGTAAACAGAATAGAAAATAAACCAGAGACCTTTATGGATACATGCTGCCATCTTTCCTAGCTTGTTATTGTGTGAACTGAAATCACGCGTGGTGTTGCAATTATCCCGTGATTTTGTGAAATCAGGAGGTAGAGCGGATTATCCAGTAATCGGAGGGTTGAAGGATCGATCCTGGGTCCAGCAGAGAATGCCATTGTGTCCTTGGGCAAGACACTTAACCCACATTACCTGCTGGTGGTGGTTGGAGGGACTAATGGTGCCTGTGCTCGGCAGCCTCGCCTCTGTCAGTGTGCCCCAGGGCAGCTGTGGCTACATTGTAGCTCATCACCACCAGGTAGTGAATGGGTGAATGACTGATTGTGTTGTAAAGTGCCTTGGGGGGTTCTAGGACTCTAGAAGGCGCTATATCAAACACAAGCCATTTACCAATTTCAGAAGTAGTAGAAGGACATGAAGACAAAGTAAGGGTGTGCCCATAAAGCAGGAAGTGACCAAATACTTTGCGGTCATTTGAAGCTGAAATTGAAATATTCATTTGATTAACTAAACAGCCTCTGTTGTGCAAAACTATTTTCAGCTTTCAGCAGAAATCAATCAGAGTTAAGTTAGGAGCTGCATTCAAACCTCTGAGACTTTTCACACGGTCAGTAAACGAGAGGCCAGACTTCAACCAACCACTTCCCCAGTATAAAGTCTGGAAATAGCCCAAAAGAGACCGTGCTAGACGGTGGTGTCATTTAAAATGCTTGAACGTATGCTTGTTTAAATATTCGCTTTGGCTTTTGACACCGCTGACTGGTTCGGTCACTCGTGGGTTCTGAGACCTTAGTTCTTGATCCAAATGTACAACCGGCTATTTTAACAGTTGAGTCAGAAAAGCTGCAGTCAAGCAACATTAAATCAACTCTGAGACGAAAAACCAGTTTAACCTAAACGTGCACAGACCTGCGTCTCATATAGACCCGTTTCAACCTGGAGGGTCAAGCAAATTGAATTACAAGCAGCGCTACATTTTGGAGGCTTGTACTCCGACTGCCAAGGCTTTTAGTAAAAACACACCCACAAGGGTCCTCCAACTGGCGCTGCTTGCTATCAAATTGAAATGAAATGTATTGATGTAGTTAAGGAGAAATTATTCAATCAGATGCAGATCCAAACTGCTCAAGCGGTAGAGGGGATTTAAATTACTCAAGTGTTAGCCTGTTATGAATTTTAAATGGGAAATCATGTCGTATTTCCTGGATTTAATCAAGTCTTTTTGAAAATCAGCCACAGGATTTATAGTTTAATATACCGACTGTTGAAAGGGAGCGAGAGAGGGGAAATAAAATATGGAGTCCAGACGAGGTGTCACGGCGCTCCCTCCGTCAGCAGAATGGACCTGGTATAATTAGGAAAAGCAGTACAATGGAAACAGGGAGCGCTTGTGTTCGCAGACGAGGAATATGCTATTTTTTGTCTCTTATTCTTTTCTTTGGCTTCATACATTCAGGCCTGCAGGAGACGTTCCCGCCTTGCTTTTCATCGCTGCACATCAGCGTCAAGGTTGGGCTGTACAGAAAGGTGGCCTCCTGCTGCTGCCTTAGTGATTCACACCTCCTGTGATCAATACAAACAGAACATGATTTTTAAAGCAACACTTCTCCCGCCTACTGCTTGGAAGCGGAATTACAACTCTTAAAATCAACCGTGCCGCAGCGTGCTGTAGCTAGCATTAACAACGAGCTAGCACTAACATGAGCCAACTAATACGAAAATAAACCATAAAGTAAAAAGATCCACACTGTTGGACAAAATTCTTATTACTGACGAGTCCAGTAGCAACAAAGCCAGGTCACCATCAGTCTGTGAGTTTGTAACTCCCTCAAACTCTTGTAGGCTGAACCGATGTTCACTCTGGTTTTAGCTCTTTGCTTCGCCTCTAAAGACATCACTCTCTTACTTTTACTTCCAGGCTCCGCCATGAATCCAACAAAAACACTAAATTCTTCTTTTAGTGCTTTTTATTGATGGTCAGCGAACTAAAAAAGCTAACTGCTAGCCTTTGAAGTAGCTACTGGCACAGTAAACAGTTGTTGCCATATGTGGTGAGATGGTGTTCCACCCTCTCCATTCTATGCATGCCAGGTGCTGCTTATTGGGCGCCTGATTGAGGGGCGGAGCTTATGGGATTAATGGAGGTGGATTGTTGACTCTTTGTTCCTCTGCTCTGTCAGCTGCGTGAGTGGTGATGTTGTCTGGAGTTCCACTCGTTGGTGATCGTAAGTACCGTGTTTGCCTGCAGGCCTCCGGTCGGCCGTACTGAAAACCTCCGGTAAGATTCCTGCTCTGTGCACGTGTGTCGCAAGTTTTTTTAAACAAGATCCATCAGTTGTCCGGGTGCATCCTTTGAACCTACAGCCTTATCATTTGTGGGTAATCAGGCCTCCTGCTGGCGTTGTTTTCTTGGGAACCTTCACTTTTCCCTTCAAGTTATTTTATCGCGTATTTGCCACACATAAACCAGGTAGACACCTCCCACTAGTGATTCTACCCGCAGAGTGCTGTCCCATGTGTAATTGCTCAAGTTTATGGCTCAAGAACCACTGAAACCAGTTTGAAAGCAATAGCTTAAAGTGCTAAAAAAACACTTTTGTGTTTCTTTAATTTAATCAAAATGGCTAAAAGACAAATACTTAACTGCTGTTATTAACCCAAAGTTTCAAAGTCAACTGGAAAGGACACTCCCGTTGACCTGAGAGGAAATAATGTAAATATTCATGAAGTAGCAGCAGGTCTCGGGGAGATAAATTGGGTCTTCACCTGTGTGTCCACCTTATCAGGCTAGGGGTCAGCGCTCAGGTAATTCCTCAAGGCGGTAGCTCAGGGAAAGGAAGAAAAAATAAAGAGAAATCATAAAATCCACTCCAGAGTGAGAAGCTTTCACCTTTCTTTTGCATTTCTAGCTCTCAGAAATCAGATCTGTTCTGGTATCTGTGCTGACCGGGTCCTGCAGGAGCTTCAGCTGTCGATAACAGCCTGCTGTCAGTGTGTTTGTCAGCTGAACAGGCTGACTAATTCTGCTGTTGTCAGATGTGTTTGGACACTGAGGATCAATAGACATGCTGTGTTCTTATTGGAGTTTGGGCACAAAGTCAGCTTAAATGACCCCCCCCCCCTTTTTTTTTAGTCCTTCCTATGTAAAAAAAAAAAAAAAAAAGCCCAGGTTAGCTGCACTCAGACTAGCTGTTAGCTCATGTTTAGTCAGTTAAGCAGAAAATCACGACGTGGAGGGAACAGTCCACCATTATTAGTTTATTCTATCACTGCTCATGATCTTCATCTCATTGCATAAAGACAAAACATGAAGTGCTCCTGCACACTATTTACAAGTATTTGGAGCTTTTGATGCGTCATTTAGCACAAACAAAACACATCAAACATGTGGAATAAAGGTCAGGACAGAGCGTTCTAGTATTCAACAACCTCTTAAACGGTTTGCACATTATTTTTGCTTTTCATTATGCAAATTAGGATGAAAGTCAGTGTTTGATCTTTCTGCACGGCAGACTTTGATCATACGTTGAGGTTAGTCCAGTTCCTCTGCCCCGGGTCCATAGAGACGGGATGTTTTGCCTTCAGACGGAGAGCCAAATATTCTTCTTCACACCCCGGCAGTCAGCCTCCAGCACACAATGGAGGCTCGTCCTCCCGTCAGAAAGAGTGTGATCAGATGTGTGTGGACAAGCCCACAATTCATAAAACAGCAGGATTTCCCACAATGAAGTCAAATATAACCCTAACCCAGACTAGTGTAGCTTACATGTTAGAGAGCACGTGACCAGATTGTAACACATTCCTGAGCACACGTGTACCGAACTGCACGAACATCTTGGTTGTTTTCCTACTTGGATTTAATGGAGAGTTTTAATGCCTCATGTTCTAAATGCTAATTCAGGGGCCTTTTTTCAGATTAATGGAAAAATCTCAGGGAAACACATAAAAGCTCACTTGTGAATGGGTTCTCCAGTGATCTAATGTTCCACCACCATAAAGCAGAAGCGCTCACAAGAGACAGATTAAACTTGAGTGGTCAGGATCAAAGAAGCACGAGAGGGACTTTCTTCTCTTAGAGGGCGGTATCGGCGGCGCGCATGAGGTTTTGGAAAATTTGGGGAAACGGAGAAAAAGTTCACAACAAGAAACTGACTTTTTTATAAAGGTTAGAAATTGAGCTCCTTGTATAATGTGATCATGGGAAATGGAAAAGGTTTGTGCAAAAATAAGAAGCTACACGTTTCTATCTTTAGTTCTGCACACAGATAAAAACTTTTACATGTCTGGCTCCAGGTCTCAGACAGACAGATTCACCTTGGACACAAGTGGTGTTCTTGTGCAACCAGCTGAGAGGGCACTTAAACACACTTCCTGTCTGCCTTGTTCTACAGCAGAAGCGACTTTGAAGACTTTTAAAACAAGTACGCTATGATTACTGCCTGGGAGGCGGTGTGATGTGCTCTGGACTCGTGTTTCTCCTGGGCCCACTCGCTCGCTGCAGCGCTGCCGTCTGTGGTGCAAAAAGTCACAGAGAGCAGCAAAAACCTCTTCAGATACTCGTGTTGCTCCTGCATATACTACTGCCAAAACAAACAAACCATTTTAAAGCCAGAGCTTGACTTTCTGAGGAAGCTCTGGTGGTATTTAAGCATACAGTCTATTAATCCCAGGAATTAGGATTAGTTTTCAACCTTCTGAAAGAAGGAATTTGTCTTGCGTTGCCTCCATCGACTGTTTATATGATGGACGGACCCTCCGCACCATCACTCATTGATTTCTGAAGAGCTGAATTGAAGTCCAGTGGATGGTTCCCTCCAGCGCCATCTTGGCCATGTCGTGTTTCGTCACTTCTGCAAAATACAAAAATGGAGCTGAGAGCGGGGCTGTGAGGGTGGGGGTAGATGACTGACAACACCCACCAAAGTCTGAGCCGATGTAGCTAGGAGCTAACTGAGCTAACCAAAGCTAACCAAGGTTGGCGAGCACGTTTAGCCAGAAAACTACCATAGAGCAACTCCGCGACCCTCTGCCTTCTGGCTGTGACACTTTTAACGTGAGGCGAGGCTGAGGAGCAGGAGGCAAGCTGCTAGCGCTCATCTGCTACTTGTCCATCAAACTGACACGCCCCTAATAACTCACAATTCCAAGCTTTATTTACATCTAAATGGATGAGTTACAAAAAATTCACACCCTCAAAGTTATGGGGAGAAAAAAGCCTCAAAAGATCTGTGTGTGTGTAACTAGATCTGTGTGTGTGTGTGTGTGTGTGTGTGTGTGTGTGTGTGTGTGTGTGTGTGTGTGTGTGTATCTAGATCTGTGTTTGTGTAGATAGATATATGCATGTGTAACGCTTGATTTGTAACTTGTGTTTACAATTTCATGTGTAACTTCAGCTCCTACACATAGAACTCATTGAACAAACACACACACACACACACACACACACACACACACACACACACACACACACACACACACACACACACACACACTCAAATCTAGTTACACATACAGAGTTGTCATGACCGTAATCTTGAACTATTAAACCTAAAATGTTTTTTGATCCAGGCTGTAAACATGTTTATTTCTGCTGTGAAGTTGACATTTCTAACATGAGAGTCAATGGGAACTTGCTCCTTTCTAGAGCCAGCCCCTAGTGGATGAGGGGGGAACTGTAGTTTTTGTCACTTCCATGTTTTGGCAGGCGGAGTTTGCCCCTTGGTTGCCTCTGAATTTTCCTCTATGACGTCTTCCTGAACCTGACAAAAACCTTACATACTGCTTCATATCAGACGTTATTTAGGCTGTAATGGGGCTATAAATAAGATCAGGGGCAGGAGAAAAGCTTCAGAGGGCGAATTGCCTCACAGCTTCATAATGAGCAGAGTTATTACTCATTAAATGTTTTACTGTAATTGATACGGCATATGGTGAGGCACCTGCTTCTCACAGATCTAATATAAGGTTTTAAAACATCTCTGAAGTCCGAATAAATTAAAACATTATGGTTTATCAGTGCTTCAGCACCCTGGTGAATGATTATGACCTCCTTCGCTTTATTATTCTCAGTAACACCAATCAGAGGACATTTATTGAGCGCGATAACATATAAGATGATGTTTTCACAGTTTTACACTGTAAAGGTGTGCCTCCATAAAAACAAAAATATCTTATCCAACACAAAATCTGACTCCTCCCTGGATTGATTTTTAAATTTTTAACAAGACAGAAGTAATGAGTCCTGATGCAGCCACATCTGAGCGATACTGAAGGTTATTATTGATCAGAAATGTAAAACAGGCGCACTTCAGCTCAAGTTTTAAAGAACGTGTCTAATGGACCAGAGCTAATTTTCATTTGGAGCACTCTCATCGTTATAAAGTGTGTGGCGCTGATTCCTGAACACTAAAAGTAGCAATTATAAAGACAACTACAGGCATATTCATCCAAGTCCGAATGAATTAATACCAACGTATAAGTACTGATGAAAGAGAGGGCGGGTGGGGGAGGGGAACCGCACAGCAGGAGTGGAGTTTGAAGCATGAGTCTGTGGCTGAGGGAAGACTGGAATAAGGATATAGGATTTAGTTTTACTGCATAGAAAAGGTTTTATATTAAAGGCAGGAAGAAAGTCAAGACCACGGCAGCTTAGAGCGCCAAAGGGTTCAAGTTTAACTCAAGTATTTAGGTTAATGATGATGAATTTAATGCAGTCTTGAAAGGTTTGGACGTTGTACTCAGCCCTGATGGATTTGAGGAAAAGAAAAACATTTACACTTCCTTTAATAGTTTCTAAACTATTATTGTCCGAATATTAAAAATATTATTAAATATATGTATTAATATGCTTAGGATAGATCGCTTTCACTGCAAATGTGGAAAACCTTCAGTGTGAGGGTAAACACGACACTGTAACGCCAAAAGAAACCAAAAAACTTAATAAAAATCAGTCAGTTGGACTTTATTTTCTTGGGATCTCACCACGGTTTAAAAGCTTGCTAGGGTTAGGGTTAGGGTTAGGGTTTGGGTCTGGGTTTGGGTTTGGGTTTTTATTTTGACTCAGATGAGAAGTGAAACATCTTGAAGGAAATAAAGTCCAGCTGACTTTGTTCTCATCCTGCTAGGATCGCTGATTCTTGGATGATTGAGAACCTTCATCAGCAGTCACAACAATTAGTTCTCCCCTGCTAATTTATGCTTCTCTAATGTTTCCATTATCAGAACTTCTGGATAATTTTGCCGAACCATCACGCGCATATCTCCATTTCAGGGACCAACCGAGTACCTGCATCGGGCCATGTGCTTGGAAATGGGCGGGACTTGTGTTTAACTCATGCTGATTGGTTGTAACGCAGCAGGATATGATTTTGGCAGACGTCAACAAACAACCAGCATTAGAAAAGTTGCAACTGTTGCTTGTGAAGCAGAATGGAAGGATGCTTTTTCAGTGTTCTGCACCTTTAATCCATGTTGTGGAACAGCAGATCTCTTTCTCTGACTGGAGAGCGTATGCTGGGACATACTGGTGTACAGGATTGGCCTCGTATGCAGGAGCACCACTATTCAAGGATTTAAAATCAAATAGAAGAATTTTGAAACAAACTCGGTAGCGAACAGGGAGCTAGTGCAGAGAAGCTAAGACAGGAGTGATATGTTCTCTCCTCCAGTGATGTCACTCACTGTTGAAACGATGTGCTGACGTCTTAAAGTCCTGAAAGGGACGGTTTTGTATGAAGACACAACTGCTGAGAGGCAGAACCAGCATTTTTCCCGTCACTTTCCCCTTCCCAGAAATTTCCCTGAACTCCTACAGTGGAAACACGGCTTCTGAGACACTCTGCCAAGCTTACTTTTGCTTCATACTTTTGCTGAAGACGTCTCCATCTTTGCCCACGATTACACCACGGCCTAGGTACCCCCCCTTGAACAGTTCTCTCAGAGCTCATCATGCATCTGCACACTAAGATCACATGTGATGGAGTCGTTAAACATGAGGCCTGCATGATGAACCCTACTTCAGGTCCAATACTGGCGTATACATGGATGCACTGCTCCTTAAACAACCCAATCCTCGGCTACCATGGTAACAAATAAAATCACCATCTCACAACACAAGGGCTTCCACTTAAAACCATTCCTTAACGTTTATTGCATGTCTTCCATCTTCTGACTCTCAACAGAGCAGAGTCGTCAAGCATGACTCTGCAGCAAGCAAATGAACGTAAGGCAAAAATAACAAAACGAATAAATGTGTCTGTTAAACAGAAGAGCCGCAGTGCTGAACATCTGCCATGACTGCAGTCCAAACTGGAACAATCTCACTTGCGTGGAGCACATTTAGGAGAAACGGCTCTCATAAATTCTTTGAAGCTTGGCCTCGATACAATTCCAAAGGGCTTCATTTCTGCTGCTACAAAGTAGGCCAATGATTTAATGATGGCTTCATGTTGGCGTTCACTTTTAACATCTCTTGTTTTTAATGTTTTTCCTCACAGCATTCAGTCACCTGAATATTCACCAACTGTTAAGTAACCATGTAGGAGAAAGTAGAATTATCTCAAGAGTAACTGCACGGAGCAACACAAAAACAATGGCGGCGGCTCAAGAACGGCGCTCGTTTGAAGTGGTTTCGGCACCAACTATGGACGATTTAGACTCAAGCTTTTCTTTGAGACGTGATTAGACAGAGGTTCTTCTTCTACGGTGTATTGCAGACTGTCTGGTTGATTTCCATCGCTATGAATACGCCACGTTGTTCGTTGCTCTACTTGGTCCTACGGCTGTCCAGATTCATGTGGAGACCGTTTGGAAGACAACCGTAGACGTCGCCCCTACGGCTGAGCTTCTCTATGGGTCTCTTTTTACCTGTCAGCAGCCATGCTGACTCATGAAGGTGCCTAGAGATTTCTTCTTCTCCTTTACGTGAGTCCAGATGAGTAACTTCTAGTACAAACATCACGTTTGTCCATTGTTGTGACGTCTAACAGCTTCTTGGCTAAAGATGAGTTATTAGAGCTCGTGAGTGGTGCAGCATCAGTAATCATGAGCCAGTCAGCACAAACTCCAGAAGTAACAGCATCATCAAGCTGTTATTAGATGTTGTCAACTGTGTGCGATGATCAGGGCATGCTAATTGAACACAGGAACTAAATGATGAGGAACAAAGCCAGCTATCGCCGCTCCAGTCCTAAACTCTGGCAAAGGGCTTCCATGGCTACACGTGCATCTAAAAGGCTTCAGGGAGATAACTTACCTTACATTTCACATCTGATCACAAGAATTCTGAGCAATATTTATTATTTATTAATAATTTGCACTTCTAACGTGCGTTACACTTTAAACGTGTTTAGCTTTAAAACGTGACATTCAGAAATAAATGATGCTGAAATGCAGAGAAAATCCTTTTTTTTGTTGTTTGCAGGCCAGATCTGGGTCAAACCCACACATTACACCAGGAACAACATTCTGGAGAAGTGCAGCTAAAAATAAACGGCTGATCTTGATAAAATAAAAATAGGCTTAGCTTTGTCCCAAGGCCAAAATGGAAAAATGTTCTCCAAACTTAGAGTAACTGTTGTGGGACTTAAAGTATTTACCTCAACAAGAACGCTCAGAACAAGCAGAACGCCTTCAGTGTCCAGCTTTCAATGAAACCTGATCTAATGAGTGATTACTTGATACGTAATACTTTCATGTTTCGATTCACTCTGCAGACTTATTCCTTCATCATGAGAAGTAGAGATGCTCAAAAACATTAATGCCAAAGGTTAATGCTGAGTCTTTGTTTGCCTGTAGTTAAGTAACTCAATCTAACAGCAGCACTTTTGCTTGATTAGTAAAAGTAGCAAAAATAAAGGAAAAAGCACAGAAGCAGAAGTAAACAGAAACTATTTGTATTTTTTGTTCTCAGGAACACAAATTTCAGAAAAAAATGTACAAATGCTCAGCTGGAATCAAACTTGGTTAGAAGCTTTTGCAAAAATTACATAAAACCAGGTCACTCGGATCTGATGATGTAATGGCAAGAAATTTCCTCCACTCCTGTGACTGTTGTGCAATTTTTCTTGTGTCCTCAATACGTCTCAGTTTGCAATTTATCCTGTTTTTATTCACGGTTCGGTCAGCAGCTCCGTTCGTTTTTGCTCTTATGACTTATGGAAACTACATTGAGGAGCGCTCTAGATGGGTTTAAGACGTGTTCCTCATACATGACGACTGATTATCTAGAGACATCATTTTCCACCACTTTTTTATTATTATTTTTTATTCTAGCACAGCGAGACTCTGAAACCCCCAAGAAAAGACCAAGAACCTTCTCTAACATTTTGACACCTTGTGGCAGGGCCGGCCCAAGCATTTGTGGGGCCCTAAGCTGGTTTTCCTTAAGCCCCCCCATACCAACAAATCAACACCAGATCATTCATCATTCCTATAGGCTCCACTATGTGTGTCTTTTGTAGTTACTTTACATCATACCAGTGTTATTATGGTTAGTGATATTAACCTTACAGGAGTAGCTAACCTAAAAAATGCTCTGCACACTGCATGATTGAATTTTTTATTTCATTTTGAAGTGCAGAGTGTGATGTATTAATTCATTTGTTTGAAAGGAACATTAGTAGACAAACACTGAATTTACTGTGAACAAGTGAATTTTACTGACTTGTACTTAAAATTTGGAACAGATGTGTAAAACATGCTAAATGTGCAATCGCTACAAAATAAAACAAAGTAACACTGTGGAAAACAATTTATAAATAGTTCTCTATGTATAATATTATTTTGTGCGTATTATTTCAAGTTATTAAAACACTTTTTTTTCTTCTCATGTTATCTTAGTGCTCTTGGGTGCCCCCTGGTGGTGTGGGCCCCCCCAGGAATCTCTTAACTCATATCAGTGGATGATGTTTAGATTTGTACGGAGGTCATGGACAGGACTGCACCCAGTGACTTTGACCACAAGCTCATTCAGACGTCTGCAACAATCTGCTCTGTATGTGGTTCCATTGGGATCATATTAATTCACTAATGGCTCGTCTGAATGGATCCAACTCAAAGCTAATACGCTATTTTCTAAACCTTTCCCGGCTGCCTTTCTCACAGTTCCTCTGGAAGGTAAACATGGAAGTGGTGGGAACATAGTGAATGTGTCACTGAGAAATTTGGGACAGATATATTTTCTCGCACCTGGAAAGCATGTCGACCAGAGCAGGACTTAGCTGGTGTGAAACCTACATGTCTGTACAAAGTTGAAAAACGTAGTGCTGAGCCAGAGTGCCTTGAAGTCTCAGAAAAGAGCGGCTCAGCCAGTTTTGTGACAGCTTGAGTCCCGAGGATCCAGATGCAGAGAAATGGAGACAGAAAAGCGTCTGGGATCCCAAAAAGAAAAATAAATCAAACACAAGCTCTGGTTATACTGCTTGAATGGTATAAGTGTAGATTTTTATTTATGTTTTTTTGCATTTAAAGAGAAAGTTCACTGAGAAACCATTTTATATACTAATCAGTCTGAGTTTAACATGCAATTTGAGCATGAAAATAATCTTCTACCCCTATTTCCTGCATTAGCCGCTGATAGAAAATAGATGAGCTAATGCTCAGATTAGAAAAGCCACTCAGATCTACTTCACACTGAAAATTAGCATTCATGGACTCACACATCTTGCCTCAGAAGTGGGGAAGGCTGCTGTTGGTTTAGCATCCAGGAAACAGCAGAGCAAGTCTCGGCTAGCAGAAGCTAACAGTTAGCATTAGCAACTCCACAACACGGCAGAACTCCTTCAGGCGTGTGTTTATGTGGAGATAAAACATCAACGTTGCAGAGCAAACAGCGGATAGTGGTAGAGTCGTGTTGCTGTTGCCGTCTGCTCACCTCTGCTGTGGCTAACTCGTAGTTCCTGAAGCATGAGCGCCAGAGCTTTTTTTCCCACAGAGATTGACTCACATGGCCGCTCCTAATGTGTTTAATGAGTGAACTTGATCTTTATAGAATGTTAGATACTTTTACACCAGTGGCCCCCAAGGGGTGGCCAGGGGGGACCATACCATTCATTTTACTAATCGGCATAAA
Organism: Aphyosemion australe; assembly: GCA_006937985.1. NCBI lineage: Eukaryota > Metazoa > Chordata > Actinopteri > Cyprinodontiformes > Nothobranchiidae > Aphyosemion > Aphyosemion australe. The sequence goes on from SSNS01000043.1 coordinate 1,372,358, forward strand.
TAAACTAATTTATGTTTTTGAAAAATTGAAAACTACTGTATGTAATACATCAAAATGTAGATGTATGTCACTGAGGCTCGCCATTTTCAACTAATTTTTGCTTTTGGTTCTGAGCCTTGGGCGTCTCCTGCCTCAGCAGCTCCAAGGACACAGCTTCAGTCAGCAAAAATGTTATCAAGGTGCATTTTTTAATATCTTTCTAACATAATTTTAGTCATGATTGATTTTTTTTATTATCAGTCAAATCTGTGGAAGTGTTTACTTCAGCCAAATATTTTCTCCACAGGAAAAAAAACTCAAGAAAAGTCATGAAAACAAAAGAATATCTGAAAACACCAGAGGCAGAAGCTAGAGAAAAAACCCGAGTGGAGACGCGTCATACGAAGTGAAACCAGTCCTAGAAGGAGAGTCAGGACTGAAGCTGTGATCAGACTCTGATAAATCTGGGTCATGAATCATGAACGGTTCTGTTTTACTTTGTTCCAGGATCACAAAGCTCAGACCCATCAGAGGAACATCTATCACAGGGAGATGAGACATTATGTGCAGCAAACCTTTGTTTGTAGATTTCTGAATTAGTTATCCGGATTCTGCCGTCGTCGTTCGTAGTCGTGCCGCCGCTTCGCCTTTTGTCTCTAAAGGTCTTCAGATCTGCTTTCTGATCTCGCCTCTTCAGAGTCGATCAGCTCTGAACGCTAAAATCACGACAGCAGCTGTGGGACTCCTGTGACACGTGATATCTGGTGGCATCTATTCATCCATGGAGTCTTTGTAGTGAAGTCTTTCTCCTCACTGGTAGAAAATAAAGAACCTCTTAGATAAAACGAGACCTTTTGAATTCCTGTTGAAACTTTCTGAAAATGAGCCTAAACATTGCCGCCGCTGCATTAATCAATATTATCATTTCCACACTTTTTGTAGGAGTTTTAAAGAATGAATCCCAAATAAAGCCATTCTTTCAGTGTAATATTTAAAATGATATGATTGATTGATCAAAGATCCCACTGTGCAAAGACCTAGTTAGTCCTACAGATGTGGTCTAGACCGACAGACTCAAGATAGACATGAGCTGCTCGTCCATGCGATGTTGAATATTTGCAGGGATGTCTCTGTGGGGCTTCTGGCGAACTTTGGTTTAATTAAAAAAACTGTTAATAACAACTCTGAATATCTGAGTTTAGAATAAATTCACACATCTGAGGTTTTAAGGTGTTTGACTGAAACCATCAGAATCAATGAAGGAGTTTGGGGTCAAGATCTGACTATGGTGGAGTTTCAATAAATATAAACACGAGTCATAAGTTATTTAAAATCATTTTGAATTTGTGTGTTTTTGTCTTTATATGTTGACTTTTTACCTGTGACGTGTGGACACATTCCACTTTGTGGGGACATCTAGTCGGTCCACACGGTGCAAAGCACCCTAATACTCGGTTTTAGAGGTGTAGCGTGAATTAACGTGGTTTAGGTAGGGTTAGGCGTAGTAGAGTCACTATATTGAATGGAAGTTAATGGTCCACACAAGGATGTGTGTGTGTGTGTGTGTGTGTGTGTGTGTGTGTGTGTGTGTGTGTGTGAGAGAGCGATCAAAGGGATTTGTCAGTACCACATAAAACAGACTGACGTCTAAAGATTAAGAAAAAAAACTTTTAAATGAAAACATTTCATTCTGTTTTACAAAAACAGCAATTCAACAAGGTCCTATATATTATTTCAAATTCTGCCAAGAAATCTTCAAGTTATTTAGTTAAAAACTTTGTTGAATCGTATCGTATTAGGATGAAGCGCAGCATTTAGAAGTAAACTTGGTTTTTCTTTGCCTCTTAAACATTTTGGTACAGGGGTGTCCAAACTTTAAGTTTGTTTTTTATTAAACTTACAAAAAAATATCTGAATATGATTGTTGTTCATTGGTGCTGCTCATAAATAAACATCCTAAAAGGATTTTTCCTTCTAGGATGTTTATTGAACATAATGTTGAAGTGTTGATCTACATCCTGCTGGAGAGGTAAAAGATGCCTCTAGAGGGATCAAATGGAGCAAAATATGGGATTTTAATTCTTTTTATTTATTTTCTGCTGATAATTGTGTTTATTTTGTAGCATTGATCACACAAGTGTGTTAATGTGATAAAAAAAGTGACAAAAGTCAAAATGAGACAGGCTTCTGTATCTGTCTTCATCAAGTGATGAAGACAGATACAGAAGTAGAACCTCGCAGCACATTTAGAATAAAGTTTTATTTCAAAGAAGTAAAGTTTGGGTTCAAGTACACCAAAGGCTCATTTTTAATGTCATTTCAGTTCAGCGCTCATGACGGTTATTGATTGTTCCATTCTAGATAAAAAGAAAAGAATTAGTGAAAAGATTCATGAATAAAATATGATTCGGTTCTAATGGGGCTGTTAAAACTGCTGTTAGACTCAGAGTAAAGCAGCCAATTCAATTTAGACTGAGTTGTTTTCACTTTGTATTTCCTAACATGGAGTTATGGCTGCCAGCTTGTTTTCCTGATGACGAAGTGAAAGTGATGAGTTTTCAGTTAGAATCAACGTTTCTAACCAAATATGAGGTCAACACCAGCATTCAGTGAGAATCTAATAGGCTACCAACCATTAAATCTATAGAAGCCATCATGGCCTGTCCACTTGTGTTTCTAAACACCCTAAACGCTCCGTTCTGAGACACCAGTGTAAATGTTTCCCGTGAGCGGAGCAGGCCTCGCGCTGCCTCTCAGATCGGCTCTTCCCTCAGATAAATTGCTTGATAGTTGTGGAGAGGAGGAGGGAAAAGGATGCTGCGCCTCCAGGGCAGATAATCCCTAAAGCCTTTGTGACAACAGTAAACTAGAATAACTGCATTGTGCTTGTGTGAACCAGACAAGCTGCTCCTTCATCCATTTCCACCCAGACTGGTACAGCAGGTTTGGTAGGAGTCTAATGAAAGGTGTCGGGGTAAATAAAGCTTATCAGTAAACAGGTATTTGCTCTTCCTGAGATAAAATGCTGAATAATTAAAACAGGAAAGGTTTTTTTTGTTAATTTCACAGATAGGAGGACCTCTGAACCTTTTTCATCACTGGACATAAAACTAGTTATTAGCATTTAAATGATAGCCCTATTTCCCAGATCAGTCATTTTACTGACATTTTGTAAATGCTGCAGGAATTGGTGAAGATAAGACTCCCATCAAAACCTATTACCACATAAACACAGATGTGATCATGGAAAAACTCAGGGATGATATTCCGACTAGATTAAGACGTGTCTGAATTTGGGTTAAAATAGATCAAATGATGGCTTGGAGATGAGTTTTCTGAAAAGATGATTAACAGGATTTATGGAACAGCCAGCGTTTAGAGAAAGAGAGATTAGACATGCACTGTCAAATTACCCTTATTTTAAAAAATCATGCAAACCAATTACAGTTAAAATACACAGAAGTAAGTATTCGTGTTGGAGCCACTAATACTTCCAAGTAAAATGTACTTAAATGTAAGTTATTATAGGGTTAGGGTTAATTAACAGTAAACCTCAACTTCATTCTTTACTTCAACAACCCTGCTTCCATAAGCCAAGTTAAGCCACTAGTCTTTTATTTAAGGATCATAGCCAGCGTCAGTGCTGTTAGGGTTAAAACCCTAACCCTAACTCTTCTACGTTGAACTACAGTGTTCTTTTATTCTACAGTTATCGGCTCATTTTGTGCCTCCGTTCCTGGAATCTGAAATTGAATCTCAGAAAAACATTTTAAAGATGTTTTGGTTTTAACAAACCCTTTCTACATCAGGTCTACGTGAAGAATTGCTGTGAGACTGGCAAATTACACTTCAGCCTCGTCCTACCGACCAGTTACTCCTGAATTATCACAGAATTAAAAGTGAATATGTGTGCTGTCACAGCAGCTTTAATCCTCATTATACAGAAATAATACAACAAGCTGTGGTGGAACATTGTTAGAGTTAGGAAATGGGATAAGGTTTATGGTCTACTGTCGCCAAATTAGAGATTTCACACAGAACAAGTGACTAATAGCTGCTTCTGTGAGGATAAGTGCAGCAATGAAATATCTGTTGTTTGCATTCAAAGTTGGTTTATTGTTTCTTTTTGACATTTCTGAAAACTATTATGCCAACTTCTACTGTTATTCCTTACATGAACGACTAAAATGTGCTGAAAATGCTCCTGTGCTCTTAGTTGTACATGGATAAAAATAATAAACCAACCCGTTATTATTAATAATATGGGTTTAACCAAACGTCCTGAGATCCTTGTGAGAAGATATTAGTTTTTTAGCATCATTATTTCACTAAAAAAATCTATTTTTAAATTATAATCGGTCACTCTGGGTTTTTCATGGATACTCTTGATTCATTTTCTTCAGGATCAGTTTTTTCTCTCTTGCCTCGCAGGGCTGCTCTTTTCTTTTACAAGACTGTCTGGAGTTGAAACATGTTTTTCCTGCTGAACATGGTCTTTTATTTGAACTTCTGGTTATTAGACGTTGGTCTTCTCTGAGGAGTCCACAATGTTATCAACTGGCCCAGATTTTATCTACCTTATAGACGTCCAAGAATAATAAAAAACAAATGCTGCTACGCCTAAAAATGACTAAAATAGAAAGGAGAGTTGTTTATTCAGATTACAAGTGTTCTGGAGAAATAATCTACAATGTTTACTTCATTATCAGAACTGGGATTATAATGAAGCTGCTGGTAAACAACACATTTGAGTTTATTTCCTAGCTTGAGCTCATGCGGTGTGTTTTTATGTCATGTGCAGTAGAACAGATGCATGTTGTGAACACACACTGCGCTCATGTTTCATATGGAAAACCTCTCAGGATTCCTGCAGACGTTACAGATTTACGATGCCAGGATGTAAGGAATTAATACGTACCCCCTTTCATGACGGCACATAAGCACCGAGTCTCAGCCCGAGCTTTTATAAGTGAGTGTCTGTATGGAAATGACAGAACTGTCAGTGCTGGAAAGGATCACTAGTTTCTTCTTGTCTTCAGGCAGGAGGCACATTCAGCAACATGGCCTCCTGTGACAGAGTTGTAACAACTCAAATGATTCACCATATTTTTTGAGCTGATAATTAAGCCTCCCACTATTACGCAGCAGGGGTGTGTGTAAATGTATCACCCACCCGCTGGCATTAGCCCACAGCCTGAAAAAAACCTGAACTATCCCCCCAGGGCCTGATGGAGACGTACGACAACATTTCCCCTCTAGAGTTCTGCTGTGAAAGACTGAAAGCCCTCAGTGACAAGCTGACTTTCTGCAGCTGCAACAATCATTCTGGACTGACCATGGTGCCTATGAGTTATGTAAAGCTGATCGTGTTTGAATTACAGAAAATGGCTGCGTTTGGTGCTAAAATGTCATTTTTATGAGGCGATGGCGCCCCAGTGGCTTCATTCAGTGTTTGTTGCTTTACTATATAAACATTTTAGAACACACTGAGGGTTTGATGGCCATAAAAGGAGACACGAGGCTTTATTTTCTACATAAAAAATACACACATCCCCAATTTATTGACAAAACAGAAAGTAATTGCAGCATCAGCATTGGTATGGGCCGTGTGGAAGAGTTTAGGGACATAAAGGAATAAATTTCAGCAAATAAATATGTCTTTAGATGATTTTTATCCTGCATTTATGTAACAAAACCAACCAACCAGCCAGCTAACCAACAAACCAACCAACCAGTCAGTCAACCAACCAGTCAACCAACCAGCCAGCCAGCCAACCAACCAGTCAACCAACCAGCCAGCCAGCCAACCAACCAGCCAGCCAACCAACCAACCAACCAGCCAACCAGCCAGCCAGCCAGCCAGCCAGCCAGCCAGCCAGCCAGCCAGCCAGCCAGCCAGCCAGCCAGCCAACCAACCAGCCAGCCAACCAACCAACCAACCATCCAGCCAACCAGCCAGCCAGCCAACCAACCAGCCAACCAACCAACCAACCGGTCAACCAACCAACCAACCAGCCAACCAACCAACCAACCAGCCAGCAAGTCAACCAACCAACCAGCCAACCAACCAGCCAGCCAGCCAGCCAACCAACCAAATAAATAAATAGATGGGTCTAACATTCCACAGCGCCGGCGCCAACACCCAGAAGGCCCTATCACCTCTAGATTTGCACAGTAAGTCCAACTCATCTCTACATTAAATAAACCAGCATTTAAATCTAAACAAATCGCTATAGCAGGGGTAAGACATTCAGCAGCTGTGATAGAATGTAAACAGGTTTTAATTATAAAAACCAATGTTGAGCCGTTGGTTTGACTTTCTACAAACCTTTTTAAGAGATCAAACAGTAAAAATCTGCCTCTGTCCTGCTTCTGACAAGCCCAGTTTGTCAGAAAAATGGCTCATAGAGCAAGCTAAATACGATGATAATGTCACGCTATGGACCACGGCTTCAATCATTTCCCCCAATGCCCCAAACCATCATGAAGAGGATCCATCAGAGAAAACAACAAGTCCTCAGCAGTCATGTCACTGGAGCTTTCTCAGATTCAGTCTGCCACTAATGTCTAATCTCGGGGCCCAATCCCACAGCGACCTTAGTACCTAGAGGTTACTGGAGCTTCTTCATTCATCTGATGAAGTTCATCTGTCAAACGGCGCTCTCTTCAGCAGCAACAAACGGCCGAAACACCAAAGCAGCATCATCATTTTCCTATTTGTATTCATGTGTTGTGCTTTAGCTTCGACCTAAAAATAAGTTAAAAAACAATTTCTTCCTCCAGAGCATTTCCATGCACCAGAGATGGGCCTCCTACTGGGATTAATATGTATCACAAGGACTCATTTCTGTCAGCGCTATGGAAGTAAGCTGTTGGTGAGAATCAACAAGCACAAACACAAAACATTGATCGCTGTCAAGCTCACTTTCTCCATCCTATTTACGGCAAAGCAGACAGTTCAGAACCAAAGTTCCCGTCACCAGCAGTGAGTCGAGGCAGTCTTTTAATATTCATGCGTCTTCTTGTAATGAGCAAGTCGAGTCAAATGCCAGTGTTGTACGGCGGAGGCAGAATCCCACCTGTGATAAGCATCCGAACGGGAGAACACAAACAAACATGAAAAGCCTTGTGTCATTTCTGCACGCCGACATCGCTGGAACAAGAAGATATGGTCCTGGGAAGCAGGAGCAGCAGGAAATCTAACGCTGAGTAAAAAACTAAAAACCTTAGTCTGATCGACGTCATATAAATCAATTCTAGATGTCATGGAGATAAGTCGTCTGCTCTTAGCTATTTGCCTGTCACAACATGGAGCATCTATAATCTGCTGATAAGCCACGTTCTCCACACTATCCTGCTCTATTATCTGCACCTTTCAGTCACGTCTGATATGGAGTTACAGCAACAAATAGAGCTAGACTCAAGTTCTTCCACCCTCGTGGATGGCTGAAAGCTCAGAGTGGGTGGCTGGGGGGTGGGGTTTGTGTGTGTGTGTGTGTGTGTGGGGGGGGGGTGTGTCTGGATGTGTGCCATCACAGCTGGCTGAACAGGTGGTGGGAAGATACCCTAAAGAAGCTCCAGCAGAGAAGATCTGGCCTCAGGTAGCTCATGGTGCCACTGCCTTGAAATAATAACAGGAATTAACTCAGAAGAGGCACAACAGAGATTTTTCTGTTTCATTTACTTAAGTTTCTCAGGATTTGCTTAAAAGTCTCTTTCACTGAGAAAGCGTGTAATACTTGTTGTTTTTGAAATCAGTCACTCTGAGCTGGACTGCCGTAGACGCAGAAACGCGATAGCAAAGGTTTTCATGGCCATGTCCACTTTGGCTCGCCAACGCGGAAGGCTATGTTGATTTTGCTGTAAGGAGAGAGCGAAGCTTGTCTAGAAGCTAATCGTTAGCATTAGCAACATGGCGGAACAGAAAACACGTTTTACAGTATACTGAGTTTGGTTAAAGTATAGCCCACGAATCTAGACAAATCATTTTGCTCTGCAGGTCAGATTAGCCGCCCTCTATTGTTGCCTCAGCAGGTCCACCATTGGCCCAAACCATTTAGGTTGGGCCAATCACAGCACTCTGTTTGTAGAGAGATGGGTTTAGCACCAGAGCTGCGACAGAGAAAAACTACAAAGGTGGCATTGGTGTTTGCATCTTTTCTTCAACGGTGTATGGCGGACTGACCCATTGTCGGATTTTCGTAGTGATGAAAATGTTACGTTGCTCTTGCTCTGATTGGTCCTAGCGCTGTCCAATAGCAGCAGAGACAGTTTGAAGGACAACCGTAGACTCTACCCGACAACAGAGGTCTGTCTACGGGTGGTGGCTAGACGCTTCCCCGGCTGGTTAAAGAACGCACCGTTAGGGGTCATTTTGCTGTTAGCCAATCAGACGTGAGACATTTGCATCTCATGAATATTAATGAGAACGACTCATAATCATGTTGTTTTCTCCTCCAACGAACTTCTGCCTCATGAGACAGGAGCGCCTGAGCTTTATTTCCACTGAAACGACTCACAAGACACTCATTCATCCTAGAGACCACAGCATGAAGAATGAGATCTTTAAACACAGAAAGAAAACTTGTATAAACCCTGAAGCTAATTTTAAACAGAGACAAAAAGGTTTTCCCTAGAAGAAAGCAAAAGGTGTAAAATAAGACCTTTACTGCCTAGAAACTCAGAATTTTCTCTGACTGCTCTTTTCTCCACACCATGTGTTGCCTGTGGCGGCACTGCAACAATTACCTCCATCCACTCCTTAAACGCGTAGCTACATTTAGAGAATTAGCCTAAAATTGATATTTCCAGCTCACATTCTCCTGGCGCGTGCTCATGTTTCACTGACAGCTGCTTCCTTCCTCATTGTTACTTTCCAGCCAGAACATGAAGCTAAGAACGGTTTGTGTTCCAGCACTTTGCACCGCTCTCGCTGCATCCCTGACAGTAATTGTACACCTGGTGGGGAGGCTGTCAGGCTGGCCCGTCTCCATCAGGTGGAAGTCATTTTTAAGTCATTCCTATGACTCTTAAAAATAAGATTTTATTATTCGGTCCATTTTTCTGCTTTGAAACAGGTCAGTATCAAAAAGACTAAATAATAGTGTATATGCAACCTGCTATTTTAACACAAAAATGCATCAGAGGTGCCTTTCAAACTCAGTTTTACGTCTAACAGACTCTGAGGAGTGAGTCTGAAGAAGTTAGAAACTATTAATAGAAGACTGGGAACAGACAAAAGTTTTCAAAAAGTTTAATCATAATTTATTCACAGAATATTTTATTATTAGAGATTTTAAAAGAACACATCAAAGCAGCAGTAACAACCAGACAGAAGAGTCTTTGCAGAGATCTTCTCAGCACTCAAACCTATTGAAGTTATTTCACATTACAGTGATCACATGTTGAGAAAAGAAAAAATGTTACATTTTTATATTTACTGCCTAATTCAATCTCACAAAAAGCAGCATAGACAAGCATATGTTGTGTTTAGTACTGGTTTAGCTGTTTTTACCAGTAAGTACTGGTTAGTAACTGGCTACCCATTATGCTGGTGAAGGTTCTCAGTCATCCAGGTCATGGTTCATTTGAACCCCTTGGATGGCTACCCATTAGTTCCTGATTCAGTATTAATGACTGACAAACACTAAGTAATCATTCAGGAATCATTAGCTAATAAATCTAATGTGGGGTGGGTAATCATTAGATCCTGATTCATTCATCACTAGTTAGTCAGTAGGAAAGCCGATTTTGGGACCATTATTGTAAAGTGTTACCAAAATCACATTTCAATTATCAGTGTTGGGAAAGTTCGTTCTAAAACCGAACTAATACGTTTTAAAATTAACTAGTTCATTTTTTAGTCAATTTTGAACTAAGTTCACTGTTCCGAAAACCACCTAGTCCATAGTTCTTGTTTTCCAATATATATATATATATATATATATATATATATATATATATATATATATATTCTAAATAGCATGAAGAAAAACTGAGTGGCTTTCATTAAAAGATGAATTATTAATCAATCTGAGGGAAGAACCAGGCTGAGGTAGGAAACAAGGACGTACCTCAAAGTGCAAATAAACATTTAATTATCTTTAAATTAAGTCACTTCTCAAATTTTGTGACTACATTTTCTGACTTGATTGCCCAAAGATAAAGAAAACGTTATAGAACTTATAAAGTACAACAATCAGCCCCAAATAAATAAGTAAAAAAACAAAGCCAATAAATTAATAGTTAAATATTACCGCTGCGAATCTGTGACTATGTTTTCAGATTGATACTTTCCACGGTTCGTTCCAGTTAATCCCATACTCGCAAATTCTAAGTTCCGAGTAGAAGTAATGAACTGGAACACCTCCCCAAGTCAGATAATGTTTTTTAATCCAACTTCAAGCTTTAATATAACATTTCTTTGTAATAACAACAGTAGCTGTGGTGGAAACATGTTTATTTTACAAGATAAACGTGTAAGGGTGCATCTAAAATCGATGTTATGTGTGGTTGTATATTTTCCCAGGTAAATGGAACGCACCATGACGTCCGTCCTCCACACAGCATAGACATAGAAGAGTAGGCGCCACACCCACTACTCACTATGGCGGCCACATTTCCAGGGTCTACTTTATATAAAGTCTATGGTTCACCGAACGTTTTGGAAGTTTTAGCTAAAGCTTTAGCTCTGTTGAGGTCTGGAGCTCAAACGGCGAGAGAACGCCGTTCATAAACCCGTTCACACACGCCAGAAGGAGCGCGCTCACGTTAACGTTTGTCAGGCAAAATATGAGCGAATTCAGTTCACGTTCATTCAATGAATGCGTTCGGGTACAACACTGTCAATGATGATCGTTCCTCCTATTTAACTTTATGTATCATTATTAAGCCGTCTGTCTTTCTCCCATCAGTTCACACAAACATTAAGCACTGCTCGATGAGAAGTAAAAGTTTAATTAAAGGTCTAGCATTTGAAGTAATCTCACTGTTACCAAAACAAAGATGATTTTATGTCAAGATATTATGGATTCAGTCATTTTGGTCAGATTCTTTCTTATTTCAGAAATTGTTTTTTTTTAATTTCCCAAAGAAACCTTGACTTACTGATCGTTTTGATTGTATAAACATAATGACACGTGTTGCATTGCTGGTAGAAACTGCTTCAGATGACTGTAGATGTAAAAACCATTTCTGAAGCATCCATCCATTCCTTTACTGTGGCTATTGATTACATTTTAGCACAATCTGATTTTTAAAAAGTAATAAAAGGCAAACACTCCAGGAAAACGTCATTTTAATAAAAATGAACCCATCTTTGATCTTAAACCATAAATTAAACGGTGGTGGTGGATTAGAGTGATGTTTGATCATGCTTTATTGCATTTTATTCTTGATAATCATTGCAGTCCTGTGAAAAAGATCATCTGACAGGGTGGCTTGATAGATGAAATATAAATAAAATCATCAATAAAATCACTTCCATGTCTTGCAATAATTATCAACAACACATTAAGCTCTGAAAGTGCAACATCTTGAAATAATAATAATAATAATAATAATAATAATAATAATATGTCTTCATAATCAGGGCAACACGGCGCGTCTCCAACTGTGTACACAGAAAGTTAGCGTTAGCAACAAGCGATTAAACTTGTCATACTGCTGAGATTTTGTATACGATCATTTTTGCTCCTGCTGATGCTTTCATTTTGCAGTGCTGCTGCCATCACTGGTATAATTGCATCTTCAGACCGCCTAGAGATTCACCCTTGTTGCAAAATCCATTAGCACCGCACAAGGCTGTGCTCCTGGGACGAGGACAGTGGCTTCCAACTATTCCTGTTGTCACTCTAAGAGAGTGGATCAAACATGGACACCTCCCTCCTCTCAGCCTGACTTTTGTCTTGTCTTGCTGTGATAATAATAATAAAAAACTCATTCAGGATGAAAAGGTCACAAAAAACAGACATTTTTGAACATATGGACCAAAGTGCTGTACATACAAGGCAAGTAAGCCATAAAAGTGGTGGCAAAGAACAATAAAATACACAATAAATGATTGATTCCAACCAGAAGGCAGGAGACAACGAGAGTAAAAACGATCTAAAGTTTAGCAAGGCTCAATGTTCCAAAGGCCTAGATGAAGAGAGGAAGGGAAAGGAGGGGCCCAAAATCAGGGCTGAAGTTATTGGTTTTTAAACATGGTTTGAACTCATTTAATGACTGAGCCATCCTAATATGAAGAGGTAAAGCGTTCCATAATTTGGGCGCTGCGTGAGAGAAAGCTCGCTCTCTGCACGATTAGTAGGACCTCTTAGGTACTATCGGAAGGCTCTGGTCTGGACCGGAGGGAGCGTACAGGTAAACCATTTAGAGCGTTGTAGAGGGTTAAAATTTGAAAGTAACCCTGTACTGTGCTGGAATCCAGTGAAGCCTTGCGAGGACGGGGTGGTGTGACCGCATTGATCAGTGCTCATAAAAAACAGAGAAGCCGCAATTTGGACTTTTTGCAACCTATTGAGGCAAAAGGCATTTTCCCCAGTTAGAGTTGAATTAGCATAGTCCAAGTGAGATGTATTAAAGGCATGAATGAGTAACAGTTAATCAGTCAATGAAAGTACTTGTTGAGGCGTGAGAGTCAAGTGCAATGTACAGCTGGCAATCATCTGTGTAGATGTGGTATTTAACCTCATGCTTAGCTAGAATCTTCCCCAAAGGTAACAAATAGATTGAAAAAAGTAATGGTCCAAGGATAGAGCCCTGATGAACTTCCCAGGGGTTTTATTGAAGTATGCATCTATGAGACACCATAAATGTTTTCTTATTGGTTTAATTTAGGTATTAAAGGGATTTTAGAGTTTAATATCACATTTACCTTGTTGCTTTTGAATAAAGGCAGCTTGTGGTGTCTAAAGCACCAAAAGGTCTGTGCCGTCTCTCACCTGCTTTCCTGTATAAATTAGTAATGTTGTAAAAGCCACAGAGAAACGGTTCATTCTGAGAAAAGCTGGTTTAACATGTCATAGGCATAGACACACCTCCATTTGTATGCCCCACCCACTTCAACGTTAGCTTTATGAACATTGGTTGTGGTAATGCTAACCGCAGAACAACACTAGCTTGAGCTAATGCTAGCATGAGCAACTGTTAACATCCTTGTTGGACAAGAGGAAAGAAAACATAGATATTGTCGGAGCAACACTCACATTCCAGGATGAACTAGGAATATCCAGACTTGAATGCCAGGTAGATCCATAGCTTGTGGTCCTTCTCCTCATCCTCATTCGTCCGCTAAACCTCTACAACCAGCCGGACACTCACTTTGTTCCTTGTTCGTCCACGCTCCCTCACCCAACCATGGACGAGTGGGCGGGGCAAACCAGCCTTTTAAGGGTGGGGCTTTATTGTGCGGTTGTGTTTGGTCATTACTCATGGCTCCAGGGTCACGGTGAGCCCCAAAGCTTCATTTGCTTTTAGAGGCTAAAAGAAGAGTTTCTAAAAGTAAAAAAAACACTCTTGCTAGGAAAGTTTCAACATGTGTAAAATGTTCTTTATAAAAAGAGTCAAAACTTTATGAATATTAGAAATGATCTTTGTACTGTTATTGGAACATGTGATATGAAACTTCAATAAGATCCTATTGGATTCACAGAGCTCATATTCCACAAAACAGGAAATTAAACTCGTCCTTTCCCACAATTACAACACAGTGGAGCAGCAGGAGAGTAAAAATCCCAAAGAAATGTAAAACAGACACTAGCGGTGGCTTCTATACAAGCAAGACTAGAGGCAAATACATAGAATAGAAGGAAGGATGAATTATCTGTAATGTATGAAGGCTTTTGGTAACAACGGCCCTGACTGATGGAAGCAGCTCAGCGTAGAAAGGAAATGACAACAGAAGCCACTTCTCCAGCGGTGTGACGCTCAAAATCATTTTCACAAGGACTCAAAAAATAAACATTTATTCTAGGATATGCAATGAATGCACATGTATAACTCAAAATGTCCCAAAGGAAAGAATAAAAAGCACCAAAACAATTGAATACTTTAATTATGGGACTGTCATCATAATCTTTCTGATTCAATTCAATGGAAAGTGAAGCATGAAATAAGCAATAATTTTACATTTAACTTAACAGGGTTGAGTTTTATTAATATTATCTGGTGGCAGCCCTGTGTGTCACCATCGAAGCAGCAGGACTTGGCTAAGGTGAAAAATCTAATGCATTCAAAAAACACCAAACCTTCAGAGCCCTGTTAGAAACAAAAATTATGAGATTAAGCTAGAAGGTTATCTTTTATGCAACAACATTAGCTCATACTCTAAAACTCTAACAGAATGTTAGGATTTTCTGTTTTCTTGTGAGTTCTCATCTTGCTCACATATTATAAAGAACATGTTTAAAACTGAATGAAAAGAACTGAAAGGAAGAAGAAAGTAAAAAAAAAATGCCTCAGACAACACGATACCAGCTTCCCTGCACAGTGAAGGTCGGTCACGTACGCCATACCCCACCAGCTCCATGTGTCTTCATGTTTTTGTTTTTTAAAAGATGTTGGGCTAGTGTTAAAAATTCTCATAACTTCATGGCATACGTATGGTGGCAAAATCACAAAAGAAAATCCTCTCGTCAAGCCAATCATGGAGCTGCTCCAACTCCCCAGCATCGTTCAGATGGAACACAGCTTTAGTTTCCCAGTGAAACCAGTCCAAAGGAACTAAAAATGGAAATATTCTATTACTGTTGAACACATAAGTCAGGTATCTGCAGCACTTTGGCTACAACACAACCAACTGAACTACTGGACTGAAGAATTTAATTAGCCTAGCTTTCTTTTGCTTAGTAAGCCTTTCTGCATTGAAGAGCAGTTTCCTCCGGTCGTGGGAGCATGCTGTCTGCATCACTGCACGTTATTTACAATCACAAATGCACACGATCAATGGGAAATGCCGACGGGAAACATGCACCGGCGCATTAAAAGACATTTGGCATTCTTGGCTTCCTTGATTCTCCCAGATTAAAAAACACAATTAAGTTATTGATTGTGCAGTTTATCATCTTGCCTTGGACAAGCAGTTCTGAAAGTCAGCACGGTCTCGTTATTCAACTTTGGGAGGGTTTGGACACCAGATTGGCTATTTGAAAGAAAGATTCTCATTCATAGTAAATGAGCTCAAATCCATTCAAGTTATCAGAAATTGTTAAAGAAACTGCTGATGACGGCAAAACTTCATCTGATCCTGGAAATGCAAGTAACTCTGGGCGTCCATATGGCCTCTTGGCTGTTAAGTGACTGAGTAGACATGCATGCATGTACGCAAACACACACACGCATGCACGCACGCACACACACACACACACGCATGCACGCACGCACGCACACACACACACACACGCACACACCGGTAGCTCAGTCTGCTTTGCTGGGAACACCCACTGCTCCAGTAACAGCTGTTCACTGGTGTCCCTTGTGGTCCTCTGCCAAGTGGAATGTGCAGCCCACGACCACACAAACCCACCTGATACACACGTGTTTGGCATAAAATGAGTAAAGAAATGAAATAAAGGAACTATATTCAGCACCTAATTTGTGTCCCAGGTGCACAGCAGCTATCAAATATTTAGCAAACGGAATGCAGAAGGAGAAAAGAAAGGATGGCGATGACTGAAAAGACAGTTTTGTCAGGAAGAGGTGGGGTCTGGCTGTAAACACAGTTAAAAAACAAAGGATTATGAGGAAATGAGCAGCTTGCATGACACCATAAATCAGCAGGAAGCATTTCTCTCTAATGGAATGCTGGAGTCTGCGCCGAGGACCTTATCAATCACAAAGATAGAGCTGCCACCATATTGACTATGCACCAAACAAACAATATCTAGGATGAGGTCTAAGTGCTATTCCCAATATGGGCCACATTGTAGATCATCCCTCCACCAGCATCTCTCTGGAGCATATTGAATTATTGAAAATGAATATCAGTGAGTGCTGCTTTGAGAGGGAGCGGAACATTCCTTTGCAACTGGATTACATCACCACATGTTTTAGTTATTGTCACGTTGGTAACAAAATCCTGCTATCACTTAAGAAATGCTAGTTTTACAAGGCTGAGCAAGAATGTGCAAATGTGTGGGAGACCGTTTGGAATGTATGCTAATGACATTTGTATAATGCAAAAGTGCTATTATTAAAGATCAGACCCACATCTCTGCAGAAAATATGAAAGTGACTGCGTTTGTGAGTCATGCATGCTATTCTCTCATGTCTCTGGAACACAAACAGTGTTGATTTACATAACTTTTTTCATTATAGCCTAATGCATTCATAATGTTTATTTTATTTTTCTCTGTTTCTTAATAAAATGTGCTAATCTACATAATGAAAATGTCAGTGGATGCTGGAATGTTTTACGTTTTTGCTGAATGTTCCAATAGTTCTATAACTTTAACGACAGATCTGTTTTGCAAGAGAAGTAAAGAAAACTTTAAAATTTTAACTGAATGTGCTGATTTCAGAAAGATGTGGATGACGTGAGTCTCTTCTCTCTTTCTAGCTGACCTGTTTTAGTTGTGGCTCGTAAACAACAAAACATCATCTTTACAGCTAAATTTGGCATATTTCTAACCCTAACCCTAATAAGTCTAGGGTAGGGCAGCAAACAAGTAACTCTTAATCAAGGGCACAATTATATTCTCTAACAGGTCCAAGGACTGGATAACTGAAAACCTCAGGAAAGTCTTTCTTCCCTTTCTGATTGTTTGGTGCATCTGGAAAAGTGATCAGTAAATCACCTGGAGATCATTCATGTGTGGAATCGCTTCTGAGCCAGTTTAGCTTCAAATGATGTCCTTGACTAAAACAACGGTACCTAAATATCCTCCCAGGAGAACTCCTCCCAGTTAGGCATGTCTTTCATGAGGCTAAAGTGAAAACTTTACAGGAACTAAACACTGACATTTTGATAATGGGTATAAAACCCATCTGGGATCTGAGGCGGGGTCGGTGACAACTTGCCCAAACTGTTTACAACGGGAACAAAGATCTGAGAACATCTATTGGGGATATTGTTGGGGAGAAGAAAGAATACTTTAAAAAGCTCCTCAATCCCACCAACACATATTCCAGTGGGGTGCTGGAGGAGGCATAGGAGTATGCACAACCAGTTCAAACGTGTTTTGTGGATCTGAAGAAGGCTTATGACCATTTGCCCAGGGACACCCTGAGTGGGACACTCAAGAGTACAATATGGATGGACCCCAACCCCAGATTGAGAGAATCCCAGAGGGAGTAGCAGAGGTACACTGCAAATACTGCTTCTTAGCATAAGCTTGGTGCAATTATCATAAAAACCTGTGAAATCGTAGCAATTATGCTTCATTTTACCGTTGAAAGATCCGATGGAATGAAGTAAAATGATTGATGCAATAACAACCAACATCTGGGCTAAAATACTTGGCCATGACTGGTTTTTATAAACAGTAACTTGAACAGTATTAATATTTTAACTAATAAAAATGAGTTTCTGAGATCCTGATTTTCCACTTAAATAGTTACATGAATAGAAAAAGAAGCAGGGAAAGAAAGAAGAAGGAAACCTTGTCAGACTGTTTAACACCGCTCCACATCAGCGCTGTCTGATTTTCCGCTTGTATTCAGTGGTGTAGGTGTTATAATTTACATTTATCATGTTTCCATTTCTTCTCAACCTGTATTTTCAGTTTTTGCAACAGCTAGCAATTTCCTGTATTTCCCAGAATGGTGTTTAACAGCCTGCAGCAGCAAGGGTTGTCTGTGGTGTAAACATGTAGGTGGAGAAAGAGCGACAGCAGCAGTGTCTGTTAAAAACAACAAACTATGAGGCAGACAAAGAGCGCAGAGCCATGGAGCTGTGTGAGTGTTTAACAAAAGGCATAAAACACAGAGTCTGGAAGCTGGATTTCAGGTCTGGGTCACAAACGTAAGAGGAAACCATACTGAAGAAGTCTAGCCCACAATGCATCTGGTTTAATAAGCAAAACTGTGCTAATGTCTCCAGATGTCGCTCGTTTATTTAGAATTTGCTTCAAAGTAGTCAGTTTCTGGGAATCTTTAAAAGTGGTCTGATCCAAGGTTTGTCAGGCTTTGTGAAGGTCTTTGAAAACTTTATTATTGGACTTTAGCTTCTTTCTAAGTCATCACCATCCGTCCGTTTGGAGATCTTATTCTGTATTTGACAAGTAGCTCCGCCCAGACCTAGGAATTATACTAAAACCTCCTAAGGTCAACAGATAAACACATGTCAGTCTACACATGAAAGACAATTAAAAAACAGAAAACTAGATTTTCAACCCTCAGCCATCATTAGGGACGTTTTGTCCATTTAGGCAGTTTTTTCCTATTCCTCTAGACACAATAGTAACAGATTTGTTTATATGGAAAAGAATGCAACATAAGCTGTCATGACAAATTTTGAAATTCAAATTGTAATTTGCTAAATTTGGCAGGAGAGCACAATGAAAAACCACATCTGCAGTCTCCTGACTCAGCACCACGGACAGCTCCCCCTGATGGGCATGCTCTGTGCAGATCAGCACCTGGGACAGCGCCACAGCAGAGGAGCTGCTTTGCGTCGCAGCTTCTTTGAATTAGTTGATGAGCCTCACTGATAAAAGCTAGCCAGCTATCTTGAGCGTTAGGACGAACAGAAGAGAAACATCTAGGACACGGACCTGTACCATAGACCCTTTTCTTCCCCTAGCTGGATAACCTTGTATGTTCTGATGAACCAGTGTGTTTGTGGTTTGAGGGTTAGTTAGTCTGTGGAGACCTGAAGCGGGTTGGTCTTGTTTATGTAGGCTGGCATGGTCTAGCCTCCTCATACCCTTTAGTTTGATCATGTTGGAACAGAGCTAAGGTTAGACAGACTTGAGTCACTGGAGCTGGTGCAGAGAGAGGCAGAACACGGCAGGATGTGGAGTCGTATTTCCTGATATGTGGACATCTCTCCTCTGATTGGCTAACAGCAACACGACTCTACCACTGACTCTGTTTGCTCTGCAACGTTGATGTTTTATCTCCACAAACAACACAAGCCTGGAGGAGTTCTGCTGTGTGGTGGAGTTGCTAATGCTAACGGTTAGCTTCTATAAGCCAAGAAGACGTTCTCTGCTGTTTCCAGGGCGCTAAACCAACAACAGCCTTCCCTGCCGTGAGTCAAGATGGGTGAGTCCATGAATGTTAGGTGACAGTGTGACGTAGATCTGTCAGGATTTTCTAATCCTAGAGTTTCACCATCTTTTTTCTATCAGAAGCTAAAGCAGGAGATAGGTGGAGGAGACTATTTTCATGTTCAGCCTGCAAGAAAAACTGACCGATTATAATCAGAAATAATCATTAAAAAATATTTTTTCAGCGTTCCACACCTTTAAAATAAAAACCCCAGTTTGACAGAAAGAATGTTATGTTTTAGGATTATCAACTGAAAAGTGAACATTTCTCAGGTTCAGTTTCAGGTGTTTCCTGGATTTCTTCCTATTTCTCCAAGACATGATTTTCATCATGATGTTTATCTGCTGTAGATAGCTTTTGTTATAAACCTACACTTCTTTTCTTCTGCTCGCTCCACTTTCTTCATTTATAAATCAAACCTCAGAGTATTCTTTCAGTGTCAGATACAATAACTGAACGAAACACTTGAAAATTCAGCCAAAGTTCAAAGAAAAACTTCAGAATTTCTTCTGAAGGACTGGAGAACTGTTGCTCAAGACCACCTATAATACCTGTTTGGCTCATTTGAAACAAAAGTACAAGGCAAGTTTACACAATGATTGTGATTAGTATGTATTATACGTTAAGTTGTGCTACATAAAAGAAAGGAACCTAACAAATAACAAATAACAAACAGCTGATGTTCTATGGGAGTCGGATTCCCAGCAGCTTCCAGTCACTGCCTCTCACACTCCACTGGATACTGTCATCAGGTCACAGGGTTAATGATTCTGTGCTTTGTCAAATCAGATTTACTATCTTGGGATGGATTAATTTGTCAGCATTGTGTGGTCCATTAAGGCATCACCAAGAAAAGCCTTAATTAGAGGACCGTAATTGCAGTGATTACCAGCCTCCTCTTGAGTCATTAGAAATGGGTGGAGGAGCAGAAATCGCCACCAACTTTTTTTCTGAGTGACGCAAATTAAGCGTGATTTTTTCCCCACTCCCTGTAACGGCACGTGCAGCCGCACGTTTGTTTTCTTTCCCCACCAAGATGTGATTTTCTTAATCTATTTAAATTCCCTAAATAAAATTACTGAGCGATTGCTCGAGTGTTCACAGAGATAATGTGTGTGTGTGTGTGTGTGTGTGTGTGTGGAATAACTCAACAAATTAAATGATTTCCACTGAGGGAGGGTATTGTATCAGCGGGCCGGAAGCGAGCGAGCGGAGCTACAATCTTGTGAAAGACAGAAAAACAGAGTCGGCTCTGAAGGCAGCACAAGTGCCTGTTTGTCTGTGACGAAGATATGCATACGCAATCAGATGAAGGAGTGGAGGCTGCTTCTGGACTGGAGGGCTGAGCTGAGATCCAGCAGCCAGAAGCACATTACCTTATCTCAGCCGCTGCTCAGCGTTATTTTTCTCTGGGCTGTTTCCATGCTGCAGTGCTTCACAGAACTACTTTATTTTTTCAGGGAAGTTTGAATCCACACGCTTTGGGGCTGTTGCAGAGCTGCGCTGTGTTTCTGTCATATTTCATCCTGATGTAGTTTTAGCTGGAGCTGAAATCCTAAATGTGACTAGTTTAGAGGCTGTGTTTGGATCTGGAGGACTAAAATGAGACATCTGAGCTAAAGCTCATGAATGAAATGTATTCTAATGTTACTTGTTGCTTTAATCGTGTCACAAGTCCCCAAAAAACAGAATTAGAAAGGTTTATTCAAAAAGAAAGATGGTGTAATTGATTTTCAGACACACAACATACACACACTCGATCCTCCACTGTTTCAAACCACTAATTACTTCAACACTCGGGTTTTCTGTCTTTGAAGAGGAATACAGTAAAAAGAAGAGAAATCTTTTTAAATAAAATATTCTGCAAGTTTCACAGCTTTTAATTGCTTGTTTATTCAGTGGTTGGGTGATGTTCACTCAGTCCTTCATCATCACGTCACTATGGATCTTCATAAAGGTCCGCTGTCTTTAAACATAAGTTTGGGTTTTTCAGTCCAAACAGTCTTTAACGCGTTTCAGGTTCTCAATCAGAAAAATCAGGTTTGGGAGTAAATCTCTGCCCTGAGTGGAGGAGTTCAAGAATGTAGGATGGGACAAAAGAGGACCGATGGGCCAGGACTTCATCTTCAGGAATGGGGGGGTTGCTTTGGTCAATATGCACATTCCTGGTCCAGGCCTGGTTTCTCCAACACACTGGTTCTGAAGAGGGTAGGGTGTAGGCTCAGCCTTGGAGATAAGGTAAGGGGAACGTGGAGTATAGCTTCTCTACTTATTTGGGAATTATTTCAGGTGGTTTATGGTTATTTGGAGGTTATCTTTTAACGTCCCACTTGAAGGAAATTCCTGGATGCACTGGAGAGTTTATATATCCTCTTTGACCAGAGAACACCTTGGGATCTATCCTATATGTACACAACAACAGCCTTCCCCGTCGTGAGTCAAGATGGGTGAGTCCATGAATGTTAAGTGACAGTGTGACGTAGATCTGTCAGGTTTTTCTAATCGTTTCACCGTCTGTTTTCTATCAGAAGCTCATGCAGGAGATAGGTGGAGGAGACTATTTTCATGTTCAGCCTGCATGTGAAACTCAGAGTGACTGATTAGAATCAGAAATAAAATGTTTTTTTGTGTTCCACACCTTTAAAAACAACAGTTGATGCAAAAGTTATTCTGTTAAGTTTTACACCATCTTAGCCATATGTGGATGGAATAAAACTCTGGTTATCTGCTGCCTGGGCGGCGACCACAGCGCATCTGGCTGGATGCTCATAACAAATCTGCTGGAATAAGACTGCAATGTAAATTTTATGGCAATTTAAAGTTTGTAAAGTAGCTTAAAGTTGCATAAAACAATTAGACATGTTTCAGATTTTAATTGTTTTAAACCCCGTTATGACACGTCTGCTTGATTAGAGCTAATGGTGTTTTTACACCCATGGTGTTTTGGGTCATATAAATCTGGTTCATTTTCCCCCACGGTGTGGTTTGTTTATGCAGATACAAACACAGTAATTGCACTAGAACAAGAGCCTTTGGATGAGGTAAAATTGGTTTTAAATGAACTCTAGAGTGGTGGGTTTCAAAAGCCGGCAAAAGTAATGCAACACAGGTTTTATTTTGAAATAAACCGGATGCACCTCTTTGTTTTACGTCACTTCCTGTCTGGCTCACGTAACTTTTTTAATTTCATGACAATCAGCACGCGGTATCAGGAAAACATAGACTCCATGCAGAAACTTTCTGGAGCTCCGGAATCGCATCACAGCCGGTGTGAATGAACTCAATGAGTTCTGATTTATGTGGAAACCGGAACGCATCCGTTCCACACTCGTGAACAAGACTCAAGGGAAAAGACTGGGGCTAGATCATGCTGTTTAAACCTTTAAAAGCAGAGGCAGGCACACTATATGACAACATCTTACCGTTGGCACTATTGAGATGTCATTTTTGTCAGGCTGTCTTTGTACCTGGAAATGAAACGGTCTGTTTCAGTCAACCCCACCTTCTGAAATGACGGCCAGACTAAAACATCCTCAACTGCAGCATGACAACCGCTCTACACTCACAATTCAGAAAAAGTGGGCGTTAGTGACCTACTTCCTGGGGAGGCGGGTTTCAGAGCCGAGACCTGATGACGCATTTAGTCTCCATCCTCTTGTCTGCAGGTCCTTCTTCAGCTGAGACAGGAAAATACATGAATGGGGGGGGGGGGGGGGGGTATTCTCCATGAGGAAATAACATCACATGGTTAAAACCTTATAGCCCCTTTAAAATATTTCTTTATTTATTTGCTGCTGAGTTCTTGGCTGAATTATTTTAATGCAACCCAAATTTTATCAGCTGATTCAGTTTCAAACTAGTCACTAAAAAACACAAGGAGGCGCTGGTCGAATCCTCCAAACTCCACTAAGGCGTTTCTATAAGAACAAGCAGCCCCGTGTCTCTAAACAGACAAGGAGATGCTGCCTCACATAGCGTCCCTCTTAAATGCAGCGAAGAGGCCGATCCACAAGGAGCACTTACCGTGTTTTCGATTTAAGGAGAACACTCCAGACCGCGAGATAAAGCTACTGTGTGCAGCTTCACAATTACCTGCTGCAAGGTCCAGTCTAATGAAGCCATTAGTAATAGTCAATTCATTTAATCAAACCACGGTGGATGCATTACTTCATGCCCAATTCTGAAGGAATCATTGTCTTTGTGGCGTTATTTCTGCCTTTCAGCAGCTAAGTTGCTGTCAAAAGGAAAATGTTTTGGTTTTTGGACAAATTCTCTTTTCAGAGCTTAGTTTAGTGGATGTAAATTCTACAGCTACGACTTTGCTGCAGCAATCATCCTATTAATCTGTGAATTTCAAAACAAAGTTAAAAAACGTCTTATTTCGTTTATCTGATCATGTTTGAAAGACGGAGGAGGAAAAAAAGTCAGAAAAAGAACAACGTCTGAAAGTTTTTCTTCAAGTTACTCCACTTTTCTCCGTGGCGCCTACATGCTGAGATTTGGACTTGTGTAACAGTCTGAGTCGCGGGCACCAGCAGAAAACCAGATCTTATCTCCAGAGAAGGATTGAATCATTATCTGCAGAACAGCTGAAGCTACAGCCGCTCACTGTCAGAGAGCGGGTTTAAAACCCAAAATGAGCCAAAGTTACAATTCAACAACTGATTATAAATGCTTTATGTTCAATCGTATCAGATTTAAAACAGCATGACAGAAACGTGACCTTAAATGACAGATAACCTACAGAACAAAGTTTAGATCTACAACAGAACACGACACAAGCACAACAAACAGGTGAGCATGGCACCTGTCAGGTGTGCTAATTAGCATCTAAACCATGTGTGAGTGGAAACTACAGATATCATTTATTACTGAAGCAAACAACCGTAACAAGCAAATTACTCAATGGCTGGAGAGCAGGAGGAAAACAGGCACATTTCCAATTTATGAACTTCTGGGTAATTTTACCGAACCTTCATGGCAAGTGCTTGTCTCCGTCTCAGTGGGTCTTCCCAAAAGAACCACATTCTGGGTCATGTCAGGGACCAACCGAGTGCCCGGCCTGGGGTATGTACTCAGAAAAGGCCGGGTGGGGTCGCTGGGCGGGACTTATGGTTAACTCGTGCTGATTGGTTGTAACTCAGCAGGAAATTACATCGCCAAACAACCGGCATTAGTAAAACTGAAACGGAATGAAAAGTTAATTAACAGTTTTAAAATCACAGTTTCTAAACTCCCTCTGCTGAAAACTGCAGCAGATATTTCATCAAAACTCTGTAATCTTGTCTTTTTTCTGGAGCGTTGTAAAAAATGTTGATCCTTCTGGTCACTGAACGCTGCTTTACATCACACGGCCTCTCTCCCGGTCCCCTGAATGGACTAAATTATGGCGTACTTTTATAAAATAAAACCTTTGTCCGTGGACGTGCTTTGGCACAGATCAGTGACGTCACTCACTGCTGAAACAATCAGGAAATTATGACGTCTTAAAGTCCTGAAAGGGCTGATTTTTTAAAAGAAATCTCTCAGTAAATCATGTCGGAGATCCTGTCAGTTTGGGAAAATCTAGAATATTAGCTAGTGCTGCACATCCTCAGTGTGGGCAGACATGGATCTGATCTGCAGCTTGACTAATAAACAAACACCTGCAACAAAAAGGAAAAGGTTTTGATCGTCTACTTCGTGGACGTCTACATCAGACGCTCCGTCTGCGGCACGTTCAGCCCGTGTTCCACGCCCGGAAGCACACCGCCTTTATTTTGACTTCTGCTCTTCTTCCCAGCTAAAGCATGGAGAGATTCCCTGATGTGTGTTCTGTCAGTCTGTCTGCTGCTTGCCTTCTGTGTGGCGTCACCCAGGATAGACCAAAGAGTAATCTACAAAAGCACATCGTGGGAAACTGTCGGAGCCGAATCTTATCCTGCTCTCCTCCTGTCTGTATGAAAAGACCTCGCTTCTTCCTTTGATGTGCCGGCACTTCGCTGCAGCTGGGGTACGGGGGCTCCAGGTTTCTACTGCATTCATCTGCTGTCAGTCCACCTGACATCAGTCAAGAGTTTGAATAAGTGAAGACACTCCAAGTCGCATGTTACGGTTTGTCACCAAGAAGGACTCAAACGTGTAGCTGCAGCAGAGCCAGATGCTTCATATCACATTTCAGTAAACCCAGAGATAAGGGGCAATCTTCTGGAAATATGAGAACTGAATTTTTATTTCACTTTCAAAATGAAAACATGAAGCTGCTTTCAATTTGCCTCAAGCCATTTAAAAGAAACACAGCAGAACAGATGATAGTTCAAATAACTGAGAAACCAACTGATTTTCTGTCTGTTTATTATAAACAACAAATGTGCAGAAAACAGAATTTGATCATCTAAAAGACTCTCATTGAGGGTTGGATTTACCAGTTATTTGTGAATTTGTAATTAAACTTTATGATATAAATTTCTTTATAAAAATTCAAGTTTGACAATGTTTGACATGTAGTTTTGTTCACAATTTCACTAAGTCATTAGGAGGCACCAGATATCAAACAGCTGGGGGTAAAAGGGGTCAAATTATGCATCTTTTGCCTTAGATATGGGTCTCTATTGCCTCTATAAACACTCCAAACATGGAAAACAATCTGTCCACCCATTTTCTGTCAGTGTTTGGTTTTAGGACTTCCATTTCAAAAAGTCCCCATTTGTGATGTCACAAATGGGAAATTAGCATAGAACCACCTCTCATTTGGAGGAGATTGGCTGCTGCTGGAGGAGCAGCGGCTCTGGTATGAGCCCCTCCCGGATAATGGAGCTTCTCAGCTAATAGCAGCCTGAGTTGAAATAATAATCAACTCTTGACCAAAGAAAATTGACTTTGACAGACAAACTGCAATCATGTACAAGTTATAAAAACAAGATCTGCTTTAAAATCAGCAGAACCAGGTTCCCACAATTTGTTCAGCTTTGCTGACACTGAACAAGCAATTAAAGAAATAATAATAAAGATGATTGTTTTGCACCTTGGTAAAAGAAAACGTCTCAGAGTTATTGGGAGTTTTTGTTGCCTGCTAATTTACTTTCTACAGTTTTAGGTTTTTATGTAGGGTTAGGGTAAAAAACATTCATACTTGTCAGAAAAAGCTACTTTAGTTCTTTTATTTCCTCTAACAACATTTACTCGTAACAAACTTAATAAAGGGATCAGATCGACATCAGAACAGATGGTCCCACATTTGGCTGCTCCCTCCAAGCTCACCTATGGAGCTGCTGTCCAGTGGTCTTCTCCTCTCCCAACCAGCGTGTCCACAGAGATGATTTTTATTCACATTTTAAAAAGTCAAAAGGGTAAAACTGGAGTATTATTTACAATTGTTTCCAGGTTTAGAGGATAAATGAACCGATTATCATCATATAAGGGGAATTAGTGGGATGTCTTGATTCATTTACAAGCTACAGCTGCATAACCATACACACATAGAAAGGTCAATTGCGTGTTTACATGGAAGCTGAAGGAAATGGCCTCTGTGTATCTACATCAGTTATTAGCCTAGCTGCCCATCTAATTAAGTGGTGAGCATGGTAATCAATCACAGGCCAAATTGGATTTGGATTGGATTTCTGTGGTCTCTGCAGCGAGCTGTGGATTGTCCAAAGCCGGAGGGTTGACTTTGAATGTGACATTCCAAGCCAGCTTTGGCAGAAATTAGTCACACAAGGTGGGGGAACGGAGGGTTAGGTAGGAGAGGTGTAATGATACACCAGGGAAGGGTTTCCACTTAGAGCAATTCCACAACAGCTGCTAAAGTTTTTTTTTAACATTGAATGGCTGAATATTTTCACTCTGGCAATGCACGAATAAAATAATCCAAAAAAGATGCTTTTCAAAGTAGAGCAATATGATTAATGAGGTAATAAGCTTGAAAGCTCCAGTACAAACAACACAGTAGTTACTTCCCATAGATGTCTGATTCATGGAGCAAAGGGAGCTACTACTACACGCACATTTTTTAAAGTAGAGGATCGAAACTTATTCACTTCAAAGAAAACATCATATCCTGATTAATTAATAGTGGACAACGAGGAGGCGATAATGCCAACTGAAGGATGCTAAATGCTGGTAAAATCCAAAGAAGAATTTCCTTTTCAGACACCATATCCTCACCCATGTCCAGGTTCAAGTGTGTTCCTTGTTTTTGCAGTCTGTTGTTTTAATTCATTCTGTTGTTGACTATAGGCAGCTTCCGGTGTCTAATGTAGCACACCAAAAGTCTCTGACCTGCTTTCTTATGGAAATTAACAATTTTCTAATGGCCGCTGAGAAACTATGTGGTTTAATGTGTTTTATGCTTAGACACACACCCTTACATTAGCATGTCCCAACCCACTTCAGCATCACCAATACCACTGGTCACGGTAACGCTAACCGCAAAACAAGGCTAGCCCGAGCTACGTCAAATGCTAGTTCTAGCTACTGACACTAGTCGAAGCTACTGCTAGCCCAATCTACTGCTAATGCTAGCCCGAGCTACTGCTAACATTCTTTCTGGACAAGAGGAAAACAACAAAGAAGAATGTTGGAGGACTCACATTCCAGAATGTACTGGGAATATCCAGACTTTGATTGAATGCCAGATAGATCCACAGCTTGTGGTCCTGCTCCTCTTTGTCCGCACCCCCCGCTCCACTGCCCATTGTGCCGGACACTCACTTTGGTCCCGTCGTTCACACTACAGCACCCAGCGGACACTTCGTCCTTTGTCCCCTCCTAACACACACACACACACTTTACTAGCTTCAGGCAGCATCATAGAGCATCAGGACGCAGCTCATTTAATATTCATGTTCTGGTCGTGTGGACAGGGAAGACCAGTAGGTCTTTATTATGGGGTTGTTTTGGCCATTTTTCAGGGCTCCTGGGACATTTTGAGCCCCAACAAAGTTTCATATGCTACATAGAAACTCAAAGAAAAATTTTCAATAGTAAAAAAAACATCTTTAAAAGTGAAGCTTTTTCAAAAAATATAGTTTAAGGTGCCAAAAAGATGTCTATCTGAGATAAATAAGACTGTTGATGCAGAGCATCACACTGTAAGCATTCTGTGCATCCAGCTGAGCTAAGCAGCTACATCCTGTCAGACACTGATGCCAAAAATCTGCAGATGAGTCATAATTGCTGATTAGATTTGTATCTTTTAGATTTTGATTCCACATATAGAACAAAATCTGTTGTCCATGTCCCTCCATAAGTAACAGTGGGAAGTTACCTTCCATTACAAGCATCCTCTTTGTGTTCCCACCAGAGGAAAAAAGGGTCTTCTAAACCTTTCACAACAGCGATCACATCAATCTGGTTTCTCACTCCAAACGCTGAATAATGGAACACAAAAACCAGCTGGAAGTCAAAAATATCAACACAGATCCAGCAGAACCAGAAATATTTTATTCCACGCAATTCTTTTTATGAGTTGTCAAAATCTGACACGTATATTACCTTCAACATGAGCTGGTGACAAGCATTTCACGTTCGAGGTGTTATTTCTTTGGTAGATGCAGTTAAAATATTAAGCTTCTGACTTCCAAAAGTGATTGAGAGCTGGCAGCAGAGGTCATGTCTGTCTAACTTCACTCCTCCAGGTTTGTTTCTTGGGCCTTATTTTCTGTTTTGTTTCCTTGAACCACAAATAAATTTTTTTCAACTCTTCACCTCTTCACATCCAGTCCCACGTTCTCTCCAACAGGCCGTTTTTGAGCGGAGACAGATTCTTCTTTATGGTTATGGTCATTGAACAGGTGATTGATGCTGTCGTTTTCCTGGGAGCACTGTCTCGCAACACTACTTACACAGCTCTTATCTCTGACAAGTGAGAGCTGTCTAAATTCAGCTCCTAAATTTATGATGTAAACGATGGCAGCTTTTTTATGTAGTGAGGGTCGCGTAGAGCAAAACCTAAAGGATGGAGATGCAGAAGCATTCTCTGCAGTTTGTTTTTTGCAGAAGTTGAAGACGTGAAAATGTTTTTATAGAAGCAGCGTGATGTGGTTCAGCATAGCTGAGATCGCTGATGACTTTCTGTTCCCCTCTGTTTGTTTGTGATGATGTGGCTCATATCAGATGAATTTAGGACCAAACAACAAAATGAAGTTGAAACTCAACATTCAGACATGGTATTCTTATTCACATCATGCACACAAACCCTCAGCTGCTTTCTATAATAATAAACATAAAGGAAATCAGGCTAAAACACTGAAATGCAGCTGCTGAGTGAATATTAACTCATCTTATATGAGGTGTCAAGTTTCTGAGACACCTGGCTTGTGTTCAGGTGTCAGTTGTCACTCAGCCAAAACCCTCATCTCCTTGGATTTGATCCATATCTGTGGAGGTGTCACTCAGTCCTCCTCAATGCCTCCCGAGGCTCCCCCTTTTAGTGCATCATTTCAAAGATGCTCAGCTTCCACTGATGAAAAGTGAGAAAAGAGGGGGTTTGTTGTGATGAATGTGGGCAGAATTACAGAAAAGGCTCCATAGATGTTGGAGGCCTTTAATGTGCATGTCAGATCAGTTTTCTATGATAGATAATCATAAATCCTGCTCAGGTGTTTCTGTCATCGTCACTTGGACACTGAGGACTTGGTATTAAGGCAATGATCTGGCGATACGATACATATCACGATACGGCAAAGACGATACGATATATTGCGATACTACAAGCCGGACGATAATTGCAATTTTCAAGTTTAGTTGGAAAACTCAGACCATGGCGCTTCAAAGACACACCCAATGTAATGGTAAGAACTGCTGCCACCTAGCAGTCGGAGCTAGAATTGCACCACACAAAAGAATCACAGTAAATGTTTGCATGTCAATAAAAAGTCAATACATTGCTTTTAAATATTGATTCAGTATCATAAGAAATTTTCACATTTTGTGTGTATTGATATTTTCTTACTTCCATACTTAGAAGGGATCAAGATTTATTTTCTCCCGTTTGCCTGTTTAAATACATCGCTGTAACAAAACTGCAGTTTATATTTTGTGATTATGGCAACAAGTCCCAGTTTTACATTAACAAACCTACATGCAAGTCACTTATCTGATCTCTTTGGCAAAAAGGTAAAAGCTCATTTTAAACCATAATTCAACATCTGCTGGATTTGTTGCTAATTGTTGCTTTTAAAAAGGAGCACTTAGGAGGTTTTGGAGGTTTGATAAATTGGCAACATCTATTCTCTGCATCCTCTACCCTCACACCATAATGTCCTTCATGTCCTTTTTCACCACATCCATAAATCTACATGGTCCTGATGCTTGGTAGCTCCAGCCTCAGCATCCCTTTATCATTGTCTCTTCTCTGGACATGTCCAAACCATCCCAGTCCTCTCTGACTTTATCTTAAAAACATCTAACATGAGCTGTCCCTCTGATGGACTCATCCCTGATCCAATCCATCCTCGTCACTCCCAAAGGGACCATCAACATCTTGAGCTCTGCAACCTCCACTTCTGTCTCCTGTCTTTTCCTCATGGACACTGTCCATAAACAACATGGCTGGTCTCATCGCTGTCTTGAACACATTTCCTTTCATTCTTGCTGAAATCCTTTTATCAGATGATAACAATTGGCAACAATGTTAGGAAATGGTGTTTGACTCCAGCGGGAGAGAGGCGGGATATGTGCTGGAGTTCTATTACATCATAGTAAAGCAGGTTATTGTCTTATTTATTATTGGATTAAAGTTTATTTTATCCAGGAAGGAACCACAAAGATACATCTTCAGTAGCTTTCTCCTCTCCCTGAATTCACGATGGAGGCTGATGCAGATGTGCCGTGATTCTCCAGACATCTGGAGGCTTGCAGGAGTAGAAATCTCATCTTTGATAGTTATAAGATTTAAGAAAAGGTTCCTGTGGTCAGAGAGCCTCTAAAGGTACGCTCATGTAAGAGGCTGAATATTGAGTTCTGCATCTGAACGTAACAATCGATGTGAACAAAATAATACTGAAGAAGGTTCAGTCATAGCTGCCATTACAGCTCTAGTGAAAACTCACTCATGTTACAATAAAAACTTTCAGATGGGTTGGGCAAACTTTCTAAGTCAGCAGATTTTGCACTGTATCTGTATATCTGCTGTTGCTTTATGCTTTGCAGATTTTCAATCTGATATCTTTAAAAAAGAGGAAATTATGCCAGAAACAATAGCTTTACTTACGGAAGAAGATTGGTGCCACTGACAAGAAAAAAGAAAAGAAAAAGAATTCTGACTTTAATCTCAGAAGTCAGACTTATTTTCTTTCGTTGGCACTAATCCTCTTCCATATTTACAAGTTCTATTGAGATATTTTTTCTAACGTGAGCTACTTAATGATTCTTGAATATAATTGAGATTTTAATGTTTTTTTTGGGTAAAGCTGAGGTTGAGATATAAAATAATAATAAAATGTATACAGGTGAAACTCGTAAAATTCGAACATCATGCAAAAAAATCATTTTATTTCAGTAATTCAACTTAAAACTTGAAACTAATATATGAGACAGACTCATTCCATGCAAATCCAGATATTTCAGCATTTATTTGTTATAGTTGTGATGATTATGGCTACAGCTGATGAAAACCCCACATTAAAAAGCTCAGATAATTAGAATATTGTGAAAAGTTTCAATATTCTAGACTCACACTCTAATCAGCTAATGAATCCAGAACACCTGCAGAGGGTTCCTGAGCCTTTAGATGGTCTCTCAGTCTAAGCTGGATTACTGACATAAGTGGACTTTTGCACCAGATTCTAATTTTTCAAGCTTCACCTCTGTTGTAAATATTAATAATACTAGAAATGTGTTCTTTAACAAACAGTTTTGGCCTTAAACAATCAATAACTCTTCTGTTAATAATTAATAATTCCATGCTGATTGTTTCACTAGTGAACACACCAGGCTGACGGGTAACTAAGATATCACTATACAATAAACAATTGATAAATAAATAAAAAGCACACAGAAACGTGGTTTAACATCCTTCACTTCTGTTCAGCACCGTGGCGTATAACTGGGAAATCTGATCCGAAGCAGACGACTCCTGAAGCACTCTCAGCACACCAGGATGTTGACACCAAGGACAAATGTCACACGTTGACTTACACAGTTTTATGATGGATTACAGTGTCTGTGACAACAGGCTGCTTTTATCACAGCCGTCGAAATGCTAAGCTAATAGAATCTGGCTGCATGATTACTGTATAACTCCTGTTACCCAATTCAATCCCCACACAGATAACCGGATAGGAGTGTTCAAGGTCTATGAGCGGATGTGGCTTTTATTTTCCTTTAACACAGCAGACACACTCAAGCTGCTGGCAGATGGAGGGAAATGCAAAAGGCCAATTCACAGCAGGAGGACAGAATTCCTACTCAGAGCTCATTTACTAAAGTAACTTCACAATTTTTTCTTTCAGGGTTTTTTTCATTTGCAGGAAAAAAAGGAGAAAAGTTAGTATTTTGCCTTTTATTGTCATTTTTAAAGAATGGGTGTTCAGCCTCTGGTGAGCGACGGTAGCGAGCCTTTAGGTAATGGAGCTGAGCCTCAGACACTCGTGTTGTTCCACGGCTGCTCCGTGCCTCAGTACGCATAGGCAACAGGGTTAATTAGGACAGCGACTTTTAGTGAAGTGTTTCAAAGGATGAAATTGAAAATTAACCAACAGCCCTTTAGTGCCAGGGGGAATCACGGTGAGTAAACAAGGAGAACACATCGTGATGGTTGGAGGCTTGGAGAGAAGGTAATTTGGTTCCCACGACACAAGAAGGAACAGAAGTGATGCAGCACAGTTGTGATCAGAGTGGATTGTTTTCAGTCTGATTCATCACTCGTATTGAAAGTGTCTGATGAAATCTTGCCAATACGTCTTTCACTGCTGAAGCAGGGGCGTTCCCTGTACCTTGGAACATCGGGGGCTAAGCCCAGACCCTCATGGAGGAATCTGGGGGACCTTACACAAAAAAAAAAATGCTTTCTATTAAAGCTTTGGGGCACCTTGTTTAAAGACAAATACTGCAGTATGTACTTCAAAATGTATTTATTTTCAACTGTCAGTGTGGTCTTCCTTCTCCTCTTGTTGGCTGGTGTTCTGGCAGGTGGGACAGAACCCAGATTTCTGTCTGACCCAGCTTTTTGTAGTCAGTCTGTGTGGGTCTGCATTTCCTCTCTTCTGGGTTTTTGGACGTGTTTTTAACATATTTTAATTTCCTGACGTGTTGCAAACACACGTACAGCGTGAGCATTCAGGTTGCATCCGAGCATTGGGTCGTAGTGAGAGCTCCAGTCGTCCAGTTTGAGAAGGAGCTGAATACTACGAGTGAAAAAGTTGCACAGTCTGGGTTAAAACGTGCTCTGCTCTCTCCTGGACGCTAAATCAGCAGCAGATTTTCCCATCGTGAGCCACGATGGGTGAGTCCATGAATGCTAATTTGTCATTATGATGTGCTAATGTTTTCTAATCTGAGCTGTCTATTTTCTATCGCTGGCTAATGCAGAAATGGGTAGAAGACTATTTTCACTTTCAGCCTACGTATTAAACTCAAAGTGACCGATCATATTTCAAAAATATCAAGTAAAAAATTATTTCTCAGCGATTCTGATTATTATCATCTTGGAACCATAACTAATGTAGCAGATAAAGAAAGTCTAGAGGAGGACATACCTAAGCACAGATGCTATGAGATGTTAAAGATGTTAAAGGTGTGTGTGTGTGTGTGTGTGTGTGTGTGTGTGTGTGTGTGTGTGTGTGTGTGTGTGCTAAAGAGAAGACTGAAGTGCATTGGAGCAGACAAGCACATCCCCTGACTTTCCGAGAGGAATGCTTGATTTTATTGGGGCATATTATTGCAGTGTTAATCCAATAAACTCACCATGATTGAGGCTAATTGAACAGTAATGGCATTATTGATTATGTTGACATCATCTAGATGGCCCAATAATGGAATGTGTGCTTGTGAATTCTAATCGCCACTGTGGATTGGCGTTTGGCATTCTTCTGCTGAACGTGAGAATTGGAGAAAACACAAACAATCAGACAAGATGAATGAAAGTCACACTTAAATACCAGAGCACTCGGAGAATCGCAAACACATTCTCACTTAGTTGTCAAAACAAATGAGCGGCTGAATGTCATTAACAAGACTTTCACATCACGTACGTGGTTACCAAGGCAACACTCTAAACATGTCAGATTTTAATTGATAATGCCAAGCTGCAGGTTTTATTATTATTATCTGCACCAACAGTAGACGTTCTCTTGTATTTTCACATATTGTGGGAAAGAAACATCCATCCATCCATCCATCCATCCATCCATCCATCCATCCATCCATCCATCCATCCATCCATCCATCCATCCATCCATCCAATCTCTTCTGCTTACCCTCCCCCTAGCCCAGGGGTAGGGAACCCTGGTCCTGGAGAGCCACTATCCAGCACTTTTTAGAGGTTTCCCTGCTTCAACACGGTTGATTCACCTGTTTAGTAGCTCATCAGGCTCTGCAGAAGCCTGTTAATCACCTGCTGATTGAAACCAGGTGTGCTGAAGCAGGGACACCTCTAAAACGTGTTGGATAGCGGCGCTCCAGGACCAGGGTTCCCTACCCCTGCCCCAGCCACTTGGGCCAGCTCCTCCGGGGGAATCCCAAGGCGTTCCCTGGCCAGCCGAGAGACACAGTCCCTCCAACCTGTCCTGGGTCTTCCCTTGGGTCTCCTCCCAGTTGGACGTGCGATAATGAGACACTAGTAAAAATTTTAAAACAACAACGCGGTACTAAAAACACACAATAAATAATCATGTAAAGGAAGTAGTAAAAACAGATGAGGATGAAACAATAAGCTGCACAGGTCAGCTTGCATTAAAACCAAGTCAAATAAATAAATATGCTCCAGACTATACGTGGTCCTCAGATGTAATGGAAGGCCTGTAATCAGATGTAATAAGCTCTATTTGCTTCTTTAGTTTCACCACATCCTGATAACTCAGTGTTTTCTTCTTCAGGCGTCTTCCACACGTCCGGTTTCTGCCTGTTGGACAGGACTTGATTCTGCAGCCAGAATCAGCTTTAACAGAAGAAACGTGAAATAAAAGGAGGAGGAAGGAGTCACTGGAAGCATCTAACGGTCCATCAGCAACCCACATGTTCATTTCCTGCAGGTGGGTGTCATATGATCACACTTTTTTGACCCGTTGTGCTTAATGAGAGAAGTCATTCATGAAAATTTAGCAGCATGAATGAATATAATTAACCATTTTAACAGTATTACAGGCTTAGCTGATCCACACCTGGAGGGCTCCAGTCTCCCAAAAAAAAAAACAACAACACCTCAAGGATCGAACAGTCACAGTTTAATACTCATTTAATATCTGTGAACTAATTCTCTTCAATGAAGTGGTCCAGAGAGGAGTCACCAGTTCACAACTGACCAGATTCAGGTTTTTAAGCTAAATTCAGTCATCTTAATAATTTATCAAAGACGCCCGTTTAGCTCTGGGTTCAGTTCGCTTGAGACTTGTCCGCTTAATAATTCAGATTGTTAAGCCTTTTATTAAAATCTCCATCAAACATTTATCTCAGCTCGGACCTCTCGTAACCTCCCTCCTTTTATGATCACGACTTTGGGCGTTCAGACTAACTGACAGCTATTATCCTCCTGGACTGCCAGGTGTTGCGTGTCGACCGTGTCAGCTGATTGTGTTTAACGCCTGGACACAGGAATGGCTGCCAAGCGAAGACGAAGGTGTGAGGCTAGCTCGTCTCACCGAAAATGTCTTTACCTCAACATGGGGGAGGCGGGTTTCATTGAATCCAAGAGTCCTTTTAAT
Organism: Aphyosemion australe; assembly: GCA_006937985.1. Classification (NCBI taxonomy): domain Eukaryota; kingdom Metazoa; phylum Chordata; class Actinopteri; order Cyprinodontiformes; family Nothobranchiidae; genus Aphyosemion; species Aphyosemion australe. The sequence goes on from SSNS01000043.1 coordinate 1,408,390, forward strand.
TTCCAGATTAAAGGAATGGGTCACAAACGTAAAAGTAAAAAAATCTCAATAATTCTGTCATATTGCGTGCCTATCTTTGCTCTGGAAGGTGTAAAATAACACGATACAGGCCCTTTAAATCACTCCAGACAGCTGCTGACTCTGTTACTCTGCTAATCTCATTCAACCCGACTGTTACATTTCTACCAAACAGGTAAATCAGATTCGTCTGGATTGCAACATGACATGATCTGTGACCTCTTTAATGTCAAATCCACTCTAAACTTCAAACCTTTCTGTTGAGGTTTGACCCTCATATGTTACACTTACACAGCAGTTGAACCCTCTTTGTGCTGCTTAGCTGTTCTAAGCACAGCAGCATCCCGCCTGAGAGCAGCTGTGAAGCAGAAGGGGTGGCGTGGAAGATGCATAGACCAGAAAAATCCTGGCTGATGACCTGTGGTGTATTTTTAGACTGGACTCATACGTCTAGAGATGAAACGGACAACTTCCGTTAATGATTGAGGCAAACAACCCCTGCTGCCATGTTCCAGAGTGTGCCTCCTCTGTGATTTGGTTTATTTTTCAACCACACCCCCACCCCCCAGTGCTTCTTATCCCCTGTGCCCTCCAAAAGGAAATGCTGCTGCGTGACTGAATTGGTAGCTCTTGGAACGATTAACTCATAGTCTACTTGCATTAATCAAACCAAACATGATGGCAGTGTAACGTGTTTACATAATCATACTTTTATAGTGCAGTAGCGTTTATTGTTTAGATTGGTGGGATCATCTAAAGCTGCATCTTATCACACAAAACCAAAAACTAAGCATCTTTATTTGCAACCAGAATTAATCCAGTCATTCTAAAACATTGGTGTCCAAATATGTCAGGTTATGACCCACAACATAACAACGGCAAAGCTTTGTGTTTCATGACCCATAATGAAACCCCAACTTTAGGAACCAGTGATGTTGAGGACTCCTCTGAGTTGTGCAGGCATCTCTGCTGAGAAGATGTTACACATTACAATAGGGACAGGGTGGGGGGCTACCCAGTGGTGCTGTAAGGGTCTCTTGTGATCCCATGCAACCGGTCTCTGAGCAGATGGGAGGTAAGAAGGAGGGCCCTGTGAACGTCTGCAAGATGACCAACCGTGCTGTCAAATGACAACCTATTTCTGGTCCCTTGTGGTGGTCCCTGGTGGTGGTCCCTGGTGGTGGTCCCTGGTGGTGGTCCCTGGTGGCGGTCTCTGGTGGTGGTCCCTTGTGGTGGTCCCTGGTGGCAGTCCCTGGTGGCAGTCCCTTGTGGTGGTCCCTGGTGGTGGTCCCTGGTGGCAGTCCCTGGTGGCGGTCCCTGGTGGCGGTCCCTTGTGGTGGTCCCTGGTGGCGGTCCCTGGTGGCCCTAAGCAGTTGCCTACCTAGCCTATCGTTATGCGGCGCCTCTGGGGTTACTTATTATTACTCGTCCCACAAATTGCCACAAAGTTGCAATTTCTTTGCAAAAATCATTGTAATACTTCACTTATACCCAGTCACTGGGGTGAAGATGCTTATTTACCTTGCTTTATTGTCATTACAGTGTCTTAAAATGCAAGTCTGCTAAACCGTGAAGCAACAAAGGAACTTGTTTCTTAGTAGAAACAATTACAAATAAATGTCTAAGCTGCAAAAAAAAAAAAAAAAACCCCACAATTGATAAACATGGAAAAGTGGAACCAGTGCTTTGTGAAGCTTATCAACAGTGAATTTGGTTTTAAGGAACGTCATACAGAGAGAAGGAGCCATTGAAAGCTTAATAAAGCTGGCCTTGCAGGGTCTATTCATGCTAGAACCACGGCTATGTTCAAGTGTTACAAACAAGAGTTACACAGATTTTCAGTACATTTGGACACCATGAGGGTCGTCCTACTTTTTGCCAGTATAACGTTTTAAATCATTGGCCTGATCTGAACCTTTCCTCTCCTGAACATTTTGTTCCTATGGTGATAGGCAGGAAGCTTGAAATGACGAGCAAATTGGCCGTCGGTGTTTCTCCGAACATATGAACTGCTGTGAAATTATGCTTGATTTGTGAGGAAAGTACAAAAGCTCGCCTCCGTGTCCGCTCAGCCTGGCCGCGTACTGTTCAGTTCCGACTGTTTAATTTCCTCTCTGATAAATAGGTTAAATGTTCCTGACTCCTCTGTGTTTCACTGACATTTCAAGATAAGCACCTTTTTAAAAATGTCAGAAGGGTTTTTAGAGGGAGCAAAATATTACGATCAAAAAGGCTAATCTATCAGTCTCTACATAACTTTAACAAAACAATCACACACACACACACACACACACACACACACACACACACACACACACACACACACACACACACACACACACACACGCACACAGTGTCTGGAATTATTAATTGTCACTTTCACCGTTATGACGGAGCCATTTCAGAACATAAACACGCGGTGTGTCCTGTCCTATCTGACAGCTTTCTGTCTTTAGTAACAGTTTCATGACAGAACGTTTCACATTTCCTGGGATGTGACACGGGCTTTCGCACATTTACGATCTCCCCATCTTCACAGCTACAAATAGACTTTCCTACCTTCAGGGCCCTCCAATTTTGCCACACATTATTCAGATTACTGACATTAGACATCCAAACTATGACATATCAGGTCCAGATAGATATTTTATTACACCATCCAGACTGCATGTACAGGTCTAATCGTCAAGGCTCAGTCTTCCATCATTGTCCTTGGGGGGGCTTGAGATGCAGTGTTCATGATACCAAGTGAGTCACGATTATGCTAACGAGAAAACTTGTATTTCACTCTCACTTTTTTACATTTTTATGGGCTGTGTGTACTTCATGTCTGGGTACACGTGATGTTTACATCATCAGCCTGACTCACAGGATCGAAAGCCCCAGATCTCCAGAGTTCATTCATCAAATGAAGACATGAAACAAATGAAATGCAGCTCTTCACTTTTACACAAATTTATGACATCTTCAATAAAATATAATGAATGGATTTGAAAACCAGGGAATACCCAGGGGTTGACAAGATCTATTCTGGGGTTTTCATGGCTGTAGATGTATGGCTGGCACGCCATGGGGGCCGTGGCTGTGGAGGGGCAGTCTGAGGTTTGAGGAAAAAGGACCAGAGTGTGTCTTTTTGAGCGTTCATTCTGTGTTTTTTTCTAAATACTATCACTTTTTTTTTTCTTTCTTTTTACACAAACAGGAGTTGTTTTTTTACCTTCTTATTTCGCTGACGTTTCGATCGCAGCTGCGATCATCCTCAGAGCTAACATCGCCCAAACCAGAGTGTGTGTTCCAACCATCGCTTTCTGAAAAATTGCCAGTACATACCTAAATACTGACACCTTTGTTAAAGTGAAGCATAGCTGGTCTCCATCTCATCTTAAGGAGCTACCATTAATAGACAGGTACTTCAATGGGCCTAATTTGCATAATAATAATATATGTTTGTGTATTTTTACATTCATCAGTTTCGTGTTCAGTGACAGGTTTGACTTTTTCACCAACTGAGCGTATATCAATGAAAAAAATTGATCAAAGTATTTTTGAAGTAGATAAGTAAAACATATGACTACTGGCCATTTGCAGGTATAGAAGGACAAGCATTAGCCTGTTTTAAAAACAAATGGTGCAACTTTGCCACAAAGAGGACGTGGCATCAGGGAGTCTTTGGTTGTTCGTAAGTGGTCAGCCTTTGGCAGCAATGTGGCCCGATCATGAAAAAAAATATGCAATGGGGGGTGTGTGTGGGGGTTGTGTTTGTGGTGTTGACCTGCTGTCGCAGACGTCCTTTTAGCCTGGACGTACCTTGTTTTTGATCCCAAGCTACTCCAAAAGGCGGCTGTCCTTCACAGGCTCCGTCAACTGTCCCATGCTCCCAGATCTTTGCATCGCTCCAGTTTGCCATCCCTGTTTCTACCCGGGGCCCGGCGGACATCCAACACGTCGTCGTGACACCACCCTCTATTGCACGAAGGTGTGATCTTCATCAAAAGTCTAATGTTGTGGTAATATTACTATCAAGCTTGGTGGTACGAATTGCGCAATATTCTCGCCTTGCCACGCCGCCACGGCACATTCAAAGAACACACCACGGCGGCAGTAGTACCCTGATATACCACGGTGTGTCTGCTGAAACCGACTCCTGATAATTCCTAACTAATGAGTATTCTATGTGCCACATGGCTTAAAGGACAGTTGTAGTTTTTAAAAAATCCCTGCAGATTTTCCAAAATTATGTCAATTTCACATTGCAAACGGTTTCTCTGTATTTGGTTGCTGCAAACACAGAAACGTTCAGGCTGTACGCTGATGATGATGGGACTTCTGCTAATAAAAACTTCCAGCTCTTAATTTTTTAATATCATGCACAAAATGAGGAAGCCAGAGACGTATTTCAAATATGAACTAATTTAATGTCAGTTTTTGTTCAAATGAACATGAATTAATTTCTTGAGCAGGACTCAGTGGAAGAGTACGATTAATATTCTAAAATTCAGACTCGGTTTTAATCCTGTCATCAGAGTATATTGAGTTTCTCTGCATGATGGAATATGAGCCTGTGAATCCAGAACGGAGGCTTTTAATAACGTGGTCCAGAAATTCATGCTCAGAGGGAGGCGCTCGTATGTTCCCCGATCTTGCAGCTTACATAATATAATTAAGCAGTTTAAGCTGGCTTTCTTTACGCGGGCACAGAGGTGTTGTGGAAAGGAAAACTCTCCGCCCAGCACCCCCTCACCCACAGCAACCGCCCGTCTCCTTCAGCATATGTTGATTGATAACAAGCTGAAAAGTCTTTGGTGCGTTGCTGTGCCGGTGATTGCCAGGAGGAATTGGTTTGTTCCACAGCTCTCCTCTCTCGTTAGCCTGCCAGCTTCACATCCTACTGAGAAACACTGAGTGGGGGGTGTTCCACTCAGAGGGGAAACAGGACAGTAGTTTAAAAGTAGTGTGGGATCCATTCCATTTTATCACAGTGCCATGTGAATTATTTAACTAAATTTGTGGAACTGCTTGCGGAGGCGGGGTGTATGAAACAAGTGACGGGAGATGAGGAGGGAAATATAACTGTGCAAATCAAACCCTGAGTGCTGAATTTTAAAAATATGAAATGCATTATTCATGCCTAATCACTGCTGGCAGTGATTGCATAAACACAAATTGCCAGCGCTGGGAATTGACAAACTCATGACAGAAACAGCACAGTTTAGATGTAAATATTTCTATTAGGACTCCGTCATACATGGGCTGAAGACTTACTAGTTTTTATTATTTACTTTGACTCAGCTAGAGCGGTCACATCTCCATGACAACACTGATGTCTGCAGTGACAAAATCTGCACCTGATAGACATAAATGTATAAGTAGGTAGTGGACAAGGGTTTAGCCATGCTAAAAAGTTATCTTGTCGAAGAGAACACATTTATTTTAACAGATCTTTAAAAAAAAAAAGAAAAATATTTTTAATTCTAAATATTTGAATTACTCAAAACATATTAACTTATAATGTTGTAACTTCCTAAAGTCCAAACAAACTCTAAAGAAATTAGTCATGGGTGACGTAGCAAAAACTACAACATCATGATCAACTTTCCTCATATTTTTATAAGTTTATAGTGGTCTCTAGCAGGAATAGATGCAAGTCATTCATGGGGAAAAAAAAGCTCTGGTGCGTCTGTTTTAGGATGTAGAAGTCAGCTGGAGGAGAAAGTGGCTTCAGACGGCAGGATTTGGAGTCTTTTTTCCTGATATGTGGACATCTCTCCTCTGATTGGCTAACAGCAACACTCTACCACTGACTGTTGATGTTTTATCTCCACAAATAATACTGTTGCGAACCAGGGTGGGTGAGTTCTGTCAGGACTTTCTGAACCGAGTGTTTTTCCATGTATTTTCTATCAGCATCTAATGCAGGAACTAGGGGTAGTAGACTACCTTCATGTTCAGCCTGCATGTTAAACTCAGAGCAGCATTGCGTTTTGTTAGGACTTTAACATATATTTTATTTTGTTATTAAATGACTGAAAAGTGTAATCTACATATTTAATATATATATATAGCTGTGACTCCAGTGCAAAAAGCTGTTTCCTAGTATAATCCCTGAGGGAGTAGTGTCCAGTATTGGTCCTCGTGGGCCAGAATGCCGCATGTTTTAGTTGTTTCTCTGCTCCTAAACACCTGATTCAGTGGTAGAATTATCTGACCAGCGTGTCACCAAGCTCTACAGAAGTCTCTTAGTCACCCACTGATTCACATCAGGAGTGTTGAAATACAGAAACCTGTAAAATATGCAGGATGGTGGCCTTCGTGGACCAGGATTAGACGCCGTTGCCCTGAGGAGTCGTCCCATGCTCTGTGTGCATCACAAACGTCTCAAAACCAAGATGACAGAGTGAATGTTAGACATGCCACTCATCTCAGGGATGTCTTGCTAATTCATCTGTCGGTACAAAAGGAAAGAAAGGTTCATGTCAGGTTACATCTTAATTTGATTCTGGACAAAAATGTATTATTAATACTATTGTCATTGTTACATCATTTTTAGAGACTTTTATTTTATTTTTTTACAAAGAATGTTGTTATTGATGATGTACCATTTTAGCAGATCGCTGTCATCATGTCAGTGAGTCTTTGTTTTATACAACTGATGTCATTTAAATGTAGAGTAAGTTGGAAAGCTTACAAAACAGTAGAGTTATTATCGTGATGCAAAGAGGCAGTGATGATGAACCAGAAGAAGACGAACCATGGAGCAGAAATGAGATATCAGGACTGACTGTAGAGATGAAGAGCGCTGATGCAGAAATACCAAAGTCTAAGAAAGCTGAAAACGTCTCTGCTGACGGCTTAAAGAAGAAAATAATAGAAATTTGTGACGAGACGCAGCTGAATACCTCCTTCCTTAAACTAAAAAACTCCAGTGTCATTTCAACTCTAGAGGAGTTGACTTTAACTCGGTTTCAGATCAAATTTGGTGCCACTTGAAAAATAAAGTAAAATTGACTCTTCAGCCAGTGTTACATGTTCTGTGTTCATTTCTATCCAATTAGTGTTAAAATGAAATAAAATAAACTCCCCGTAGAGTAGAAACTAACACTGCATGTCTGCAGAATTTAACTCTGCTGTTTGAGCTGGTGGACTCTAGTTGTAAATACTCTATCTGAGTTCAAATAAGCTGGCACTGCAGTGTATGCATGTCATAAAAAACATACATCTGGTCTGGACAAAAGGACGTCCCGTCACGTTATTTCCTGTTGATTTTGCAATTTTTAGAAACTTTGTTTAACAATAAAAACAAGAAGAGGGACTGCACTATGCTGGTTAATAATTATATATATAAACCAACTGTTAAGACAGAGAGGTTTAATGATGAAGATTAAAAAGTAGAACATGTTTGATAAGCTTGAGGAGCAAAATGAATTCCTATGTTGGATCACTCCAAGTTCCACAATAACTGGTGTCTAAAGGTGAAGCATGCTCGCAGCAGCAGATTGACACGTTTAATAGACGTTCTGAGCATCCATCCCTGCAGTAGGCCTTGTTAAGAACAAGTTAGTTAATGAGTCAAGCTTCACAGAAGACACACGACTACATGTAGGAACCACAATGTCTGGGAAAAGTCCAGTACTTAACACCATCAGGTACCTGGAAGACTGCTGTTTGGGTCCTGTATCCTCTGACTGGTACAGATAATAGTCTGTCACATGTCACTGACAGTTGGTGCTGGATGTGTGCTCAGCTGGCATGATATTATTATTTCATTGTGTACTAAACTCCTTCATTCAATAAGTGAAACTAATTTAACTGAGAGGAATGTTGATTGGCTGAATTTCAACACCAGTAAAGCTAGACTGAGACCAGTATAGATTTATTCTCTAAATCCAACAACTTCAGCCTCCACAGACATGGTTACGTTTTAACCATATGCAGCATTGTATGTTGCTTTATTAATGAACGTGGTTCTTTTTAAAGTTTCTTGCAGATAGTCAGACGTATAAGCCATTAGAAGTGACAGTCTGTATAAATTTTGTTTTTCTCTATAAACTAACTTCACAATGTTTTTCAACACTTGCAGTGGTCTCTAGTATAAACCAATGCCTTGTGAGTGGATCTCTGTGGGATAACAAAGCTCTGGCGCTCCTGTTTCAGGAACTAGAAGTGAGCCAGAGCAGAGGGGAGCAGAAAATGGCAGGATTATTTCCTGATATTCTGACATCTTGCCTCTGATTAGCTAAATGCAACGTATCTCCACAAATAACACAAGCCAGGAGGAGTTCTGCCATTTTGTGGAGTTGCTAATGCTAACAGTTAGCTTCTACTAGCCGAGTCGTGCTCTGCTCTCTCCTGGATGCTAAACCAAACGTTCCCCGTCACGAGACAAGATGGGTGAGTCCATGAATGTTAATTTGACATTGTGACGTAGAATGAACTGGCTTTTCTAACCTGAGCGTTTCCCCGTCTGTTTTCCATCAGCGGTGTTAACCCTCATGTAGGAGTATGAGGGAGGATGTAACATAAAGACGAGCGTAGGATGGTGATGGTTTATTTGTAGGCCATAGAACGAAGACAGGAAGGGTAACAAACAGGCTTTCTCTGAGAAGTTTTTACCTAAACATGAGAAGTTTAGAAGCCCCTATAGGAGACCTGAAGCTAAAGAGCTGCAGCATTAAACATGAACTGTAACCTTAGCTCTGTTCCAACCACACTAGACCACACCAGCCTACATAAACAAAACCAGCCTGTTTCACAAAAGGTCTCCACAAACTAACTCTCAGTAAAGGGAAATAATTCACAAGCTTCTCTAAAGCACACAAAACTCACGAGTTCCTAAGAACATGCTACAAGATTAGCAAGCTAGAGGAAGAAGAGGGTCTATGGTACAGGTCCGTGTCCTAGCTGTTCCTCTTCTCTCCTTCCTAACCCACAAGCTAGCTTTTATAAGTGAGGCTCATCAGCTAAGTCAAAGAAGCTGCGATGCAACGAGCTCCTCTGCTGTGGCGATGTCCCAGGTGCTGATCCACACCCAGAGAGGGAGCTGTCCTTCGTGCTGAATCAGGAGACTGCAGAGGTGTCCCAAACACATATAGGTGGCCGTAACAAGCGGCTAATGTGGGAAATAGGAAAGCAAATAGGAAAACAGTTTTTCCAGTGAACTTGCTCTTTAGAAGCTGCAGCATTAGATTAGGATGCCAAGGTTGCTCCTTCCCAAACTGGGACAAAATGTCTACATTTGAAAATGTAAGTGTCTAAAAGATAAAAGAATATGTTAAAGATGCTGCCAGTGACTTATTGAGGTTACCGTGGTAACCACACACCTGTGACTACTCCTCATTGAAAGACAGATGGAAACGCAAACTTTTACATAAACTTAGGACAAATAATTTCTATGGAAAAACTGGAAGCTGTGTGGAATAAATCCTTGAGCTGTGAGCTGCAGAAGTGTTAGTGACGAGTTGAAAACACACGGCACTAATGGTTCTGGGCGAGCGCTCAACACCTTGAAGGAACAAAAACAACAAAACAACAAAAAATAAACAAAGCATATGGGAATGAGAGGGTGAAAGAAGACAAAAAAGCCCCTTTTGATGAATATTTTATAAAGTTTTTATTATTTTTAAAGCCCCTATCAAGCAGTTTAATATCTCCACAGCACATAAAAAGCAACACAGTGAAAAGCACCTATAGATGTCAGAAGATTTGCTGCTACATTGCCCACATTCTCATCTGCTTTGATTTAGAGTTAAAAGCATCTCTGCACATGCTCCATATATTTGTGTTACCACATGCCATCCCACACAAACATCTCTTAAACATCCCCGGTCTGTGGTGAACGTGTGAAACGACTTGAGCTGCTCTGCAGAGGCCAGAACAATCAGTTTCCACTGTAGCCTAATGGCTCACAGAATTATAAAGCTCAGTATGAAACCAATGAGCCATGGAAAGGCACAAATTATTACGGAAGCCAGTTCTCAGCAGACTGCTACACCATTAAAAAAGATTGTGCCAATTCTCGGCTCAAAGTTAAGGAAAATGGAAATGGAGAAGTTCGCCTTGGTACCGTGTTTTCATTTGATCTCTCACTGATTCAGTAGCTCCATCCTTAAATATTATTCACAGCAACAAAACGACTCGCCATGTTTTAATTGTCTTTATGTCTTGATTCTTGAGAATTGTTCTTTTTTCAAAAGACACCTGTATAAAATCAGCCCTCTGATGCAAGCTGTTAAAAATAACAGCTCCGATAGGTCGATGAGGGAGATTCATTGCCTGAAACTATGGGTCTTACAAGTTGACTGCACAGTAATTACATCTCCAGAGAATCCAGGAGAGAAAAGTTTTCAAAAATGGGTTGGGGGAGGCTGAACACAGGAGCAGAGGAGCTGCATGCTCTGCGGGCGTCACCACGCTCTCCTCCCTTTTGAAACAAAATAGGAATTCTAATGTTTCATCAGTAAACAGACAAAGAACTCAGGAGACACTTTGTGCTGGTTCCTTTATTCCATCTGCCACATGTTCCTTATGTTGAGCAGGAACTGAAGTAACCCTAACCTTGTCTTAAAAAAGGCATCTGAGCAAACAAAAGCTTTCACCTTGATATATTTCACAAATAAAAGCATTGAACATTATTAGAATTAAAGGAGCAATATGTAAGAATTCTACAATGAAATAATCACAAAAACAGTCTAATGTCTCAATTATTTTGGAAGGAAGGTTAAAACTAAACACTAAAGAGGGACATAGTGTTTACAATCAGTGAGCCCATGAGGTTACCAAGTCTGCACCGAGCTAACGCTGCATTTGGAATTTGACACCAGCAGGCAAAAAGCTCCTGAGTTGTTTAAAGAATCAGAGCCATTAAACAGGAGCAACCCAGAAGTTATTTCTTGTAACCCTAAGAAGGAACAGCGTCTTTTTGTTTTATTCTAATATCAAGTGAAGCAGGCTAGAGGCTAACTCGAGCTAGCACCACATGACAATGTATTTATCAACTTACTGTGTATGACTCCTCTTTGTTCGTCATCTAGAATCTTCTGGTGCTGATTCGTAACGGGCCATGAAACTAACAGAATGGGACTGAGATAGTAACTTTTTGTTTATAAAATGGGCTGCAGTACCCAAATTTAACCACAGGATGTCATTCTTACTTCATTCTTACATATTGCACCTTTAAATACAAAACAACCAGTTTTGTATTATTTGAATATCTTGACTAAATGTCTAAATTCATAAAACAAATTAATTCTCAAAAATAGTCATAAAAATAATTCTTACTTGATGAAAAATAAATTCTAGGCAATATAATCTCCTTTTCCTAAAAAAAAAAGAATGGTTGAGCATTTGTCTGCTGAGGCCAGATAAGAAGACGTTGGAGCTTCTTTCCTTAATATTTTAGAGAATTTGACCAGCTGTTATCATGGCTGCTGCTCAGATCCTTTCAGGTCATTTTACTCCATTTGGAGCCTTTCTTACCATAAAAGACGATTGGACAGGACTCCAGGAGTGAGTGTGAATGTGTGTATGGCTCTGTGGCCTTGTGATGGACCGGTAATCTGTCCAGGCTGTACCCTGGTGCTTACTGATGACTGCTGGGAAAAAAGAACAGGATAACGTGGGTATGAAAGAAACTCTGATAGAATGGACAAACTACTTTTAAATTAGTGACATTTTGAGGGATTTAATATAATTTGACAAAAACTTCCACATTTTTTAAATCAGGGAAACTAAAGGCCTAAATTGATCAGTTCCTGCAGTGACCCCGCTCCCTGGTTTAACAACAGCATGTGCAGCTTGAAGCGCCAGTGCAGAAAATTTGAGCGCTTGTGGAAGAAAACTGATTGTTGCCGATGGTCCTAAAAGCAGAAACAAGAAAAATCCACTTGATTCCAGCTAAACTTTCTAAATTACAACATAAGATGCAGCGTTCCTGCTTTTGTTTGCCCCAGTCAGAGAACCTTCAAGTCTTACTGTCATCCAGAATAATCGCCCTGGACAGAGGCTTCCTGGCTCTGAGGATCATCTTACCTAATTTGCATTTAAATGGACCAAAATATTTTTCAATTGTGTATAAGGACTCCTCGTCAACTTGGGTATTTTACTATAAATTAGTACTTTTGAAATGTTTGAATTACATGTTTAATGATCTCTTGACTTGTCTCATATTGATTGTTTTAATGCCATGTGGGTTCCTTTGCAGCTCAAAGTTTTTCTCTAAACAGGCAGGAAGTTACATTTCTTATGCTGGAGCAGAACGTTCACCTCATCAGCTGAACTGACGGGAAATCAGCTTCTTCAATTGTTTTGATTTCGACTCGGGGCATCTGTTGTCCCCACAGCGCTGTGGCCATTACAGCTGGCTTTGAAATGCTAATTAGTGCCTGTTAATGAATATTTACAGTACTTTGATGTGATACAAACACATTCATTACACGCGGGGCAGCAATGTACCCTCTACAGTTATTTGACATGACAATAGTATTGATTAGGTCAGGCTCATTTGAATTTGAATGCATTTTCTCATGAAGAAATTCTCCAACGAAGCACTTTGCCTATTTTCTAGTTAAGTAAAAATTATACCAGCAGCAGTGTAGATGCTGCAAATATTTATTTATTTTTGCAGCTTCTCCACAGAATGGGTACAGCTTAGTAAAGAAAACACAAATGCTGTTTCCCCCCAAAATGAATTAGTTCCGTTTTCTATTTCTTCTTTAATACTAGGAGAGGTTATGTTCTGATTCAATAGTTATTCTGAGGATGTATTTGCTGTTTTGGATTTGGGGCTCAAGTAGTTTTGGCATTAGTCTCTAAAGACTCAGGTTTAAATCATTTCACAGATGTGTTGCTGAGCTAGTTTTGCTCTTTATGCTTTTAATATGCAGACTCTGATTTCAGCGTTTGTTAGTTCATATCATGTTTCTGCTCCTGATCTAAAATTCTATGCTGCAGAAAAATACTTCCCAACTCGACCTTATAGAAAGGTGAAATCATGCGGAAGTCTAAAAGTTGAGATTCCACCAAAACAAACAAAACTTTGGAGGAAAGAACTGGCTGTACTTTTTGTGACGAGGGAAGCTGAGGTGTTTTTTTTCTAAAGAACAAAGTAAACCTCAGTAAAACTTTACAATTAAGCCTGTTCTAACATCAGCCTTAAGTGTCTGAGGTTTAATCTTCCTGTGACAAATACAGATTACTCCTGTTTGCTGACACCTTTTAATTCTCTCGGTCTAAGCACGCCGCCGTACGTCTGCAGTGATGTGAGAGTTTATTTATAACTCAGTACAGTGAACCACTTCTCAGAGTGAATCATGTCCAGTAGCTTTCACACTGATGCCTTTTCTTTAGTATATTTTAATATTAAAGGGACACTTTGCAACTTTTACATTTTTCTAAATCATTTTCTTGAGCCAGTTTGTGCTAAAATGACCCTTTACAGGGTCAATGAAAGGCCACCCAGTCCCTGTCGCCCCCTGTGGCCAGAATATTCCACTTGCAACGTCACAGTTGCCGGTCCGGTCAGTTGGGAATTAGAAAAATTCAGCTTGACCTACCTGGCTCTGCAGTCTGGCTCCAGCATGATTCCTGCATGTTTAGGTCATGAACACAGCTGATTTGTTTGATTTAGTGATGAATAACTCCCGTAGAAACTAATGAAGGCTGAGGAGACATTTCAGCTGTTAGATTAAGGTGTTAAAAAGATGAACGCACAGCGAGGAGATAAGTTTCACTTTCTGATTCACCAACAAACACTAGGGGGTGCTAAAAACAAGCCAATACTAGTGTCCCTTTAAGTCTAAAAGCATTTAACTATTGAAATGATGAGGTTTTCTTATATTCAAGCTGTTTGCTGTAGAGACCTGTAGCAGCTGATAGTGATGATTCTTCTTCACTAAAGGGCCACCAAACGTCTTACTCACGGCTAGGTATTTGTGAACAAATGCTTAGTTAGGGTTAGGGTTAGTGAACTAAGTCTTAGTAAAAGGTATTGGTAAACCAAACATGAACTAATGGTTAAGTAGCTATGAACTCATAAACTAAGTTATGGTATAGTGTAGGCTACTTGCCGATCCAGAGTACCAATCCAATACCTGTAATATTTTATTAAGAGGTCTTTTGAATTTATAATTTAAATGAATTGGTTTTATTCTAGACTTGGTGTATTATATCTTTAGAACTTTGAGCTTGTGATACTAGTAAGATGAAAACGCAACAGCCAGAAACTTCACCAAATCTACAAAAATACACTTACTTATCAAAATGTAGGATAAAAGGTCCTTTGTCAATATTACAGAAACCAAAATTGCAAAAGCCAAAAACAAATGCATATTAGACATGTTGCTGTTTTGCTAGTAGGACTTTCCAAAGAGTAATAACGGCAAATTGCTGACATAATGCTAACGTTAGCCAAACAATGATTCACATGCAGATACCTCTCCGCCTTGCAAGATTGCGTCACTTCCTTTGACAGCGTGTGGTGAGGTTGGGCAGAGGAAAACACTCGATTCTCTTTACGAGGCATCGGTTAGTGTTCGTACGGTTAGTACGCCAAACCAAATACCCTCACTTATGAATCAGCGAGCTAATCCAATGCTAGCATCAGCATCAGCCCAACCTTAGGAAATTATTCATGAACTAATTTTTGTAGTTATGAACTACTGCCCAGCCAGCACACATAGGTGGGCCCCATATGGAATATACATAGGCAAGCCGTATGGGTCCCAACAGGGTTTGTCCGTGGTTTCCACTGTGGCCCCATGGGGGTTTGCCCAGAAAGACTTTTGCCCACATAGATTTTAACGGGCCCTACATGGGTTTTCAGAGGGTTTGACTCAAACACAGGCAATCCCCTGTGGGGCCACTATGGAAACCGTTGACAAACCTTGTTGGGGCCCATATGACTTGCTCATATATATTCCATACCTATGTGTGCTGACTGGGTGGTTAGTAATCAGTGATGCAATGGGTAAAATTATCATGGATTATTGTCAAAGGATCATCAACTAAAGGTTATGAAATCAATAAACTAATCATATATGAGTGGTTAGTAACAGGGGACGGAATGGAACTGAGCATTTCCCAATAATGGGACTCTTTCACTATTAGGTGATGGTTAACTCATGATTAATTCACCATAATTCACTATTATTGTTTTTCATTATTAACAAAAAGAAAGTGAATCGTCCTTCTTATCCTTATTTGTTATGAAGTTATTTGGTTAGTTGGTGGAGCAATCCCCAGCTTCATTAGCCTCGAAGCCATGAAACCAACTGTAGCTTTAATGCACTCAGGCGACTTAAGGAAGAGTGAATGAAAAATATCACAAAAACACTTTACAGAACCACTTAGATGAGAGCGTTCTGCAGAAACGCCAACATTTTACCAATAATTGGTTCTATGTACAGGTGACCTGCAAGTAGTTTATGCAATCTTATGTCTTTACCCTTATTATAACTGTAAGTAATGTTTTCACCCATGCAATGTCACTAAATGATTCCATAATCTTTTGGTATGAATGGATGCTGCACCGTGCCATTGCACAAGAGCCCTGTGCCTTTTCTTTCTCTCAGAGATGCATTTCAGCTCGACCCTGACAGCAGCCGAGAATGCAAAAAACAAGAAGCAAATTTTGTGAGTAATTAACATAAATGGAGAGAGATGTGGAAGCGCATGCAGTCTCTGAATTAGTTTGTCAGTCAAGCTGACTTGTCTTGGCATGGATTAGGTGGTCTGGAGATCTGTGTGCCATGTGTACTACACCAGCCTGTAATGGAAAGTAGAGTCATTATTATCTAATTAGGCAGACTAATGATGTGTCACAGAGAGCCATAAGGCTGAGAAAGTCTCCAATATGCTGTCTGTTTTTCACTAAAAGCCTCTCTCATAGAGGAGGACATATTCTTAATCTTAAATTTGTCAGCCATAACATTATGACCACACATTTTAATACTAGATTTCTTTTCTGATCTCTGATCAGTGTTGAAAAAGACAATTAAGGGAATAAATAGCATGTTAGCAAGGCATCCATTGAGTTCTGTAAATAGTGGGATAAGAATCTTTGAATTGGTCTTGATTCAGACAGATTCATTGTAATCCCATCAGAAAGATCCACTGTCTAGTCAAAAAAAATATTTTGTTGGACCACCTTTAGCTTTGACTACAGCATGCATTCACTGTGGTGTTGTTTCAATAAGCTTCTGCAATGTCACCAGATTTATTTCCATCCAGTGTTGCATTAATGTTTCACCAAGATCTTGCATTGATGATGGTAGAGTCTGACCGCTGCACAAAGCCTTCTCCAGCACATCCCAAAGATTCTCAATGGGGTTCAGGTCTGGACTCTGCGGTGGTCATCTTGGAATATGGCCGTACCATCAGGGAAGAACAAATCCATTGATGGAATAACCTGATCATTCAGTAGATTCAGGTAGTCAGCTGACCTCATTCTTGGAGCGCATCCTGTTGCTGAACCTAGACCTGACCAACTGCAGCAACCCCAGATCATAGCCCCGCCCCCACAGGCTTGTACAGTAGGCACTAGGCATGATGGGTGCATCACTTCATCTGCCTCTCTTCTTACCCTGATGCACCCATCACTGTTTGATGATCAGCAAACAGAGGAGACACATTATGAGTCACATTAAGGTTTACAAGTGAACCTTCATGTTCACTGGTGATTCCCAATAATAAAGCCCCACTTTGACTTGAATAACAAGTTGTCCTTGAATCTCAAGGTTCCTTCCTTTGTGGGAGTCTGACCTCTGACCTGCAGAAAGAAGACACAACACATAGTAATGGACAGAGTGAGTTCCATTCAAAACGATTTGGTTCTTGTAACAAGGCAGATGAATGGAAGCTCAGAGACAATAACCTGAAAGAAGGAAAACACCTTCTGTTGAAAATGAATTGAGATTTGGGAATGCAGGTAATTAACAGTTTGGCATGCTGTGCTGCAGCTTTTTTATCAGCTAGAATCGAGACGCTAGGTGATCCTGCTGTCTCAGGAACAAACGTGTATCAGGCTGTTAGTCCAGTTCTGTTGGTTCAGGTTGGGTTTGTGTTTTTATTTTGGCTTCAAATTAGTTTTGAGCATCTCTAATTTAAGAAATCCAGGTGACATTAGAATAAACACAACAACAAAATTCAGCTAATGAATTCATCAAACATGACAGAAAATTCCAAATCAAACTGAAATGATTTGTGGAGTGCAATATTTTTTTTATCTGTGAAATTTAAATACTAAATAAACAACTGATGAAATCTTAACTAACTGAAGGCATATTATATTATACAGCAGCTTTACTTTCCACTGGATGGTTTTCTTCAGCCTGAGATCACCTATTTGTATCATTTTTAAATTTACAAACAAAACCTGGAGACAAAAACAATAAAAAGAAGAAATACCTGAAGAGCTATTCATCAAAACCATTTAAAACTATTACAAGAACGTTTTGCTCACTTGACCCAACAGAGAGCTTAGTGCTCTCTACATCTACAGAACACTGTACTGTTGTTAATGTTGTGTAATGATATTTATGCTAACTGTCCCTGTTTAAAACCTTTGGCTTTTCCAAGCTGATTTTGGGCAACATAAGACAAGCTTTCAGACAAAAGCTTATTTTTATTTATTAGTTTTAATTTATTTCAAGAACAGATGAATAAATCTATTTTAAAAATTGCTGACTATAATTTTCCTGCCAGAAATTCCCTGGGACCGGTTCTGAAGATCCAGGCAGCAGACGTTTCCCAACAATCCCGTTCCTGCCTGCCAGAATTGCACTGTGCCACCATCCTTTGTTGCTCATATGTTTGTTTTGAAGACCACTATAAAGCTCCAGCGTGCTACTAGCTAACATGTATTTAATCCTTGCACCATCTGCTGCTGGTCTTTACTGAAAGCATGCAATCTCAAATGCCTTAAGAGTGGGACAGATATCCAGATACAAAAGAGAGTGAAAAGAAATATTCATTTCTCAATATTTTCTTAAATTAATATAATGCCATAAATGAATGTGATGAAGAACAATCACTCCTTTAAGAGGTTTATCTGGCTGATGTTTGAAGGGTGGATCTTCTAAATCCAAACACATTTGGCAGTCACTTCACCAGTTCACTTGAACTCACGCTCCCTACATGCGTTCTGTTCACTGATGCTTATTGCAGTAAAATGAACTCGAATGTGCACAGCTCGGTGCTTTAGAGATGGATCTACTGGGTCAAAAATAATAATAATGCAGAATTTACAAAATCATTAGCTTCTTTTTTAACCTGTCCTGTTCTGGCAGCTGCAGCAGACTAAATGGTTGATCTGAGAGCCATAATATGCCAGAGCAGTTTTGCTCTACATCAATAGCCTTTATTATGTTTGTGGCATGTTAGACCACATTTTACGCACCAGAATAGACAGGCAGGGAAAAAAGAGGGAGGGGAAATGGAGGGACAAGAGTACACAACAAATAGACAACAAACAGGCAAAAATGTTAGAATTGTGAGGATGTCCCAATAATTATGGACCTGACTGTATATATGTAAATATATAGTCTGGCCACGACCCATTGAAACCACCCAGCCGTGGGGCAGAATCTACAATTGCCTTTCAAACTGTCTTTGGAAGCATTTGGACAGCGCTAGGACCAATCAGAGCAACGAACAACAGGACATACTCATCGCTAAGGAAATCAGTCAACGTTTACGAAGAAGCTAATGTGTCCTTTTTCAAAATAAATGGCTCTAGTACCTCTATGTGATCTGAAATAGTCCAAAGTTGATGCCAAAGTCATTTCGAACAGCACCATTCCTGAACCAATGCCATCTTTATAGTTTTTCTCTGTCGCAGCTTTAGTGCAAAACCCGTCCAACAAACGTTGAGCTCTGTGATTAACAAGACCCAAAACCGTTTGGGCCAATGATAGACCTGCTGAGACAACAATGGAGCGTGGCTAGACCGACCTGCTACTGCTATGGTTGCTCTAGACTTCTGGGCTAGATTCACACTCACCAAATTACCTGATATCCACAGACTGCAGATGATTACACAAGAGCTGGATCCATAGATGCTTTGAAATCATGATAAATAACAGTTTTAGGCAGACCAGATGGAAGTCATCTGATTATAGATTATGCATTTCAATCATTGCAGACAAGAGTTGACTTTGATTTTCCTCTTAAAGACCGACTTGGACCTTCCTTTGTCTCATGGGTAAATGTATTTGTTTACTGAATATTTGGGGAAATGCGCCCATCATTAAACAGAGCTTGTTTTGATGCCACTGATTCTTCTTCATGCTAAAAAGTGACAGATTTCATTAGATAATAAAGAGAACGCTGTGGATTCATTCCCTGTTTCTATAGTAACCACAACGCAAAGCAGTGCAGCAGCAGCATAGATGAACATTTAAATGTAATCATTCTGACCTTGAGTGACAGGAACAAACTCATCATGCCTCTTCCTGAGGTATAATTATTTAAACCATCACATCTTGCATTTTCCCCTCCGGCAGTTTGAGCCAGGAAATGAGACAATTTTAAAACAACACAAGCAGCAAAGAAGCCAGGCAATTTTCACTTTTACGCAATTCAGGGCAGTTACTGTGAATCCAAACAGAGAAGTAAATTACCATTTCTGCTGCACTGAATTCTCCACCAACACACTATATTCTGTTTAAATCTTTGAAAGTGTTCTGTTGACTTTAGGCAATGTGGTCGCTGTCCCAATAAAACCACACAACTCATGAATAAATCATCAAAGTTGTTCTGGATAGTGAGAAATATTGGAAATAAATAAACAATAAAGTGTTTTTGGAAATGAGGTAATAAGCAGTGTAACCTAAATGCAAATGTTTCACTTAGAATTGTGCTGGCCACTCATTTGTAGGCAGAACCCCACAGGAAAAATGGTCTCGCTCATGATTATTAAATATTTCTTGTATTTTCCTTAAGGCTGCATGTCATTACTGAACATGGAGGAGTTTGCTTGGCAGAGTAGATTTATTAACTCCACTGCACATCATTATATTGAAAATTCTTTTTTGTGAAGTGTTTGTAGCTTTTCCTGAAGTAGCAACACAAAGGCAAAACATTTTCTGCGGGCGGTCTCTGCACAGTCGCGGACTTCCGTTTATCTTGGACATAACTTGCTTTTTATTGCGATCGAAGCTGCGCAGGTGTGTGTCCTCCACCGTCCCTGTGAGCTGTCAGATGATCTGAGCTGCAGATGTAACAGAGAAAAGCTCCCGGAGCACCGCAACGCTCCAGTTTCTCAGCTGGTCCTGTTTACAAAAGTGAAACTTAAGCGCGTGTTTACTTTCATTTTCATTACAAGTTGCGGTAAGATTTGCCGGCATGGTGTGTCTTATAAAAAGTCTCCGTTTTGTTTATTTTTCCGTCATGCAGACAGGAGGCTGCCACCTTGGAATCACGTGAGGGGAGAACGCGCTGTGATTGGTCACTTGGAAGATTTCAGCTCAGCCGACTGCTCAAGTAGTGCGCACACGAGTTTCTGCCCCCCGTGGGGCGGAAAGTACCAAACCGGTTTGATTTTCACCTCAGCGACTCATGAAAATTAGGCGCACACAGCGAGTAATCTGCTGAGCAAACGGCCTCGAATGACCTGTAGCTCAGCTATTGGCTCTCGTGTGCGGCAGGCTTAAGTTGGCTGAAAACCCCAATATTAAGTCTTACTTAAAGAACAGCTTTGTCAACATGAATTGTTCTTTTTAATTGATGTGTGAAGAAAGAACAGGTGTTATCTTTCCATTCAGGTGTAGCTTTTTGAGGAACTAGAGTCATCAGCCCACCTTGAACCCCACCTTGAGCTGACAGCAAATCTAATGTAAAGCAGCAAATATATGGATCCAGGAACACGAGTCATTCATGCGTAGTTGAAGCTAGACGGGTATAAAAGAGAAGCTGATGTAAGTCCAGGTTGTGGAACAAAGTATTTTATCTGTTGTGTCTTGTTCATTGAAAATGTTTTATGTAAACAATTCTTCAGTCAAACCCTCATTTTGAAATGGCTTTGGCATCAACTTTGGACTCACTTGTTCTTTTCTTTGAGTCATGAGCAGATAGAGGTTAAGTCTTTATTTAGAAAAATAATGTATTTGCATCTTCTTTGACGGTGTATAGTGGACTGCCTTGTTGAGTGACATCCATAGTGGCGAGTATGTCACGTTTGTTGTCCAATAGCATGCAGACAGTTTTAAAGACTACCGTAGATTCTGCCCCATGACTCAGATCAGACTAAAATATAAAAGGATATTCAACAGACCTTTGATTTGAAAGGTTTTGTGACTTCCTTTCATCCTCCAATAGGTATTCTCAGTGTGAAAGTAACATCTTCTCCACATCATTAGAGAAAAAAGATCGAACTCTGTAGAGTTTTGTTGAGGTTTGGCTTTATTATCCATGTTTGTGTATAAACTGATCAGTCAATATGTCTTTTTACCAAAGACACCAGCTAGATGAACGTTTATATTCTAAAGGTATTCAGGTTTCTGTTTAGCATGTGTATTTCTCACAAGTCTTAAAGAGAAGTACATGAATAACTATGTGGACTGGCATCTTTTTATAGCATGTAGTCTGCTTTGAAATCCTGAAGCCAGTATTCCCATGTGAGACCAAGTACAATACCTCGTATCAGAAGTGTTCCCTAACATGAACTGCTGAAGTGCAACCACTGCACTGTTCCATCAGTTTACCTTACCTTGGGAATTTGCAAAGGACGGATTAGAGCATGAGATGAAGGGGGCAGCGAGGAAGACCATTGAGAGAATGAATATGCTGCTTCAAGCCTCACTGGGGCTCATTACAACAGAGTCCACTTGACAGGCGTGCAGTCCAGAGGCCGGTGGTCTGAAACCATGACTTCACATCTATACCGGGAATTCTTTTAGAGTTTTCAACTCTCAAATATATAAATAACTCTTAAATTAGGATAGCATTTGGCTAAAATGTTTTTGCTAAATCTGGTAGCTGCAGATCACGTGTCTGTTTGTATTGACACAATGATGCTAAACCAGCTGGATTTAAAGTATTCATGGTAACTGAATCAATTATCTAGCCTAGAAATGCAGACAAACCATTGCAGTAGCAAAAGATTATGATCTGCAGGTTGGTCTAGGCACGCTCCACCGTAGCCTCAGCAGGTCTACCATCGACCCATTGGTTCCGTTTGTTTGGCAGGCTTAACGCTAGAGCTGCGATGCAAAAAAACTACAAAAATGGCATCAGCTCATGCATGGCGCTCATTTGAGTCAAATTTGGCAAAAAATTTCTTTGAGACATGAGCAGATTTAGGTATAATACGTAAGTCATATGTCACGTTGTCTCTGATTGGTCCTAGCACTCCAGCTGCACGCAGAGACAGTTTGAAAGACAACCGTAGATTCCACCCACGACTGGGTGGCTTCAATGGCTCGTGGTGAGACTATACATTTACATTCATAGGATGGCCTGCCAGGCTACCAATTATTTTGAACAGAAGCATAAATTAAAATAGACAGAACTGCTCTTTGCCTGAAGAACATTCAGTGACAGCTTTGAATGAGGATCCCCTGCATCAGTGGTCAGAGTCGTGTGAGTCAACATCATTTGAAATCCAGCGCCAAGCCATAACAAAGACTCTACCATGTTTTACAATTAGCTGAAGAAACTTTTCACCTCTCTCCTGATCTTCTCTCTGCTCAGTGAAGACGACAAAAAATTCAATGTTTTTGAAATTTCTAAACAAGTCGTTGTTCAGTCATGCCTGTCTAATCAGGTTCAAGACACAGAGCTGCGTTTTCAAATCTAAGTAGTGAAATCATCACAAAAAATAGCTTTATTTTCACAATGCGTTTGAAGAAGTCATGCATTTGCTTACTTTAGTGACGGTCATAAACATTTTAACCAGACCTGAAGAGTCTGAGAAGAGAAAATTAGGTTATTTATCATTTTTCAAAACATTGCATTGATGAAATTTCCACTCTGGAAAACAAGAGCCGTCTCCGATGTTTTCAGAATAATCTCTCTTTCTATAAAGTGGTTGACTCTAAATTGTTTAGAAATGGCCTTGCAGCCCACTTCAGACTTAAGAGCAGGAACAATTGCTTCTTAAACATTACTGCAGCTATATTTCCTCTTCAGCATCGTGTTGCCACACACACCTGAATTCCTCAGTCTAGCAGACGTCTGACTTTATAGAAGTGCTCACACTTGCTGATAATCAGGTAATCAATCTGCTGAACACCACCTGACTGCTAATGACCGTCTTATTTCCTACTGAAGCAACATGGCTGCAGTTTGGGTTTATTTCCCACATTCTGCTTCTGTGTTGTGGCTCCGATTTCTTAAATAAAGAACAATAAGGCAAATTAAACTGTTATTTAATTCTGAGGCTGTTTATCTAAAAAACAAGTTCTGTCCTAAACGCTCAAATAAGGGAAGGTACACTTACTTTTTTACCAACACACACACACACACACACACACACACACACACACACACACACACACACACACACACACACACACACACACACACACAGCATAATTAAAGATTCTAGAAACTAATTAAAGCAAAATGTCAAAAACATAAATGAATTCCAAGTTTAAAGCTCTTTTGATGTCTAGATGTGTTTGTTCTTATTCTAGGAATTAATTCGAAGCCTTCAAAAATCTACAGTAAAGCACAGATAATTAAATTTAAGCTATTTATTAGTGATTACGCCTATTAATTTACTTTAAGGTCCACATTATGATGAATGAATGTCCGTGCTCAATAGTATTGCTAAAAGACTTTGTAGAAATAAATCTCTTTAACACTGCCAATTGGTTTAATTTGATTAAAAAGAAAATTACAGCTGCAAGCAATCAGTTGACAGCGATTTCTATCAGGATCCAATCAGCGGCTCGATGAGACTCAATTAGGACTATGGCAAAGGAGAAAATCGGCTTACACTGTCAAAGTCTCTCTACATTCAGTGCTTACAACCTGATGAGCGTTTAATTGAAAAGTCTGGAACATAATGATTGTCCAAGCTTCAGCGTAAACCATATTTGTTGTATTTACAGGGAAAAGTGTTATTCTATGAACACCTGCATACATGCATACACCAGTAAAAGTATAAAACAGGATTTTTAACTTTTTTTCTGTACCTTTTGATCTCAGTACCTGTAGGCTGGCTTTGTCATCTTGCTGCTCTGTTCCAGCTTTAAAATGATCTCAATCATGACTGACAAAACAGCTCATCGCTCGTGATGCGTGGCCTCAGGGGCATTTTTATTTACAGAGCAGCTGTCATCCAAACTCTCCAATGTCAAATAAACTGGTCTGCAGCATAAACCAGGTAAGATCTGCACTTGCAATTCCCAACCACGTTATGACAAGGTAAGCATGCTTATACATGTGAGCTATGTGTGGTTTAAAACTGCATATGAGATTATTTGAAACAAAGAAAAATCTACATTAAATTACCCAAAAAATTAACTAATCAATGAAAATCAGTTTTGAAGGTAAAAACTGTATTTTTTTCTGTATAAACATTAGTTTGTTGGCCACCTTAAAAAGAACAGGAAAAGCAGCCAAATGGGGCAAAAAATCCTGCCAATAGCTTACTTTACAGTAGCTAAAAATAAACTGTGATGTAACGTCGCAATGCATTGTGGGAGAAGGCCCTAGACAAACAAGCATGCCTTTTGCATGGGTGCCTTTGGGTCTGAGGTCTGGGTCCCCTGAGCACCGCTGTTGGGGGTTGTGAAAATCTGACTCTTGCTACTCAGATCGGATGTCAGAGGGGACAGTTTTTTATCTCTTTTCCAAAACCGGATAAGGTCCATGACGGTATGACACAGCTGGAAATGGAAACGGGCCAAGATAAAGACAGACGAGCAAAGCAATGGCAGATTTTCAGAGTGTGGAGCAGATCAAGGGAGCGCGTATATTTGTTCCATACATTTTGCCGGTGGGAAAGGTCCTACGTCCGAGAACGAGGAGCCGATACAGCAACGGTCACAGATGCGGAGTTATCCAGGAGGCAGCGGTGTAAACGAAGGGGTCCGGTTGAACGTCTCAGCCAAACAGCATCCAAACATGGACAAAAAAGGCTTTTGACCAGAGGTGGGTGGAAAAAAGTAGTGACAAATAATTACCTATGAGTAACTGAGTGAATGTTACTTGATCACTGTTAGTCATGAGTAACTGTTTGAGCACAAACGTTTTAATTTTGCTTCTGTCAATCTGTTTTGATTGATGTAGAAGTGTGCTGTGTGTTTTTTCAGTTGGCAAATGTTGTTTGCTTGTCTCGCATTAGCACCCAGCAGCACTTGCACAGAGACGTCAACTGTAAAGTACGCTAGTGCAGATAAAAATGATTTTTATGTTCACTGTTTCTGCAAGGCAACAAATTCAGGGGTAAACTTAGCCATCCTTTCCCAGAGACACTCTCCAGCTCCTCCTGGCGGATCCCACTTAGGCCAGAGAGGATATATAATCTATTTAGTGAGTTCATGATACGCCTCATGGTCTCTTTCCAGTGGGACGTACCCAGAAAAACATCTAAGGGAGGCAATCAGGATGCATCCTTATCTGGTGTCTAAGCCACCTCAGCTGACTCTTGTTGATGCAGAGGAGTAGCGCTACTCCAAACACCTCCTGGATGACGAAGCTCCTCTTCTTCTCTCTAAGGCTGAGCTCAACCACCCAATGCTCATTTTACCCATTTGAAGACTTGATCCAAATATCAGATGGACCAACACACTGATAGCATGAAGTGTTGATCAGTCGGTCCATCTCTTGGTGAATCTACCATCATTTGTGAAGAACTGAGTTCTTCCACTTAAAGCGAAGACTCACTCCCAACCTCAAGGGGGAGTTCTTCCTTTTCCCAGGAAAATTTAAATAAATAAATAATAATAATTTAGTAAACAAATACAGCAATGTTTTATTATCATTGTTTATTTTATTTGTTTATCTTTAAACAAATGAAAGATACTGATATTCTGATTTTGATTATGCAAAATGTTAAGTATAGCTAGGAAGATCTAAACAGCTTAGTGTCTACCTACTCTCTCTCTCTCTCTCTCTCTCTCTCTCACTCACACACACACACACACACACACACACACACACACACACACACACACACACACACACACACACACACACACACACAGAGAGACTTGTTAGAGGGAATGTGAACAATAGCCAAAAGAAAAAAACCTGCTATGATTTCTCGTGCGAATATATTTTTCGTGAAAGCGAGCACATCTTAAGAAAGAAGAACGTCGTTTTCAATCTGTTTAGTTTTCCCAACAACTTATTTATTTATTTATTTTGACAGCTATTGTAGAATAGCCTTTCAGCATCTCCAGTGGGCGTCCACTGGGCTGTCAACCACATGTTGCTGAAAAGTGACATTCCTCTAGCTTTAGAAGGGATCTTGTCATGTTATCACTTCAGTTCATTCCATTCATCTTATACTGTGTGTCAGTAGTTTTCTTTAAAAAAATCCTAATTCAGCTGTGATATTGATTCAATTATCATCATTTCAGCGTTTCTCACTGTTAAATCAATGTCACATAGGGATTCAGTTTGGACACTTGGCTTTCTCCTCCTCCTTTCTCCTGTCATCGCCGTTCCCTTCATGCTGGCTGATTAAAAAGGCTCCCCTTGGGTCCCCCTTGAACGCCAAATCATGTGGCGGACTTTTAGACAGCAGGGGGAACTTTAGGGGCCGGAATGTGTTAATTAAAATAACATCTGTCATCTTTCTGATTTGATCGTTTATCTATCAGAAAAAACTGGGGGATGCTTCAATTACCCACTGTGAGGCAATTCCAAAAATGTGCGGCTCTTTGAATTTCAGCCAAGCAGATGTCTGCAAGGTAGACAGACTCTCAGTAAGGAACGAAAAAGTGATGTCTGGGGATGGACTAAAGACCCTTTTGTTCATCCTGAATGAAAGAAAAATAGCCATAGAGAGAACAGTAAAAGCATCTTGCAGATGAGTAATTCAGCTAAAGTTGTCATCACATCTTCCTTTCAGGAGAGCAGGGACAAATAATCCAATTTGACAGGGATGGCAAATCAAAAGTAAGAAAGAGCCTCAAAGATCTGTGAGCTCTCTGCTGTGCTCCACAGCAATCACGTAAAGCTTTATTGAGTATCGTTTAGGCTGAAATTAGGAGTGAGAATTCCATTTTAAACAAAAGAGCTCAGAGACGACGGATCGGGATGCTTGGACACATTCCCAGAGATCGGTGAGGTCGAAGTAGAGCTGCATTTTCTCTTTATTTCTAATTCCAGGTGTCACTTAAAGGCTATTTTAATTTATTACAGCTACTAACTTTGACATTCAATATTAGCTTAAACATTTTTACTAGTGAACTTTTTCTACAAATCAAACACGTCCCATCCTCCATATCTAATGCATTTGATAAGCTATCAGTGACAATAGAGGAAAGCATCAGTATGGATGTGCACAATGCATTTAATAAAACAAAGGTAAGAAACTTGCAATAAATCTAAACACTGAATATTACTAAAAGAGGCCTAGAGTGGGTAAATGAGCTTAATCTGCCTGCATGTAAATGCACCAATCAGGCAATTATCTAAAAAGGACAAGAATAGAGATAGTTGTCGTATTTGGTTGTGGACCAAGACTTTTTAGACGTTTTAGGCTTTTTAGGCCACCCCTGATTGATTCAGAGTAAGAGAGACTTTGCTGAGGCAGAACTCCAGGAGAAAAGCTCCAGAGGGGCCCAGAAAGGCATCTCCACCACTTTGATGAGTTTGTGTCAGGTTTTGATGGACTGTCTGAGTCCAGTTTAGATAAATGTTGTTTTGAAACTAGCACAGGCCAGTCATGTATCAGTGATTATAACTTTTCAAAAGCTTGTCTAACGCTTATCCCTCTTTGGTCTGATGTATCGTTTGGCCCAACCTCAGTTCCCCTACAGGTGAAATTCTGCTACCGACGCCATCTAACCTTCAAAAATAAATAAAGAAGAACTTACTCTACATACTGTAGATAGAAAATTATAAAATACAAACAATTCATCCAGTGCAAATTACAGCTGTGACCAAAAATAATGTGGTGCATCTTTTTAGGAGTCCATCTGAGAGAAAAGCCGTCTTTGTGATTCACTGCCTGTGACACGTGTTAGGATTACTGAAAATCACATTTTCATAGGTTCTGTTAGTGGATTATATGTATAAGGAAAAGCTAACGATGCTAACGGTGAATTAGAAACAAATAGTCGGCTCTAAAAAGTGTTTCAATTACCAACAACTTGATATTAGAGAGAAAAGTGTGTGTGAAGTGAATAATGAGTCAATCGTGGCGTTTTTCTTCCTTTAATGAGTCGTTCAGAACTATAACAGCTAGCTAACAGCAAGACGGCAAACAACCACACTTCCTGTAATGCTGGATACATTATAGCGTAATAAGTGTAGTAAGTGCTCCATGCTGTAAAACACCCAAGAGTGCTAACAACAGACATGATGTATTTATCTACTTACTGTGTATGACTCGTCTTCACTTATTTTCTAGAATCTTCTGGCGCTGATCTGTAACTGGCAACAACTCAGAATATAGTGAGAAAGTATCTTGTTGATTAGAAGAATAGGCTGCAGTAACCACATCTCACCACAGGATGTCACTGTTACTTCATTCTAACATATTGCACCTTTAAATACCCAGTTCCCCTTGCAACCATCACATCGTCTATTTCCTTTCTTGCCAGAGTTTGATAAAGGTTACGTGTCCTTTGGGGTCATTTTGGGTTAGTTTGGCTTTATTTACCACAGAAAACATGAAACCTTCCCAGGAGTTGGAGCTTTAGATAGGACCCAGATTGTTCCAGGGTTATTCCATGGCATCAGCAAGCAAGTGTCCAAAAACAAAACTGCTGCCAACACAATTTGAATGCTTGTGTGTAGGAAATCATTTTGGGTTTGCATCAAACTGATCAACTTTTCATTATAAATATGGCCCCGTAGAGGCACCTCTTGGGCTTTCCTGAGGAAGACTGTCTGAATTTATTCAGTGAGAATCTGAATAAAATCCCAAAAGCTGTCAACCTTCTGAGTCTTCATTCTCCACATTTATTTTGGAGTATTTGATGTGCAAAAAGCTCTGTCAAGTTTCAGACTACGACCATCTTATGTTGAGAAATGATGATGGTATTATAACGGTTGTGAGTCTAATGTTGAAAGAGCATTATGCATGTCTGTCAGTAGTCACAACATGTATTGTCAATAATAGAACATCAACTGTAGCTAAAATCTGACTGAATTCTAGCCAGTTGCTTTCATCTTGGATTGGGTCGACTCCAAACTTTGACCAGCAGATGTTTATCCAGTCACTTCATTCTGAGCGTTTCATTAAAACCTCGTTAGTGACTCATGAGACATTAATCTAATGAACAAACAGGACTGGCCTTGACAAATAAACAAAAAAAACCAACCTTTAATGTGTAGCACTTGTAGTAGTAAATGTTTGGGATTATTCTGAACTGCACCAAATTTCAGCTGATTCATTTGATTAAGTTACATTTTTTCCAAGGTCACTTAAATTGGGTTTATTGATGTTTATGCAATAATTTCTTTCTGAGATTTCATTAAAGGTTTAAAGACAGATTATGATTATGTGCTGGTTTGCTTAAAGTGGTCATACACTCATTATGTCAATAAATTGGCTAGGGTCTAGAATAAATGAATGCCCTGTGAGTCGTTTTCTGTGGAAAAAAGCTCTGGCGCTCCTGTTTCAGGAAGTAGAAGTTAGTCGTAGAAGTGGGGGGGTGGGGGGTGGAGAATGAGGATTTAGAGTTTTGCTAATTCATTTTCATGATATGTAAACATCTCGTCTCTGATTGGCCAACAGCCACGCAACTTTTCCGCTGCCTTCGTTCACTCTTCTTTCTTGTGTAATAAAGGCAACGTTGATGTTTTATCTCCTCAAATAACACAAGCCTGAATGTGTTCCGCCCTCTTGTAGAGTTGCTAATGCTAATGCTTAGCTTCTACCAGTCGAGACCACAGACATATATACGTAGACGCCTATTGGAGCTGCCGTAGTGGTCGGCCGCCATCTTAGATGGGTCTCCAGTTGCACCCAGTGTGTTCATTTCTACTAAGGAAGGTGCTTACCCAGCTAAAAAACACATCTTATTATGCTTTTTCACAAAATCAGACATATGGTATGGCATGATAATTAAAATACAAATATAATAAAAGAAAATACATTTAAAAAATTTAAATATAAAATCCCATCAGGTAGGCTATAAAAGTCAATATTAATCCCACATGATCTGTTTTCAATTGTACGCTGGTTGGTGAAACCGTAGGCTGCACAAAAACGGGCATAGTTGCTCACTCTGCATTGACTTTGGACAGTGAGGAGACCCATCCAATATGGCGGCAACGCTGTTACGCTCCCCAGCACCTAATGGGGCATCTACGTATTTATGTCTATGGTCGAGACATGCTCCGCTGTCTTCTGGCTGCTAAACCAACAGCCTTCTGCTGTCATGAGTCAAAGTGGGTGGATCCATAAATGCAAATTTTACAGTGTGATGTAATTCTGTCTGGCTTTCTCTAACTTGAGCTTTTCCCCCATTTGTTTCTTTCATGGGGCGATGGTGGCAGAGGAGTTAAATCCCCACCCTGTAACTGGAGTGTTGCAGGTTCACGCCTCACTCAGTCTGTCGCAGTTGTTGTGTCCTTGAGCAAGATTCTTCATCTGCCTTGCCTGCTGCTGGTGGTGCGGAGGACTGGTGGTGCCTATGCAGCAGCTTCTGTCAGTGTGTCCTAGGGCAGCTGTGGCTTCATTGTAGCTCATCGCCACCAGTGTGTGAATGGCTGTTGTAATGTAAAGTGCCTTGGGGGGTTGTAGATTTCTAGAAGGCGTTATATAAAAACAGGCCATTTACCATTTATTACTGCAGGTAATGCAGGAAATATGGGTTGAGGAGAAATTTCAGGTTCAACATGCATGTGGAACTCAGAGTAACCGATCGTATTTAAAAAAGAACGAGTATTATACGTTTGTATGTGAAACAACTGAAAACTAATGTAAATAGTTAAATATTTTGCCTCATAGGTTTAACTGGTACCACCATGAGAATATGGGGGTTGGGATTTTATTGGGTAACCCACATTATTTCAAATGAATCTAGCACAATGACCGGTGGGATTTCTGATTCAAACACATTCAAGGGTGAAAGAAGGAACGGAGCAGGCAAAGAGAATTCTTTATGTAGTGCAGTGGCCGTGTCATGGCCGTCACCTGGGGGACAACAAATCAGGACAGGAGGAGGAAAGGCTGGACAGGAGAGGGCAGCAATTGAGAGGTGTGATGTGAAAATGCAAGACAGCAGTGTGTGGGAAGCGTTGGGGTTTGGGCTAGTTAGTAGATAAGCTACTTACAGGAGCTCCCATCCATCTAGAGAGCACAAACAAACAGAGAAAAGCCTTCCAGCACAACCCTGCACTTATTCCTGAGTTGTGGAAAGGAAGGATGGGCCTTGTGGGACACCTTGTGGCCTCAAAACAGCCTAAAGTAGATCACTCACTCCAGATATTGTACACAACACTTATCCTCCAGCATCAAGTTGCAATTTCAGTTTCTTTTATGAGTAAAGGATTAGGAGATTTATCTTTGCTACTGGGAAACATCCATCCTCCCTGTTGGAACTTTTAGACTGAGTGCTTCTCATATTGGAGGTGATCTAAGATGAATGTTAGCTGGAAGTGAAGTCTCTAATCATCTAGCAGTTGACTTTAGCTGTTACTGAGCAGTGCAGTTACAAGGATCATACCGGGGACTCTTACACGGCGGAGGAGAAACCGCTCGCCGCAAACACAGAAGCCATCTGACAGCTGTTTTTAGCCGCATAACGGAGCGAGGGAAATTGGATATTTGATAGGTCGGAGGAGAGAGTAGCCTGCAGCTTTGTCTGAAATCCTGCTGCTGTGATCTTTTATCCTGTTGCACTCAGCTTGTTGGACGCTGATGACTTTTACGTCAGATTGTCACTCATGTTTCCTATTTCACTGTGATTCAATAAAAAAGTTATTAAGTGTAGAATCTGTCTTAATGAACTACATCGGCCCCTTATGATTGTGGCTGCCTGCATTTCTATTAAAGGGAGGTTAAAGGTGCTATTTGTAAGACTGACATCCTGTGGTGAAATCTGGGTACTGCAGTCCATTTTTAAGCAAAAATAGTTCTCTCTCACTCTCGTTCTGCGAGTTTCATGGCTGTTGCCAGTTACGCCTCAATTTTCTTGCAAAATTGCATATGAAGTTGTTCCAAGTATTCAACCACACAATTAGTTGTTTTTTTATTAAATGCAATCTGAATTTAAATGACTGGGCTTGACCTAAGCACCATGGTATAGGTTAGATTTGTAAATTCACTCACTAGGGTTTCAGAGCCGCTGTGATGGTCAAAGAGTTTAACAGAGAAGGGCATCTTAGCTGCAGTCCCAAAACTCAAAAAACTCCTCCCAAGTAGGAGGATTATCTATCTATCATGATTTAGAAGTTGCTGGTTCAATTCCAGCTTCCTCCTCCACATGTTAAAGTGTCCTTGGACTAAACCTCGCATTACCCCCAATCTGCAAATTGCAGTGTGAGTGTGTGAATTGCAGAGTAAAAGTTCTTTGAGTTGTCGGAGTGACCAGAAAAGTGCTGTATAAATACAATCCATTCACCACTGAATGCTGTGCATTTTGGTGGGTTGTGGCCGGGGCTTTAGATGGGCTCTATTATGTGCCTTTTCTTTTCACTGCAGCAATCCCTGCATTGCATTTGTGTGCATAAACTGCAAAGTTTGATAGGTATCAGATGACTAAGGGCAAATAAAACATGCTGTGCTCATCTCTCTGCTCTACACCACATAACTGCCTTGTTGCAGTTATGTGGTAAAGACCCAGGATGCAGACTACGAAGCAGAAAATCAAATCATGAAATGTTTAATGATGAAAAATAAAAAGCAAAACTTCTAACATCTCAGGGACAGTCATAGAGTGAGAAACAGGACGATGTTTCAAGCAGACTTAGTACTTTGCTCAGAGAGCAGCTGGGCTGTTTGACAACAGAGAAGCTGAGGAACAATAATAAACCGTGGCACAGGGAACATCCAACAGCTGCTTCTAGAACTTCTGTCCATGAAGACAATCAGCAGAACGGGTGACAAAGGGCAGCCCTGGCGGAGTTGATTTGATTAATATGCTCAGAGATGTTCAGAAATTACACCTCGAACCTTCTGGTTAAAGCTGCAATAGCAAATCTGCAAAACAAGCTAGCTTTTAAACACAAACATGGTCTCAAATTCTCAGCCCTCCCATTGGCTATCATCCCTAGGCCACGTCTGCCTGGTACCAGAACACACACGGCCACAATGAATGAGACGTCTTCTGTTTTCTGCAACTTCTAATGATGTTTTTGGGACTCTGGTAGCTCCTCCGTCTCTGATGTTATTGAGCAGTAAACTGCTGACACCAGTGGTTCACTTGCAAAATACGTGAGCGTGCAATGAGTGGAGGACCTAGGTAAATGTGAAAGTGTGGTGGTACGGGGAGACCGACAACCCGATGGTCCAATCGTTGGTTTTGGACCAAACCGTGTTATTGGCTGAGGTTTTTAGACAAACCACTTCATTATTTTTAAATCCCCACAATATAATTATAGTTATACTATGTTAGAACATTGCTAATAGGCATGAAATTAAAAATGTAAGCTAGCTTGTTTTGCAGATTTGTGATTGTAGTACATTGTAGTACATAGTACTACCTCCTACCAGAGTGGTTTGCAGGGGTGAAATATTTTTCCTGTTACCATGTATAGTCATAGTTCCTGTGGCTGAAGAGGAGGAAGTTGAGGAAAAATAAAAACCAACATCTAGAAAGATCTTGGTTTGTGGAAAAGAGAATTCAAAAGAAGAAGTGTGGATCAGCTACGTTCAAACTCTAAATATGGATCCAGTTATGTTCCAGACTTTTGGGATTTGGTATGTTCTGTAAATAAAAACAGATTACAATGTCATGAACCTCTTATCTGCTCCTTTGTTCTGATGGTTGCTGCTCTCTCACATCCACTCATTTGGAGCATTTTTACCAAACATTTACATCATTATTGATGCACAGGATTTGACTTGCAGCCACGGGGGCTTTCTGTGGGATTTTGTAGCCAGCAATCAATATGAGACAGCGTTCAAAGCTGAAGGGGGAAAAAGTGTGTGTGAATAATTGTGTTGTAGTACAGCTTTAAATTCATTCCATGTGTCAACACAAGATCCATTCCCTTTACTCTTCCAGCATGCATACCAATGAGAGCATCAGACAAACATAACAGACAATTAGATCGTTTTCCACATAAGGGATTTCCTACAATTATTTCCTGTGTACACTGCCTTTGAGCCATTTATATCTGTTCAAGTATGAAATGATCCTAATAAAAAAGATAACAGTTGCAGGCTCTTATCAATATTGAGTTGCCATTTATGTCTGGCGTTGCGGGACGCGCCACGCTGACCTGCTGCAGCGCTCAGTTCCTGCAGCCAGACAAGAACCCCGTGACGGCGCTGCTCTTCATTCACCTTCTTTTCCACCATTTTGTACAATCTCATCAAAAATGTATTTAAGCACTTCTGCAATGCTGGATGCTCTGTTGCCAAGGCAACCAAATTCACCCACCAGTTAGTGCCTGAGGTTTGGCGCTGCTATGATATTGTTTTACTAATTCTCGTTTTTATTGTTTTACAAATATTGTTTTGCTATCCTGTGCAGGAGGCAACATCCTATTTTTATTCAGACTTAAAGAAAGTTCATTGGGATGCATTTTACTGATGGAAAAGTGCTTTTCAAAATGAGGTTGGTGTGCATCTCAAGGTGCAGATCAGCCATACAGCACATTGCAGCTGCACTTGTAAGGTCACAGGTTTCTGTCCTCAGCCCAGCTGTAAAAATGTCAGTGAACCTCCCCCGCTCTCCCTTCTTAGAACAGAAGTGAGGTGTTTGTGAAGTGTTCAACTCACCAGCGAGTACATAAGACTGACACATCAGGTGCAAGCTGCATGGATGTGAAACAAGCTATTAAAACTTTAAAGATGATTAAAAACTCAAATCTGTGGCAAACACCCTCCCAGAATGCTCTTCTGCCTAATTAGGCACTTATATGGCGGCGCTCAGAGACCACAAAGGGAAATCAGCAATCAGTGACACACTTACTGCCCAGGCCATGAACGCAACACACTCTCAAAGAAAGTTTAGGAGCAGGTTTTTCACCAAAAAGGTATTCAATGAAATTTAATTCTCAAGAGAATGACAGTTTAAAGTTTGTAGATATTAGTAAAGCCAAAGATGGTTTAGCTTGATAACGTGTGGATAAAGTCGGGGATTTCTTCAAGCTTGACTTTTTTTTGCCCCAAAATAAACAACTTGTTTGGTTCTCGGTGCAGCATTACTCATGTAAATAAAAGTGAATGCACATGTATTTATTCTATGACACAGAGCTATTGTTGGAGATGATTTATTACCGAACAAGAAAGACTTAGAAATAACAGTTTTGCCAAAGAATTTACTGCAATGATCACACAGGGATCACAAACTGGACAGTCCCATACATCAGATGGAATTGCATTTCTCTCTGACTGCGTCTCACAAACGTAGGCCTGCTGATGATGCACTAGTTCAGGGTTAAAGTCATTCACATAAACATGAATAGACTTTATCTTCATAAACATGCGTTTGGGATTTTAGCAGAAGACATCTTTATTTGGATCATAACACAACTTGACCCAGACGCTGGCCAGATACTGCAATTAACAGTTTTGTGGAGCGGGTAGGTGTTTTATGGGGCGCTTCAAAATGCAGGGTTGTTTACGGTAGTTGTAATTCCACTTTCAACCAGTAGGGCGGAGGAGCAGGAAACAGCTCTCTGTTACTTGAAACATCAAATCTGTGCATATCAGCGTTATTGCATCAGGCCTTTGTGTATTTACCGGTATTCTATTTCTCTTATTCTCTAAGTGTATGTGCTGCCTTACATTTTCATACCTGTATCGGAAGTACTGGGTGTCGTTTTACGGCAGAAAATGGCAATCCAAAGGGATAAAAAAGCGCATGTTCTAAAGGCCAAAACGCGCGTCTTGAACGAGCATTTTAGCGGACATAATGCGAGTTTGGAACACGCATTTTGTTTTATCCCTTTGGCTTGCCATAATTGACGTAGACTCGCTGTAGCAGACAGACTAAATGTCAATTAAACATCTCTATCTGTTTTAAAGACACAAAGCTCTAAAACCTCGGTACAGAAGAAAGCTGCTCGTACTTAGAAAAGGCAAAGGGCAAAAAGCTTGGTTAAGCACTTAAGTCCCTTTAGGGTGAATCTTGCATCATGTAGGAGTCACACTTTTAGAATAAGAGTGAAACCTTTAACCAAACATTAAAGTCAGTGGAATCCACAAACCAGGTGAGGTGAAAACCTGGAGTGTGTGAGCGTTTTTTTTTTGCACACCTGACATATGAAAGCAGAATTATTTCATAATGGCAGAGGGTTTCTGACCCAAATTTGATGTTCTGTTATTCCCAGAATTATGATGCGTGTGATAGAATGGTGTCATCACTGCACTCATTTACCTCAGTGATGCAGTTTCCATGTGTATTACCGTTTGGAGACTCGTGCTTAATTTGAATCATCTTACATAAGAAACGATTTCTGTGTCTAGTAATGACATCCATCACTGCTATACAAACTGTTGCCTGGCAACGTTTTTCTTTTTGAGAGAAAAGTTGAAACACAAGCAGCCACGGCTCAGCAGCTCTTTGTCGCTGGTTATTTAATAAGTGAGCGAGAACAGCTGAGACCCCAAGGTGAGTCGGTCCGTTAGGTTAGAGAGAATGTGTGTGTGTGTGTGTGTGCGTGTGTGTGTGTGTGTGTGTTTCTGGTCATATGGTGAATATTGTTAGTTTGCCCAGAGATTTTAGGTCAAAGGTTACATTGGTTTAGACTTGGTTTGTGTTTTGTAGCCAGCTTAATTATAGATCAAATTTACTTTATTTTTAATACATCTGCAGTGGTCTCTAGTAGGAATGAATGCCTTGTAAGTCGTTCTCTGGGGAAAAAAACTCCGGTGCGCCTGTTTGAGGACGTAGAATTCATCTGGAGGAGAAGGTAGCTTCAGGATTTGGATTCTTATTTCCTGATATGTGGACATCTCTCCTCTGATTGGCTAACAGCAACACGACTCTACCACTGACTCTGTTTGCTCTGCAACGTTGATGTTTTATCTCCACAAATAACACAAGCCTGGAGGAGTTCTGCCGTGTGGTGGAGTTGCTAATGCTAACGGTTAGCTTCTACTAGCCCAGACGTTCTCTGCTGTTTCCTGGACGCTAAACCAACAACAGCCTGCCCGTCGTGAGTCAAGATGGGTGAATCCATGAATGTTAAGTGACAGTGTGACGTAGATCTGTCTGGATTTTGAATTATATCAATCAGCTAACAACCAGTAAACGGACTATTTCTCACAACACCTCATAAGTCATGAAAATCAGTAAAGTAATAACCTAGTTTCCCAACTTTTCTAGTGCAAATGAAAAAAAATAACTAGGGTTGTTCGCTATCGGCTTTGTTATGGATTTTCAATATACTGATATGTTCTAGGTCTCTCTGATACAGATATAAACAATATATATATATATATATATATATATATATATATATATATATATATATATATATATATACAAGCCAATTATGATTTGTTTTGGGCTTTTTCCCAGATAAAAGTGTCAGGAGTTACTTGCTAGGTTGTGAGGAGGGTGGGTGAGAAAAGGGAACATTGAGGTCTCGTCTCTGCTTTTTGCTCTGTTGTTGTTCATGGCCTTCAGAGTGCACTGGGGTCAGTTTGTAGCTGAAAGTGAGTCTGAGGCCAAGGTTCTTATTCAGAACAAAGGTGGAATGACTCCTTTGGGTTAGGAGGGTGTCTTTGCCTCGACTAGAGGAGTTCATTTATCTCTGTCCTGGCACAGAAGGAGTTTTCATTCCAATCTTTATCAATCATGACATTAAGATAATCTCCAAAAGTAAACATCCCAGAAAGAAGACACAGGGATGGGTGGTTTGGGCACCTTATTTATTTACCCCATGGCTACCTCCCTTTAAAGGCATGTTCCACTGGAAGGAGTCCTCGGGACAGACAAAAGTAATGCTGGAGGGGTTACGACTTATCTCTGGCCTAGGAGCACAATGGGACTGTCACCTATTAATGCCATGACCTGACCATAGATGAACATGGATGGATGGATAGCTGTTCTACTTGCTCTTGGGTGTGTTTGTCTGACTTTAGTTCTGAGAAAGCAGAGACTAGGTAGAAGAATGACATGACCTAATGCCACATCAAAATTCAGTGTTCTAATTAGTTGTAGGAAGTTCAAAAATCAGCATATTAAAACCAAGAGAGTGATTTACTTATTGAGATAAAACTAAATATGTATGCGGTAGAAAAGGACCAGGATCAGGAAGGAGAAGATCAAGTTGGTTGCAGTTTGTAGTTTGGCAGCTAGATGGCACTAAACCCTACGTACTGCTTCTTTAAGATGTTCCAGTGATGAGAAGCACGTCTCTTCTTCTTGCAACATCACAAACTCTGCCTCACTCATTATCTTGACCACTGGAGACTGGTGCCCGTCTCCAGCAGTGATCGAGTGAGAGGCGGGGGTCAAGCCCTCACAGGGAATATCGTACATACCAACCAAAGAGTCGTCAACATAGATTTCACTGTGACTCTGCATTGGGCAAGCTGTAAAGCTGAACTTGTCTGTGTCGCTGCTTTGTAGTAACAGTGAACATGATTCGAGCTCAGAGGAGAGATGCTGCTCTACTTGATTCATTATAAATGCTTTTCTCTCCTGGCAGGCTTCACGTGGAGCAAATACAATAATTCAGCAGAGCTCAGTGGAGAGTTATTTAGCTTGGATGGCTACAAAGTGAGAAATGTTTGGACACTGCTGTTCTGGAGGGTTTGTTAGTTCTCTGTGTCCTCGGGATAGATGCACGCTCCTGTTAAAACAGCGATTTGGAGGGTGTTCTTTCACATAGCCACATATCACTGGTTGATACACACAGTGCCTTGTAGGCCTTTCCGCTCCCCTTCACGCTCCTGCACTCACATGCAAACACAGCCTCCTATTTGCATGCCACATAAACAGAAATTCACACTGCATGTCAACCATGGGGCATCTTTAAGTAAGAGTCATTTACTGTTTAATTAGGCTGCATTTACACTAGCTACTGATAGATTCTGGCTATGGATATTGCACATTTAGCTTTATTTTTTGTAACAAAGCTTTTATTTTACACTGTTTCCTTGTGTTTACAAATGGCAGAAATGTCAACCGTGTCCTTGGCTCTGTTCTGCTCCGCTCATGTAAGCTGGTGTTTGACAGCGACAGTATTCAGATGAACTGAAAATACAAAGATTTGTAGCAGGAGGTATCAGAAGGTCATTAACCTTTGGATTAACCTTTTGATTCTGACACCTGCTGCAGCTCGCGTCATGTAGACGATAAGGTTTACCGCACAGTTAGGCTTCTGAGCTGCCAGTTCCCAACTCATCTTAAATACAAAACAAGGATACAGCAAACAGGCAACCAATAAAGGAGCCTCTTACTGCAACAAGCTTTTTCCCCCCTTTTTAAACGTAACAGTTTGAATGCCAATAGCTTTTTAACTTTAGTTTTTTTTCCGAGTAGAATGGTGTAGAACTATTGTTCCAGATCCACTCTGTTTTAGACTTTCGGGTCAGTAAATTAAATGGATAAATGGCCAAACACAATCCCATTACAAAGCTCCACAACAGAAAGGCTGGTTTGCCCCGCCCACTCGGCCAGGCCATGAATTTTAAATGAGCTGCGTGGTGATTGGCAGGTTTACCCCGATGGCCCCAGGTCAGGGACAGTACAGACGTTTTGATGCTGCATTAGACACCCCAGGCTGCCTATAAAAATAACAATCTGCCTTAAAATTTTAACTTTTTTTTAAACCTTGAACCAACCTGGCTGAGATGGTAGCTTCCTCTTTTTTATGTGGAGGCATAAAAACTGTACTGGGTGAGAGACTTGCAGGACTGAACAGCTAAAGTTAAAGTGAAACTAGCTTACCAACCTCACTCTGAAAAGACGCAAACATTTGTTTATTCTCATAGTGGCCAAGCATGCTCTATGGAGAATTTCATCATTCTTATATGGTCTACACTTGTTCCTCCTATATCTGCCACCATAGCAGAAAAACTACTTAATGCTTTTTTGATGCTCAAAATATATGTTTCACTTCCAAATGTTAACCCTAACCCTAGCTCTAACCCTAACCCTAACCCTAGCCCTAGTAAGACTTTCAAGGTAATAAACAATTCAGTTCAATATAATGCCATTCCACATGTCATTTCAAAGTGGTAAAAAGCTCCAAAAAGTGAATTTTCCATGATATGGCCCCTTTAAATGTGCATTGAGTT
This sequence comes from Aphyosemion australe, assembly GCA_006937985.1. Lineage (NCBI taxonomy): Eukaryota > Metazoa > Chordata > Actinopteri > Cyprinodontiformes > Nothobranchiidae > Aphyosemion > Aphyosemion australe. Next base: position 1,448,897 of record SSNS01000043.1, read on the forward strand.
TGTAAAGGGGAAAATAAGTATCTTCTTTTTTCTCTTTTATCCAAAACACCGGCTCACAATTCATCATGAAATCCAGCTTGAGGGGGGGGGGGGGGGGTAGTGTTATTCTGCATCATGGCGCTGAAGACATATGTTAATACAAAAACAGGACTGGTAGAGAAGTCCACAGGCTCATGGATGAAACACAAGGTGCATTGCTTCACTAATATAATGTCAGAGGAAGATCTCCCGCAGGCGAATGCAGACATGCACACACTCATGTCCAAGTCAGGTCCCTGGTGCGTTGTTTCAAGTAAATTTTAGATGTCTAGGAATAATCTCAGGATTAAGTGTTTAGTAAAGATCCTGAGGGGGGGGGGGTGATCTTCCCTGGGGAGTGGGGTGGCCAACAATCTTCTAGGGGTGGCCCGGGCCCCCTCTGGTTCCCCCCTTGGGGGCGCCACTGCTTTTTTGTGTGTTGTTAGGTTGACTTAATGACACACACACACACACACACACACACACACACACACACACACACACACACACACACACACACACACACACACACACGTGCCTTCTGCTTGTTAGGACATGGTATATTATTCTATTCATTTCTAGCTTAAGCCAGACTTTAATCCCAGTTTAATTATGCTTTTATGTCTTATCACTTCTACTTTTCTTAAGTGGATCTAAAGGTTGATTCTGCTGCATCAGACACCTGTTTGCTGGAATTATCAGAGGGAGAAAAATGCAAAATGTTCGTTTATCATGCAGTGTTGGTTTTTCTAACAGAATGTTTAAACAGCCTTTTCCCCAGACTGTTTAATACAGTTTAAATGGTTATCAGACTATTCTTGGGCTTCAGGCCTCCAGGCTGCTCTCTCTCCTCTCCTCTGCTGCTGTGTGCATGTCCAACGCTGCCTTCCACCACTGACAGGTGAAGTGAAAAAAGGGGCTTGGAGTAGAGCCACCGCTCCTCCAGGCATGAGCTACTCTCCTCCAGGTGAGAGGTGGTTCTATTATCGTTTCCCCGTTTGGGGGACTTTTTAAAACAGCTTGATTTAGGCACATCAGTCCTAAAACAGAACACAGATAATGATTGGACAGTTTTTCTTCTTCCACATTTCCAGCACAAAAGATGCTAAAAGACATGTTTTGCAGGATATGTCCCCTTTAATATTATACTAATGATAATGGAATGTAATAATGTTTAGATAGCTCGTTGAGGACATGCATAACAGGTAATTCAGTGTGTTGCAGCAGGGGAAGCTTTAAAAGATGCAGGACGCCGGCCCTAAGGACCAGGACTGAACAGCACACGTCTGGATGGTCACATTTGTGAAATCATGAAGGGAGTCGTAAACCATTTTAGAAACACGGAAAGAATTGAAAAGCAGAGACTATCTGAGAGTGTGTTGATGTTAAAATGATCCCCACTCACCAGAGAACTTTCAAAATAAAAGCTGAGACCTTAAAACACTCACAATTCTGCTTTTTTATTGGTGTCATGACTAAAGCTCGTTGATCTGGCTGATGCTCCAGCTCTTTCATTTGCATGCATACCTGCTTATAGTATAAACGAGAGCAGGTATGGCTGTAGGCATGAGCGCGAGCTACTAAATGAACGCATCAATCAAAACGGTGGGATTGGTTGCAAGTCTCAAAGGGAAAATGAAACCCACAATAAGAGACTGCAAAAAAAACAATACAACCACACAATAATGGAGCAATTTCCAACAAACTCTCAGACACATTTGATAAAAATTGAGATCTCAAAAGACTCCTTGGGCCATGAGTAAATGACCTCATTCAATAGAAGAAAAATACCAAAGTAATAGGGCAAAAACACGGCTGGCAAAGTGAATGGAGTAATGAAGCATGTTTTGAGAAATGGTTAATGCTAAAGACATAATTCAGAATTATTAGGATCACCATGTATTTGATTTGTTAAAACTCCCACGAGGCGTTTATGTTCATAAATTACTGACAAACTGAGAAAAACATATTTTCACAACCGTTTAAGTGTGGACTGCAGGTAGACTTTTATCATCTTAAAGGCAACATATTATGCTAAACTCACTATTTATACTAGTTAGTGCTGCCATGTGGGTCTCTGCTGCCTCTACTAGACTTCAAACATTAAAAAATGCCCATCTGTTATCTGTCGGTTTTAGGAATTACATGCCTAAAACAAGCCATTTCAAAAAAATCCCAAGTGTGATGTCACAAAAGGGGAAAATAGCATAAAAATCACATTTCACCTGCAGGAGAGCAGCTGAAACTGAAGGAGTGATGGCTTTACTCAAAGCCCTGCTAGCCTAATGGAGCATCTCAGCTTATAGCAGCCTGAGCGGGGGAGGGGTGGGCGTGGCCAGCTCTAGCTTTTTTTTTTAAAGGGACAAGCCGTGAAACTGCTCATTCTGGAAGGTACGGAAACTGTCAGGAACTGCTAACATGGCTTTGTGAGAGGGATTTTGTGCAAAGAACTTCATGAACAAGTTTTGTATCAATCACTGTGTAAACAATTATAACTTAAGAAAAAAGTCATACGTCTCCTTTAAAAGTTTAATCCCATAATGTCCTATTTTCAAAATTTAAAAAGTCCTAAACGAAAGAACTTCCTTAAAAATGTGGAATTCACCAATGCTGTTTTTTTTTATAATATATGTATATCTATATAATCTATAATCTGTTTTTTATATTTAGGTCAAATATTTTTCATATAAAAGTTATAATTCTGTAGTTTCAGTCATCTTGGGCTTTTGGTGCATCTGAATCAGGTTTATATGGCAACATTTCTAGTTGTGCTCTAAACAGCTCCTTTCTCCACACTTTCTTCACACACACACACACACACACACACACACACACACACACACACACACACACACACACACACACACACACACACACACACACACACACACACACTGAGACACCAGAGGACATCATACATTGTCTTTGACTTTTCTATTTCTTGCCGCCGGTAGTAGGAGGAAGTGGTGACAGGTTCTCTGACCAGCCAAGCTTTGCCGGCTATAATTGGAGTTCAGGAGGTAGCAGAGGCTGCCGGGTATAATTGGACAGCAGCCAGGAACTTGTGTGGACGGTTGTTTAAGTCCTGCTCCCCTTTTTTTTGCCAGCCATCTAAATTACTCCCTTGGTGCAGGCTCCACACCAACACACCACCAATACACCGTCCCTAATTTCTTGGCCAAAATCTGTGTTTGTACATAGTGGGAGTTATTCATAAGGAGGGGTTTAATAAGCCACAGCATTCATTGTGACTATGGGAAGATGGAGAATGATCCTACATTTAGTAAAAAACACAATAGTTGTAGTGTGTAAGTAACACTCTAACCAGGAGGAGATCTAACCCTATTTCCTGCATTAGCTTCTGATAGAAAACAGACGGTGAGACGCAGGAGCCATCTTGACTCACGACGGGGAAGGATGTTGTTGGTTTAGCATCCAGGAAACAGCTGATAACCTCTTGGCTAGTAGAAGCTAACCGTTAGCATTAGCAACTCCACCACATGGCAGAACTCCTTCAGACTTGTGTTATTTGTGGAGATAAAACATCAACGCTGCAGAGCAAACAGAGTCAGTGGTAGAGTCATGTTGCTGTTAGCCAATCAGAGATGAGATGACCAACTATCAGGAAATAAGACTCTAATTCCTGCCGTTTGAAGCTCAACTCTGCTCTGACTCACTTCTAGTTCCTGAAACAGGTGCATCTGAGCCCCCCCCCCCTAGAGTACGACTTCCAAGGCATTCATTCCTACTACAGACCGCTGCAAATATGAGTAAAGGACCTCTTTAAAGCAGCCATCCACCAGCACACACTCAGAGGAGAATGACTAATTATCTGTCTGTCTTTTAGCTTTTTAATTTGTGGGGTTTGTTGTCTACAATTTGAACTCCCCTCAGTCCTCGCCACCCCATCCAAATGAACATAATTAAAGCTATTTTCAATTACAATGGCAGGAGCTGACAAGGACTGAATGAAGAGCAATGTGCAGCTTCAACCACTGACTATGAAAAATGAGTAAGCAGTTCCCTTCAAGTCGATCAATACTTTAGTCGTATGAGTTCTGCTAGGATTTTAACAATTAACTCAACTTTTCTTGGAAAACAATCAACTGTTTAACTCAGGTTTTTGAGAGTTTACCCTCTAAGGTGACACAAGTTAGTCACAGCATGATTTGTATTTAGTTTAAACATTACTCTCCCCACAGTCGAGTGGTGGTTATCTTTGTCACCTTACAAGATTATCTCTGGCTAGAATCTTAGCGCTGCAGGTTTTTCTGTGTGGAGGTTCCCATGGTGCATAGATGTGCTCCAGCTTCCTGCCTGGTAGATTTAATGAGGATTATAAACTGACCTCAGGGGTCAGTGTATGTGTGCACATTGTTTTTTTCTCCTGTGCATCTCAATTGTCATAATGGTTCATGTGGGTATCCTACTGCAGAACTTCACACTGTGCAACACGTGTACTGGTCTGCAATCAATACTGGAGACTGTGGTGTAATTCAATATGAGTCTAATTCAACTAAAACAATGTGACAAAACAAAGGAATGTCAGTGTTTATCTTTAGTAATAAGTGTGACTATCAAAATACTATTGAGCTACAAGACACTTTTCATAAAATTAGATGCAAAATGAACAAATAACACCACAAATGTGGCCAGAAAAGAAGGTTTAGCACACTTTTAGCAACTCAAAAATAACCAGCAAGCAATCTTTCACAGGATTTATATTAAAATTCAAGTGACTGGACATTCACATGCTGGGCAAAAGAACACATTCAGTGTTTTTGTTTATTACGACACCAAAGAAAGAAGAAAACATAACTTTTATAAATCAATGCAATCACACGTTTTCAAATTTTGTTGACAAATTTTGTTTATAAGTGCCAATACGTGCCAATTGCATATAGATTTAATCCTTTTATTCAGTTGAGTAACTAGTTCATACAAATGTGATTTGGTGTAATAATCAATAACGTATTGATCACTTATAACACTATAAATGTCTTAGAGTCTTAGCTACTATTATTTTTTTGTGTTGTGTATCCTACAAGACGAGATCACTCTGACTGCTCTCTGCAACAGGAACGATAACAGCTGCTCACAGGAATTCAGTGCAATTCAGAAAAAACCTGAAGTCAGAGACCCATTCATGGAGGAAACCATAGCTACACTAATTAGATATGATGGTAAAATTAATGAAGCTAATTTTAACCCAAAAGATAATGAGGGCAACACAGAACAACCAGTTATGACAAAATGAATTACATTTTAGCTAAATGCCCCTTAGCTTGGCACTTGTTGGAACTGCAAACTTAAAGTGTCACACACACACACACACACACACACACACACACACACACACACACACACACACACACATGCGCACGCGCGCACACACACACACACACACACACACACACACACACACACACACACACCATTTCATTATTTTTCACATTTCTTAGTTAGAAGGCATGAAACTGTGGAGGCTGGTGCACGTATGTAGATGAGGTTCGTCTTAAAGTTGGAGCAGGAAGTGGAAGATAAAAATAATGTAGTCCATGCTCATCTATCAGAAAGACTCACTGAACACAGTTAAATCTCAGTGGCCTTTTCCTATCAATTTTTAAATAGCTGTTATTGTCTAGATGCTATCATGAAATGAGACAAAATACAAAATCAGTGGCGGATCCAGAATTTTTCTGAGTATGGGCCCTCAAGGAGCCACACTATGTCTAGAGGGGCCAAGTATTAGACCAACATCCTTACACAAGATGTCACTCTGGAAAATTCTAATGTGTCTCATTAGCACCACTAGTGTTTGACCTGGAACTGCATCCACCTATAATCTGAAAGAGGAGTGACAGGACAGGGCCACTTGGGGGCCAATCAGATTTCAGCAGTGGCCATTGCCCCTGTGGCCTTACCCCTAGAACCACCAACGCACAAAATTATGCAGAGACTAAAAGTAGGCAACAACCTCAAAAAAACTGGTGATACCAATTTTTTGCTCTGAGCATGTGTGTGTAGTGATATTGTAAAAATGTTATAACAAGGATTCCACATTTTGTAAAAGCAAATAAAGGTCAAATGCGAGCCTTGGGTCAAGTTTTCTTTAGAATCCTTTGGTGAAAATAAAATAAGAGCAGAAACATTGACCATTAAGCAAAGTTTGCCAAACTGCTCGGCCTTCTTATGATTCAATTTGCTATTTTAGATTAGATTATGTTAGATTAGATTCCTTTGAGACTTGTTTGTCTTTGATTGCATGTGCCTTTACCAGCCTTTGGTAACTGGTTGTGTTTCACTACCTTTACTTCTGATAAAAGATATTTTTGGGGTTTTGCTGACGTCTGTTCTCTTCCTGTGGTTTCTGGAGGCTAACGCTGCTCCAGCCCTCACTGGACCCACTTCCTATCTGTGCACTGACGCATGACCCAGACATGACAACTGCAGCGTTTTGGTCTTGGCGCTGATACAATCTTGTTATGCCTTTTTACTATCAGCCATATGGTCAAGGTGCTGCTCTCATCACTGGATCTAAGAGGGACACCTGGCCTATGCAGCAGCTTGAAATTGTTTGCAAGCTCCACTTTTCATACACTGTTACTATGAGCATGAATGTGTTACTGATTTTGTCAATGTGAGTTCATGCAACAAAGTTTTCTCATCAATAATGTCTTTCATAACAGATCGACTGATTTTATACAGAAGGGTCTAACGAATAACGCACAAAAATGTCAGAGATAAAGCGCTATTAGACGTATTAACCAGCCTTAGCCCTAACCTTATCTCTGACATCCTTGTGGTAGACTCTGGATGGAAACGGTTGAGAAATGTTGCTAAAAGTACGTGGAGAGAGGAAAGTGTTTTCATGCATAGATGAGCACCGTTATTGTCACCAGGCTGAGTCCTGTTGGACACTTGGCATCACCAACAACCCTTTCAGGGATCTGGACATTTGGCCTCTTTCACCTACATTACAGATGACTTTGTGCACGTCTGGCTCTCCCCGCTATCTCTTCCAAGTAAATGTAGAACTCCAGTTCAAGCTTGTTATACCAGCCAAAGCGTGCTGCCTGGGGAGTACAAAGTGAGGCCTTATCTATCTGCTGCCTTCAGGCTGGACTTCTATAAAGCTGCAAGGGACGGCACAACAACAAAACATTTCTCAGCCTCACTGTACCTTTATATTGATATGTGTGTATAAATAAATAAATAAATATTTTTTTCTTTTTTTCAACTTGTTTTGAGTATCGTAGCTAAATAAAGGCTAATGCAAATTATTTTTCTAAAATTACCAGAAAACTCAGTGATGGAATGTAACAAAGGATCTGTACTTTACTTAAAGAGGTCATTCACTCATATTTTTAATACATTTGCATTGGTTTATAGTAGGAACAAATGCCTTGGAAGTCATACTTGTGGGACAAAAAGCTCCGGTGCGCCTGTTTCAGCATGGAGAATTCAGCCAGAGTCTAATATCCTGATATTTGGTCATCTCTCCTCTGATTGGCTAACAGCAACACGACTCTACCACTGACTCTGTTTGCTCTGCAACGTTGATGTTTTATCTCCACAAATAACACAAGCCTGGAGGAGTTCTGCTTTACGGTGGAGTTGCTAATGCTAACGGTTAGCTTCTACTAGTCGAGATTTTCTCTGCTGTTTCCTGGACGCTAAACCAACAACAGCCTTCCCCGTCGTGAGTCAAGATGGGTGAGTCCATGAATGTTAAGTGACAGTGTGACGTAGATCTGTCAGGCTTTTCTAATCCTAGAGTTTCACCTAGAGTCTATTTTCAATCAGAAGCTAATGCAGGAGATAGGTGGAGGAGACTGTTTTCATGTTCAGCCTGCATGAAAAACTCACAGTGACCCATTAGAATTAGAAATAATAGTTTTTTCAGTAAAGTTGACCTTTAATGAACTTAAATTCAGTTTGTCTGTATCTGTACTTTACTTAAGTATTTTTCTTAAGACCTACTTTTTAACTTTCTACTCAACTACATTTTCCAAACAGTTTCAAAAGTAAAAGCATTTGCGTTTTTACTCCTTTATCTGTACTTTTACTTAAGAACATGAAGTTTTTCTTCCACCACTGGAAAAACTAAAAAATTCTACGTCTGGAAAGTGGCAGCAGGACATACCAGCACGCCTAATGGGAGTTTTACATCATACCTGTGTGGAGTCATCTTGGTGGCAGCAATAAACATTTGCACTTGAACACTATACCATGATAAACTGTATAATTAAATAATTGTTTCTGCTGTAGTGAGAATATAAAACCAGGAGCAGAAAATTTGTGATGTTTCTTACCGACCGACATCGGTGAATGTCACGATCCTGCCATGAATCTCAAACAGCCACATGGAAACGGAAAAAATAAGTAAAATAAAAAAGTTGACTTTCCTGCTAAGGAAATGGTCCACGGCAACAATCCGTTAGCTTATCAGTAAAAAAAAAACCTCAGCTCAGCACATGAATAATGTACTCTGCCCACACCGTTTCTGATTTTGAGTGCACATACTTCCAGTATCATAAACAAGTCAACTTATGGGTACAATATTTCCAAGCTGTGTGCTGATATAACAGAGAAATCCAATTCCACAGAGAGCACTGGTCATTTCAACTGAGTCAAAATGCTAAATTATGACCGAGGGCCAAGGCCACAGAAGTCAAGCATACCAAACCACCCAATTTGAAGCTCTGCCATCCCCCAAATCCTTTTGTTTGTGATGATTTGCACCAATTTCTTTCACTTTGGACTTTTTGCTATTGTTTCATCTTGTTAAACATCAAGCAAATCAGCAAAACTGCACTTAATGAGGATTTATAAACCCCTCTTGGTGTTTAGAGCATAACTAAATATTGTTAGATCTGCAGTAACGTATATGTCACTCTGAAAAATAAAGGTTTATTAGCATTTAAAAGCATCGAGGTGGTTGTCCGTTTATGACATGGATCTATTTTAGCTCTTCTAAATGGTCATGGGAAAAATAATGGTAACTTAATGATAAACTTATATATTTTTTGCTTGAAAATAATCAAGCTGTTGTTCTGTAAATTAAAAAAGAGTAATAACTATTGATGAGAATGCATCTGTAGCTTTCAATGATGATGAAATGCTCATTTTAATATTTAACCAATGTAACAACATTTAGTGCAAAAACGTCCCAAGGCATTAATAAAATCCCACTTTTTAAAAAACGAATAACTCAAAAAACTGCAAAACGAGTCACAAACCAGCCCAGTCAAACCTTTTGAATATTTGATGATTTTTTTGGTTAATGAGTAGAGGAAGTGATTCTTAATGCGCCATCTTGCTCCTGTTTCCCTCTGCAGCTTTCCCATTGACCTGTGAGCCACGCGTGTCCACTCTGAGAGCTGATGTTGTAAATCACAGAAAATCCTCCTCCTACCTGGCTCCCCCCCGCCCAACACTGCAGTTAATGTTTAATACATGGAGGGAAGTTAATTATTTACTCTGTATAAATTGAGGTCAGATAAAATTGATCAGTCCCTACTCAGCTCACTGGGCCGCCCTTTAGATGTGTATCTGCCTGGGACTAAGAGATATTGACATGTCGAGTCTCTGCTTGCTGACAAGCATGTGGCAGAAGGCAAAGACGCTGCCACTCAGCCAGGTTAAAAAAAAAAGAAACTAGGGTGTTATGGGGAGGGCACAAAGTCGAACAGATTTCACTGAGAAATGAACAATGTGTAACAATGACTGTAGTTTACACCAATGTCCATTTTCTGTCCATATCTTTAATTTCACTAATTTCCAAAAGACACTAAACTAATGAAATGTGTCGATACTAGACTGACTAACTAGAAAAAGAAGCAACACTTTGTCTCTGCAAAATGTGATGAAGTCATGGACTCAATGATATTTGTTTAAAAGTGACTTTTTTCAAACCACATTGGCTGCAACTATTTACCCAAATACAACAAATAGGGATTACCTATAAAAGATGAAAGCAACTCATATCTCAAAAGTAACGTATTGGTTACTGTAAAAAGTTTTCTACAAAACGTTACACTATTCATTTCACATTGCACATTTGTTGCAGCAGAAACCAAGCTGTGACAAATGCTGTTGCTATGATTTGAACCGATAACTCTGAAAACTGTATTGTATCATATCATGTCATATTGTTTCATATTAGTGCTGCCAACTCCCATGCACTGAGCATGAGACACATGCATCTGACTGTCTTCATGCACTCTCATGCCACACCTCCAACTTCTCAAGCAGAAAAAGCAAAAGTTCCCCCACTCTCATGGAGGGATTGTCTCATACTCTCATATCGGATCAAGTCATATTTTATCGTATCGTGTCCCATCAGATTGTGTCATATCACATTGTATTGCGCTATATATTATATCTTATCTTGTCATATTGTATCATATCATATCACATCGTGTCATTTCATGTCATTCTGTATCATATTGTGTCATATTGCATCATAGCTCATCATGTGGTATGGTATCTCATCTTGTGGTATGGTATCTCATCTTGTGGTATGGTATCTCATCTTGTGGTATTTTCATTACATAAACATAAGTCAAATGTTTTGTCAAGCATTTTAAAAAATATGGATATGGGTTAAATAGGAGTTAAGAATGAAAAACACACCGTTATCCATTTTTACTGTGAGCTGTGCCTAAGTCACGGCTAAAGTGGAAACTAGTTCATGTGTTTCCAGGTTTGGAGAAACAAGAACATTTAAAGCATCATTAGGAAGATTAGATATTGTACCGGGTCATATTGTGACCCGTATCGTGGCATATTGTATTATATGGTGTCATTTCGTATCGTATTGTGTCATATTGTATTGCATTATATTATATTATATTGTGTCATTTGTTTAGACTTACCCTATCAGAAGACTTTAGTACCTGATGTTGAGAATCTACCACTGCCAACGGCAGAATTCCCATCAGATATATTGTAAATATTGTAGAAGAGCATCTCGGTTCTCTAAAATCCCAACACGTAATTTGATTATTGTTGAGTTGCAAAGCACAGATCCCACCTCCAAAAATATTTAGAGCACGTTAGAAGCAAGGCAGTTATTAGAAATCCGGTAAGTGGAGAAAACTGTTATGAAATCTGAGTCTTCTGCTTCCAGTCACAGCTGAAAATCCCCATGATGGTGATGATGGTCAGAACCCGAAACCACCGCTCAACAGTGAGAGAAATTTACTGCCTCAATTACCAGAGAATAGGAAGTGTTTGGTGCTGAGGCTGGAACATGATATTTGTACTGTTTCTGCAGACATGCCAGGACTTTATAAAAATACAGTGAATTCATTTTTGCTCAATATTACGTCGACATATTTCAACATTGATTACTGAGACCTATTAGCTAGGAAAGCAAATAATATAAATTTATATTTTATACTGTTTATATTCTTGTGCAAATGAATGTGGAAAATTAAACACAACCCAAACAGGCCGTTTACTTTCTACTGACTTCATAACATTCAGGTCATGTCTGTTCCACTTCAGAAGGGTTTGTATAACACCTTTATTTCTAACCCAAATGTTCCAGCCTTGTTTAACTAAGTCAGAAACGTTTTTATTTATTATAACAGTCTAAACATATCTGCTCTCACTTTCTGCACTGAGAATATTTGATACACTTCCAAGCATTCTTTATTTCTGCTAAGATGTTATTTATTATTAGACTAGCTGTAATAAACATGATTAGTTCATTCCTCTTTAGCTGTACATGGTTTAAACGTAAATATTCATAAATATGAAGCATTTTTTAATGGAGGAAGACTTCAGGTGCCCACGCCTTTCAAATTAAAGCAGAGTTCTTCCAGTTTATGACCCATAAAAGCTGTTGGTGTTAGCCTGAGCCAGATGGGGCTGAGTCATCAAAAACATCAGATGCATACTTTATGAGACAATCAGCAAATATCCAGAAATGGTGATTTTCTTTAGCAGGAAACAACAAAACATAATGTTACTTTACTGCTGATGTCTGTTTTGCCTTTTTCTCGAGTCGGCGAGTTATTTCCCTCCAAATTGCTGTAATTTAAATAAGACACATTTTCTTATGCGCTAGAGTGGATGTAAATGTATGCAGCATCATTTTATTCCTTTACAAGTCGGAGCATATTTTAAAGCTCCGTTAAAGCATTTTCTACGAGAATATTCAGACGCAGGTGATTTTTTATTTGATCAGATTGGATTCTAATAAAAGAAGTCACATTTATTCTGAGACACCCTCTCACACGAGACCCTTTGTGGCTGTTCTTGGCTGTTCCTGTGCGACAGAAGATATAAGATCCAGATATGATTATTAAAATTTCTCTGCTCAGCAGTGTTACAGACGCTCTGAGACGTGTTTTGTTTTATTTCTAATTCCCTTTGAAGCCAGTCGTAATGATGTCCCTACCTGCCAGCCTGATGATGGCTGAGCAGCACAGGAAGGCGCTGTCACATTTAGAACGTACAACAGATGCAGTAAAGAAAAGAATGAAGAAACTCTGTCATACGTTAAAGAACAGGTATCTGATTAATCCACTTACTAATAAAACAGACTTGAGTTCAATGAGTTTAAACACACCTAGCGTTCACGTTGTTAGCAAAAAGGCCTCTGAGTTCAAATGTAATCATCTCTAAATCTAACTGTAGCTCAAGCGTCTCAGACTGTTCTGTTCTCTCATTTGTCATCACAAGACCTCAGAGAATTAGTTGTTTTCCCATTAATGCTCAAACTGTTCTTTTAATAATGTAACTGTACGATCTTACAGGTGTACTGTAAGAGACGTCGTAGTCAATAGTTGCTGCTGTGGGGACGTTCCCAAAGGTCTCCAAGGTTGTCCTAACATCCTTTATGTAACTAAAAGAAAATATAGCTGTCAGATGCAACCAGACTGTTAGGAAAGGGGATCTTACTTTAAATAAAAAAGCATCCAAGCACCTTAATGCTTAAATTGTTGCATCAGACGAGGGTTAGCGAGCCAAGACATTGTTTTAAAATGGTTTTATGTTAAGTTCACTCGTTTTTTTCAACACATTTGCAGTGGTGTTTATTATAAATGAATGCCTTGTGAGTCGATCTCTGTGGGTGAAAAGCTCTGGGCGGGTAGTGCTTCTGGGATTCTCCAGAACTCATGGCTAGTCCACCCCTGCTACAAGACTGCATGTTTTGTGCAAGAGAACAGGTTTTTTTTAATTGATGATGATGGTCCAGTTCAGTGGAAAGGGCGGTAGCCGAAGGCGGGGACCTTGGCGGTCTGATCCTCGGCTACAGAAGCTGGCTCTTGGTACATGGAATGTCACCTCTCTGGTGGGGAAAGAGCCGGAGTTGGTGTGTGAGGTTGAGAGGTTCCGACTAGATATAGTTGGACTCACCTCAACGCATGGCTCTGGCTCTGGAACCAGTTTCCTTGAGAGGGGTTGGACTCTCTACCACTCTGGAGTTGCTCCCACTGAGAGGCGCCGAGCAGGGGTGGGCATACTTCTTGCCCCCCATCTTGGTGCCTGTACGTTGGGGTTTACCCCGGTGAATGAGAGGGTAGCCTCCCTCCGTCTTCGGGTGGGGGGACAGGTCCTGACTGTGGTTTGTGCTTATGCACCAAACTGCAGCTCAGACTACCCACCCTTTTTGGAGTCCCTGGAGGGGGTGCTGGAAAGCGCTCCTTCGAGTGACTCCCTCGTTCTGCTGGGGGACTTCAATGCTCACGTGGGCAATGACAGTGAGACCTGGAGAGGTGTGGTTGGGAGGAACGGCCCCCCTGATCTGAACCCGAGTGGTGTTCTGTTATTGGACTTCTGTGCTCGTCATGGATTGTCCATAACAAACACCATGTTCAAGCATAAAGGTGTCCATATGTGCTCTTGGCACCAGGACACCTTAGGCCGCAGGTCGATGATCGATTTTGTTGTCGTTTCATCTGATCTGCGGCCGCATGTCTTGGACATTCGGGTAAAGAGAGGGGCGGAGCTGTCAACTGACCACTACCTGGTGGTGAGTTGGCTTCGATGGTGGGGGAGGATGCCGGTCAGACCTGGCAGACCCAAACGTGTTGTGAGGGTCTGCTGGGAACGTCTGGCAGAGTCTCCTGTCAGAAGGAGCTTCAATTCCCACCTCCGACAGAACTTCGAACACGTCCCGGGGGAGGCGGGGGACATTGAGTCCGAATGGGCCATGTTCCGTGACTCCATTGTCGAGGCGGCTGACCGTAGCTGTGGCCGCAGGGTGGCCGGTGCCTGTCGTGGCGGCAACCCCCGAACCCGCTGGTGGACACCGGCGGTTAGGGATGCTGTCAAGCTGAAGAAAGAGTCCTATCGGGTCCTTTTGGCCCGTGGGACTCCGGAGGCAGCTGATGGGTACCGGCAGTCCAAGCGGAATGCGGCTCGGGTGGTCGCGGAGGCAAAAACCCGGGCGTGGGAGGAGTTCGGTGAGACCATGGAACAAGACTTCCGTACGGCTTCGAGGAGATTCTGGTCCACCATCCGGCGCCTCAGGAGGGGAAAGCAGTGCACTACCAACACTGTTTACAGTGGGGAGGGTGTGCTGCTGACCTCGACTCGGGACGTTGTGAATCGGTGGGCCGAGTACTTCGAAGACCTCCTCAATCCCACCGGCACGTCTTCCAGGATGGAAGCAGAGTCTGGGGATTTTGGGTTGGGCTCTCCAATCTCTGGAGCAGAGGTCACTGAGGTGGTCAAAAAACTCCTCGGTGGCAAGGCTCCGGGGGTGGATGAGATCCGCCCGGATTTCCTTAAGGCTCTGGATGCTGTGGGGCTGTGTTGGTTGACGCGGCTCTGCAATATCGCGTGGACATCGGGGGCAGTTCCACTGGATTGGCAGACCGGGGTGGTGGTCCCCCTATTTAAAAAGGGGAACCGCAGGGTGTGTTCCAACTACAGGGGGATCACACTCCTGAGCCTCCCTGGTAAGGTCTATTCAGGGGTTCTGGAGAGGAGGGTCCGTCGGATAGTCGAACCTCGGATTCAGGAGGAGCAATGTGGTTTTCGTCCTGGCCGTGGAACACTGGACCAGCTCTATACCCTTGGGGGGGTCCTGGAGGGTGCGTGGGAGTTCGCCCAACCAATCTACATGTGTTTTGTGGATTTGGAGAAGGCGTTCGACCGCGTCCCTCGGGGGGCCCTGTGGGGGGTACTCTGGGAGTATGGGGTACCAGGCCCCTTGATACGGGCTGTTAGGTCCCTGTACGACCAGTGTCAGAGCTTGGTCCGCATTGCCGGCAGTAAGTTGGGCTTGTTTCCGGTGAGAGTTGGGCTCCGCCAAGGCTGCCCTTTGTCACCGATTCTGTTCATAACTTTTATGGACAGAATTTCTAGGTGCAGCCAAGGTGGTGAGGGGATCCGTTTTGGTGGCCTAAGGATCAGGTCTCTGCTTTTTGCAGATGATGTGGTCCTGTTGGCTTCATCAGAACGTGATCTCCGGCTTTCGCTGGAGCAGTTCGCAGCCGGGTGTGAAGCAGCTGGGATGAAAATCAGCTCCTCTAAATCCGAGACCATGGTCTTGAGTCGGAAAAGGGTAGAATGCCTTCTCCAGGTCAGGGACGAGGTCCTGCCCCAAGTGGAGGAGTTTAAGTATCTCGGGGTCTTGTTCACGAGTGAGGGAAGGGTGGAGCGTGAGATCGACAGGCAGATTGGTGCTGCGTCTGCAGTGATGGGGGCGTTGTACCGGTCTGTTGTGGTGAAGAGAGAGCTGAACCGAAAGGCGAAGCTCTCAATTTACCGGTCGATCTACGTTCCTACCCTTACCTATGGTCACGAGCTTTGGGTAGTGACCGAAAGAACGAGATCGCGAATACAAGCGTCCGAAATGAGTTTTCTTCGCAGGGTGGCTGGGCTCTCCTTTAGAGATAGGGTGAGAAGCTCGGTCATCCGGGAGGAGCTCGGAGTAGACCCGCTGCTCCTCCACATCGAGAGGAGCCAGTTGAGGTGGCTCGGGCATCTGATTAGGATGCCTCCTGGACGCCACCCTGGTGAGGTTTTACGGGCACGTCCAACCGGGAGGAGACCCAAAGGAAGACCCAGGACACGCTGGAGAGATTATGTCTCTCGGCTGGCCTGGGAACGCCTTGGGATTCCCCCGGAGGAGCTGGCCCAAGTGGCTGGGGAGAGGGAGGTCTGGGCTTCCCTCCTTAGGCTGCTGCCCCCGCGACCCGACTCCGGATAAGCGGGAGAAAATGGATGGATGGATGGATGGTCCAGTTCTACACAACCATCATCGAGTCCATCCTTACTTCCTGTGTGGTACGCTGGGGCAACTGAGGGATAAGCACAGACTAAAGCGTGTTGGGTTGATCGGCTGTAACCACGATCTGCACACCTCCAGGGCTCTGAGGTGTGCATGTCGAATAGCAGCTGACCCCTCTCATCCGGGTCATGGACTGATTAAACCACTTCCCTTCAGGCAGAAGGTTCAGGTCCATTAATAATAATAATAATAATAATTCATCGAACTTATATAGCGCTTTGTTAGGACACTCAAAGACCCATTCAGACCAGAACCTCACGCCACAAAACCAGCTTTTTCCCCTCTGCTGTAGGACTTCTGAACACCAAATAACCATTATAACCATACAGATCTGCAATATTCACATTATGTTTCTTATTCATAATCTTTTTTTTATTTAATGCATCTTATTTTTCACTTGTATGTTTGCACCATTCCACCAAAGCAAATTCCTAGTATATGAGGCTCTTACTTACTTGGCAATAAGACATGATTCTCATTATTTCTGTGAAATCTGAAGAGTGACTGAACACCTTTCAGCACAAATGCAGCTGTCCTGTAATGTATCAGCTAGGATCAGATACTGAGTTTTAATCTGTAACTTTGCATCTTCTGCAGCCACCAGATGCAGCGATGCACACGTAAAGACCTGAGCCTCTTTCATAATGTGAGATTTTTATGTCTCTACCTATTTTGGATTAGTGAAACCTCATAGAGACATTCAAAATCAAGAAGTGTTCAAAATTAAAAATGGAACAGTTGACTTCTTAAAATAATTCAAATCCATTTTCCCTCGATATTAAAAACAGATTTTTGTTGAACAAACTAAAATATGATCGTGCAAGAAGCTGGCGTCCTGTTTCAGGGAGGCAGGGTCTCAGGAGATAAGAGATCAATCATTTATGTTCATGTGTTTTAGGTTATTCAGCATCTTTAAGATCTAAACTATTTCACTGTTTCATTGTTCCCCTTCAGGTCAGTTTGCTACTACTGTTTGTTTTCATAGATCAAATAGGAGCTAGCGCCTTCAGTTACCAGACT
Source organism: Aphyosemion australe (assembly GCA_006937985.1). Classification (NCBI taxonomy): domain Eukaryota; kingdom Metazoa; phylum Chordata; class Actinopteri; order Cyprinodontiformes; family Nothobranchiidae; genus Aphyosemion; species Aphyosemion australe. The sequence continues at coordinate 1,466,193 of SSNS01000043.1, forward strand.
TTCTGTTTGGTTTTAAACGGCAGAAACCCTCTCAAACCCCGAGATTAGGCTGAAAACTCCCACTTTGATGGAGCTGATGGTGGAGGCAGGCTCAGGCAACCCACTGACATGCCTCTGGTTATGGTTAAGACTCGACCGCTGGTGGGAAACTCACGACGCCCTGAGCACCTCTAATAACAGGTCTCTTTAGGAAAAGCTAAACCATCCATCACTGACTTCCCTTTACTTATTTTACAGGTAACACTGGTATTTGTGTTTGTTTATGCTGCTGCCCTGTCCACTCACCCCTCAGTATTTGAGGCTAATGGCTTCCCCCCTTTGAGATTGGTTCCTTTGGAAGTAATTTTCCTTTTTCCAGCTCCGGGTGAATCCTTATCAAAGAAATGTGGGGAAAGTTTTTAAATGCATTTTGCCTGTTAAAAATCACACCAAGTCTGTAATAGCCATGGCTAACAATGTGTCATCCAGCAGGCTACTGTGGTGGTGAAGATGTATGACAGAGGTTAAACCACAGTATCCTGCAAGCCGACCCATGAGGGCCAAGTGATAGACATAGAATTACTGTAATCCATCATGCTGGTCATTAGTGGTGATGGATGTAAAAACACTGAATTCAATCATAAATGTCCTCTCTATAGTGCAGTGGTTCTCAATTACTTTTGGTGAAGCCCCCCCTAGGGTACATAGATTCTCTC